>JAOPJO010000025.1:2590661-2602726 GCA_027123675.1 Molva macrophthalma | reverse complement strand
TGGTTTTAGTGGAGGTGAAGATGATGATGGTGTGGTAGAGATGGTTTTAGTGGAGGTGAAGATGATGATGGTGTGGTGATGGAGGTGGTGGTGGTTGTGATCATAGTGGTGGGGGAGTAGGGGGTAGTTAATGGTCAATCTGGTCGCCGTCGTCCAGTGCGGAGAATGTTATTCAATCCCCTCATTTCCCCCCCACCAACCCCAGTCCCAATACAGCTTCCACTTCACCCCCTGTTCCCTCAAACCTCCTGTGGCCCTTGAAGTATCTCAACATTTCAGGGGGTCAGTAGCGCATTTACGACGCCCTGGGGAGTGGGTGGGAATTCAGATCAGGATGTTGTTTGCGTTTGCCTTCAGATGTAAGAAAGGATTGATTTGAAGTTGAAACAGCTGTGGGGTCAGCATCACAACCTAAAGTAAGTGAGACTATAGAAAACCCCCAGAGCAAGATGTGGACAGAGCTATCTTACGTTTGTGTATGTACGGTAGGATAAACATTTGCAAAACTGAATTTCGGGACATTCATTTGATCTGTTATGGCCTTAAAAAGTCAGAATAGAGCCGCTTCAAAATAAGTGTGTAGCATCTGTAATGACAAACAGTAGTATATATTGGCAATGTTAGCCACATTCCTGGCCCATTTAGTTCAGTTATGGGACGTCGTTAACATAAGACCCAGGATATGGAGGGGGTGGGGGTGTTTTCATTCAAAAGACAGTGTGCTTTATCCTTCCAACGAACAGGGCTCAAAAGGCTTTAATGCAGGGTTGGTAGTGCACCCCCAGATAAATCATAACCCAAATGCAGATATCAAAAAGCTCATTAAAGACAGATGTGGTGTTTGGAAGGGATTTAACTTCCATGGCTATTCCACAGCCTTACTCTCCTTTATGATGTGCAAGTTACCGTCAGATGGTGTGAAATATGATGTTGGCACATGCCTCGTGTTGAGGCAAGGTTATAGCCTGTAGTTTAGGATGTACATGTGAGACTGACTCGTGGGCCAATAGCCACGTTTACTCTACAGCTTTTACTTTGGAAACAGCTTTCAAATGGCAATTAAAAAAAAAGAAAAAGCCAGGTGTTCACTAGATAGACTTTTATTTTAATGGGGGATCGATCTATAGTCTGTTGGGCATAGGTTCAAATAGTTGTATCTTATTTTGTTATTTCGGCAACTTATTTTATACATGCAGGCTACCAACTAGATGAGGGTAACAGTGGTCGATACGAATAAACATCACTGCTAGGCAGCAAGCGGGACGGGGTAGTGAAAGTTTTGGACCTCCCACTTAATTCCGCTCTCCTTTGCTTCGGTCCCAGGCAGGGAGCTGCTCTTGGTCCAAATTCCAGACTTGCCCCAGCGACGCTCCGGGGACCACGCAGCGTTTCCCTCTAGGAACACACTCAGGTCAAGGTAAGTGCAGATTAGACTTTGTGGAAAGACTTTGTGAGCACGAACATGGCTTTATTGTACAAATGTGTGACAGAATTGGGTCTTCGGAAGCTGAGCGATCTTTTGAGAGATGTGCAGGAGTGAACTGTTGCGTCTTTAAACTGAAAAAGTTTAAAGACGCGACTTTTTTTGTCTTTGACGCGTGAATTAATAGTTTACTTGGAACTACGAATCGGAACCACTTATACGACCGAATCACTTTTATACGAGAGAAAACAGGTTACAGTGCAGAGAAAATAGCCTATTGACAAAATTAAGACCTCAACTTGATATTTTATTGCGATGTGTTTGACATACATAATCTTTGACCTTGACGTTTTGATAAAAAATGTAAAAAAACTAAAAACAAAATGAGAAAGATTGTAGTTTACAGACACGTAGATGCCTGTTAACTCCATAGCGAGCATGTAGGCACCAGCCAGTAATTGACGCTGACGGTTGTCAACGCTAGGGAGTTTTCCAGGGAACAAGCGGTCCAGTGTAGCTATTAGGCAACGTGCCGTTCTGTCGTTTATCAAGCTCTATTTTATGAAATGCAGAATCATATTTACTGTAATATGATCCAATACATTGTTTTTCTTTGCAAAGTAGTTCTACATTTATGATAACGCCTAGTTATTTTTCCAAAACATATTTGCCATTCGAGGCAGCTTTCCAGTATTTGTACTACTCTAAGCCCCCAAGCCAATGGTCCAGTTTTAAGTAGTTTTGTTCTCTTCCTTTCCCTAAGGATAAAAGTAATTCCCAGGCATGACCCTAATAAACAGTCTACTTAGCTGTCAGATTTCACTAATGCAGGGTCCCAAACGCCAGACCTTATTAAAAGTAGAAACCTACACTGTTAAGACGGGATACAGTTAGCCCACTGCACAGACATTGACTTAAGACTTCCACACTGATTTCCATAATGTGCAATCAATTTCCTACCCTACCCCAGCCAGCGAAAAAACCGGAAGCAATTATGTTCAGCAGTGAGTCTAGGCCTCTGCTACATCTGTAGGGCTGGACCGTTTCTCCCTGTTTTGATCCAACCAATAATCAAACAAGCTGTGGGAATTAATATTCTAATTATAACCTCTTTTTTAAAGAGGTTTCCTGAGCCAACCGTGCAATGGTGTGGTTTGAAGGTTCACACTGGCATAATGGACATCCATAATGCCAACGTGAACCTTCACCATGTTCATAATGGACAAGACTGTGTGTACAGCTGCAGGCAGGAGAATCACTGAGTCTGAGCTCAACTAGCAAGCCAGATGTTGGCTGGAACTCTGACGCTGTTATTTCACAGCCTCCCCCTTCCCCTCTGCTCTCTCTCCCTCCCTTTCATTTTCTCTCTCTGTCTGTCTCTCTGTCTCCTCATCCCTCTCTTTCTCTGTCTGTCTCCCTTGCTCTCTCCACGTTCCTCTCCTTCCTGCAGGGTCTGAGTGAATAGGGCTTCCCCCGAGGGGAGTAGTGCACGGCCCCCCCGCAGAGCCCGGACCCCCCTGCAGAGCCCGGGCCCCCCCCCGCAGAGCCCGACGACAACCACAACAACATCTCATCGCCCAGCGGGACCCGCGTGCTTCTCTTGGGTTTCCCCCCGGAAGTCATGGCACGCCACCCGGGATCCGGGCCGGCGCCGGTCACGAGCGCGCTCCTCACGTGCACGCTCCTCCTCTTCGTCATGCCCCCGGGCCTCTGCCAGCAGGACTGCACCGGCGTGGACTGCCCCACCCTTAGCAACTGTATCCAGGAAGTGCTGGAGAGCGGCGCCTGCTGCCCGTCGTGCGTGCGCACGGGGTGCACGTGCGAGGGCTACCAGTACTACGACTGCGTCAACGCGGGCTTCCAGAACGGCAAGGTGCCGGAGGGCGACGCCTACTTCGTGGACTACGGCAGCACCGAGTGCTCCTGTCCGGAGGGCGGCGGGCGAATCGGCTGCCACTACATCAGCTGCCCGGAGCTGCCGGCCAACTGCATCGAGACCTCGGCGCCCGCCGACGCCTGCGCGCAGTGCGATCGCGTGGGCTGCGTCCGCGGCGGCCAGAGGTACGACGCGGGCCACTCCTTCCACATGGACCCCTGCCACGTGTGCCACTGCCCCAGCGAGGGCGGCGAGCTCATGTGCTCCCCCGTCCCCGACTGTGACCAGGGCGACGCCCGCGGGCCCGCGCCGNNNNCCGAGCGCAGCGGGCAGCGCGGCGCCGACCCTCGCTACGGCTTCGGCCAGCGACGGGGGCAGGGCGACGGCCTCCACCCGCACCCCCAGCACCGCCCCCCTTCGAGCGCCAATCTGCCTCTTTTTAAATCCCCCCCGCTGGATAAGATGCCGCTGGAGGAGGGCGAGGAGGACTACGATTACGAATCCGTCGGCGTTCCCGAGTTCCAGGACGGACCTCCGTCCCTCCCCACCCTGGCCTCCCTCCCGCTGTCCCGAGGTTCTGACGGAGCCGGGCGGGCCCCGCAGGGTCAGGGATACGGGCGGAGGAACAAGCTGGAGCTCAGAGAGAGGCACGGCGTTCACGAGCACAGACCGGACCACGGAGTCTCGGCGACAAACGGTTCCGGGGCGGCAGAGCACGGCACCCCCAGACCGCCCTTCCAGCCGCACGCCACGACTCATGGCGCCCTTACCAGAACCTCTCACGGGAACAACATTCAACACTTACACCCTCAGCACACGGCCCACAGCCAGCTCACCCCACAGGCCGTCCTCGACAGTCCGGCCCCTGCGGAGAGCATGATGGACCGGGTCGTCTTCTCCCTGCACAAACCGTCCGACGGGGAGAATCTCCCGCCCTTTCTCCAGAGCAACGCTGAGAGTCCGTCGGCCCATTCGGAAAAAGACTCACAAAGAACGGACACAGACTCCCAGAGGTCAGCTCTCCCGCCGTATCCAGTGGAGGGGCCGTGGAGCGGGCCCCCATCGTTCCAACCCGTCCCCGGGAACCGGAGCCCCTGGGTTCATCCGATGACGGAGGCCAAACATCCATCGCACCGGCGCCTGGATCGTCCTTTTCACACAGAGTCCACACTACGCAGTCCGACCACGGCACAGAGGGCACCCACCACGGGCGCAGATCACCCAGACGACTACAACGCATATGATGAGGGAGATATGGACGGAGAGGGAGAGGAGGGGATGGACCATGACGGAGAGGAGATGGAGGAAAGGGAGGGAATGGTCCTGTTGAGAGAGAGCGACATAGGGCCCGGTGGACGGGACGTGGTGCATGATGAGAAGCCATCAGTGGTGGAGGAGGAGGGGGGTGGCAAGTGGAGCAGCGAAGCCCAGACCGAGAGCCTCCCCCTGGCCACAGACTACCAGCAGCACCTCCACCTCGAGACCACTGTGGAGCCCAGCACAGAGTCTCCCAGAGAGTCTACGCCCCCCACCACCACCGCCACCACCACCACCACCACCACCACTGGAACCACCACTACCACTGCAACCACCACCAACACCCCCACCACTTCAACCAGTGCAACCACCACCACCTCTGCAACCACCACAACCACCGTACAGCCAGGCACCACCAATACATCACCCCCCAGGGCAGAGGTCACCTCAGTGGAGCATCGTGGCAAATCGCAGCCTGGGGCACCCTTTGAGCTCCCCAGTGAGGATGTAGCAAGGGGGGAGGAAGAGGGGAGAGAGGCCGAGGAGGAGGAGAGGGAAGATCCTTCTGAGCGTAAGTAAAATGTTTCATATTTTTAAGTATGATGTATTTATGTTTATTCTTTTGTTTATGCTTGTTTTATGTGGATAAACTCACAAACACATCCATTCCAAAAAGTGAATTATTTAAAACAGGAGTTGCTTGCTCACATAATAACAACAGCTTTTTATTTTAGTTTTCTGGCTATCATATCACGTAACTCACTGACAAATGTTACGATTGCATCGCCAAGAGACTGACTCGTAGTATTTCAACCCTGGGAACACCCATTACACACTACATGGTGATGTAATGCATGTGTCATTCAATTCAAATCCTTTTAGGAGCGCAGTTCCTTCCTAGCATAAATAACGCCAACGCCAAGTTACGGCCAACTTTAACACTCCCTCTGGACCTCCTTGGGGTCTGGCCCCCAAGTCCGCTACACAACACAACGCATCGCTCCAACAGAAAAATGCCCCTCTTTCTCTATCAGACTATAAATCCCACAATCCCACCAGCAGTATCTGTAATTTACTGGAGCGTGTGAGTAGAGGTATCTGAACCGTACTGGGGTATATATAAGGGCCACGGGGGGCCGGGTCTGGAGCAAAGGGCCCATCGCTCCACCGGTGGCGGTCATTGCTTCTCACAGCAGGCCCTGAAGCTAGGGCCCCCCCCCCACACACACACCCCTTACATCCAGCTAACACACACTCTCGCCGGGGTCCTTTCTTCTCCGTTACCGGTCATCGCTCCCGGTGCTCTTACAGAGGACGACAGGCAGGCAAGGTGGAAACACTTTGGTAATAAATCGTCTCTGGCGTGCAGCTGACTTCAAACTGCCCATTCTAAATGGTAGCGTATGAGATTGCGGTTTATATAAGGAACCTGTGGTTTGTTCAACTTTCAAACAGATACACTGCACTGGATGCACTGGAAGGCTGTTTTTAGTGTGGAGTTAGCCAGACCAATTCTCCCAAACCTCTCAGTTCGTCTTTGATTTCCAAGGGGCGTTATCAACAGGAGTAGTGAGCAGTGGATAAACCTACAACCAATCAGAGAAACAAAACGTGTGACACATCAGCGGCAGCCATCTTGGTTGTTTATGAAAATGCCACAACAGCGCTCCCATAGGGCACTCCTCTGTACGGTCGTCGTATCATATCCATCCGATATTAGATAATACATTAAAACGGTTGTGATTGGCCTGACCCGGGCCAGGTCTGCATGAAATCGGTCTATCTGCCAGCTCAGTTCTCTAGTTCTCAGGCTAGTGCAGTCTAGTGCAGGTGCTCTTCCCCAAAGTGACTTGGTTCAGATACATGTCATGAAGGAGCAGCTAGGAAATTGTGTTCATGGATGCCTAGACTGTTGATATGGGGAGCGAACCCACTTTTCACCTGGAAGTCAAACACCATAACCACAACATTATAAGGGCCATGAATACATTGCAGTGTAGTGTAGTATAGTGTAGTGTTAGCGTAGTGTAGTGTATTGTAGTATAGTGTTGTGAAGAGTATATAGCAGTGTTGTGTAGTATAATGTAGTATAGTGTATTGCATTGTAGTATAGTGTTGTGTAGTGGAGAGTAGTGTTGTGTACTATAATGTAGTGTTGTGGTAGTATAATGTAGTATAGTGTAGTGTATTATAGCATAGTCTCGTGAAGTGTAGAGTAGTGCTGTGTAGTATAATGTAGTGCTGTGTAGTATAATGTAGTGTTGTGTAGCATAATGTAGCATAGTGTAGTGTATTATAGTATAGTGTTGTGTTGTATAATGTAGTGTTGTGTGGTATAGTGTAGTATAGTGTGGTGCACTAGTGTTGTGAACTGTACTGTAAAAGACTTCCAGTATGCATCTTGGCCCTTTAGCAGAACAAGATACCTTGTAACACCTCTGAAGGAACTCGTTATCAATTATCCTGAACAGAGCTCATTTACCCAAACGATCTGTGTATGTCTTGTTTGATTTATTCCTCTGGTTAATCTCCCATTGATTATGCGTTAATAAGTACACAACTCTTCTGAAACACGGCGCCTGTCTAATTACATCTTCAGCGCCTGAGCTAGGAGCTTCAGGACGGTGGTATCCTCGCCCGACCCTGTGTTCTGCTCCCTCGGCCTCATCCAGGAGGTTAGGGTAAAGGGTCTGTTATCTCGGGGCTCCGATCCCAGAGGAACTGAGTCCACTTTGGTCCTGAGGGCCGAAGGGAGCAGTGTATCTGGAGTCTGGTCTCTCCTCAGGGCTGTCGTTCTTAGACGCCAGGCTCTCTGCTCTCCCCTGCTCCCCGATAAGCGGAGGGGGTACGGCGGTTTATCAGCTGAGACAACACTTGACTCAAAGACCTCTCCACTCATGACAGACCATAGTTAACAGTGAAGTATACAGGCTGGGCTGCAGAGAGAGTTCAATCGGGATCTTTATCTGCTCGCCCTGATGCGGTGTTGGTGTTGGCTTTTGATAGTGTGCGCTGTATACTTTATCTACCACACACATGTCTTCTGCAGATCATTTCAAGGGAGTCTTTGCACTTGCACATCTATATTTCACATTTATGTTTATATGATATATCCTCACCCTAATAACCTTGGATTCGGATTTATATGGCACTGACATTTATATGTCAGTTATTTTTTGTTTTTGTTTGAGAAACTTCTTGCATAGCTACTCCAATCTCGACGGCATGCTGTCCATGTTCTCAGCCTCACTTGTTGGTCACTTTGAGTAAGAGCTTCTTCTTAATTCACTACATTTAGAAGCATAAGTGAATAAGTACACAAGCAGGTAGAATAGTTGGCAGTACAGAGTTGGGTTAGCTGTGGGTCGTGTTTACAGCCTCTTGCACTCAGGTAAACATGTGGCGGATCTTTCCGTGGTAACGGGCTGATTGACACCAGATGTTGGAAACACCTGGAGCCCATATTGGATTCTAGCCTTAATCTGTTAGACATCCTTGCTTTGAACTTTGGGATGGAAGTCTGCCATGTCGAACCAATTTCCCAAATAATATATGGATATGGTTTTTGGCCCAGAAACCCATTGCTTGTTTTGTGTGGTTTCTGACAGCTTTCTTCCTTCTTTATTAATAATACATTTATGTATTTTATTAATTTTTTATATTTTAAAAACAAAACAACTCAGCCACGAGGCAACATTTTTGAGCAAAGGTGAATTGTTAGTGTTTTGCTAAATGGTTGAAGTATTAAGTGAATGTAAACCTGGCTTGCGTTTAAACTCATTTCCTGGAGGTTCTGGGTGTTTCTGCAGCTAGTCTCAGAAAACATCCCAGAGAAACTGTCCAATCACAACATGGGTCTGGGCATCAGCTTCTGACAGACAGCAGCGGCCGAGGGGATATGGCTAGCAAGATACACACACACACACACACACACACACGCATGATGTGTAGAATGATTACGGGCTACTTTTGTTTGTGTTTTTTTATCGAGGGAGTGTAAGGACACACAATCACACGTGTGTGTGTGTGTGTGTGTGTGTGTGTGTGTGTGTGTGATTGTCTGTCCTTACATTCTCTCGACAATGTCCAGAAGCATCCCCTAATCATTCTACACATCATCCTTTCCAAGAAATACATTTTGGAAAGTCTACACGGAGCATAAATCTCAATGATTCCCGCTCTGCCTCTTGCGTTCTCTCTCTGTTTCTCTCTCTCTCTCGTATTGCACACAATACAATATGGACAATAAAGTAGTTCACAATAGATTCACAATTTTGTGAATCCATGCATTACTAAGCATTACACAATTCTCTCTCTCTCTCTCTCTCTCTCTCTCTCTCTCTTTCTCTCTCTCTCTCTCTCTTTCTCTCTCTCTCGGTCTTGTTCCTCAAGTGCTCAGTAATGCGTGAAAAAGGTTTCCATGTGTTCACGTATAACCCTGCTCCTCTGTATGTATACATACAACAGCAAACATCGGAGCGTTTTGGAGAACACGACTTTGATGTTGAATCTGGAGGGAGTTTGTGCTACAGAAACACAAAGACCCAAACCAATCCCTGCATATCTCCATGTCTAGAGCTCTTGGCCAGCAATTACAGACATTGATTTTTGATATTCGCTCATTATTACCCTTATTTCATGGAAAAAGTAATAACGTTACGTTGGGGTGAAACAAACACACATTTTCTCTCAAATCCCCATCGTACTCTCTGCTGCTGTGACTACTAAACGACTAAAGTGGATTAAGTGGATGTTCTGTAAGCCAGAGGTTGATTTCAGCAAATCATGGTGAGGTTCTTGGGAGCAGGAATCCAAGACTGCAAGTCCAGCAGATGTGATCTGTTCAACAGACTTTTCCTCAGAAGAAAATAACCAGGCAGGCAGTGTAAATACAAACTACAAACCATACTACAGTATATTCTACAATACATATGAGGTAGTACCAGTACAGCCAATCACAAGGCCTGAGAAGTTACGGAATTGATTAATCACTAAATCAGTCAAACTTTAATCACATAGCAATTTTGTGTGCAAAACAAAAATTCAAAGTGCTTAGCATGGGACACAACACTATGTTTATTATTGAGTTCCTACATATGGAGGTCTGTCACGTTGAAAGCGGTCCTCAAAAATAAACGTCTTCGCTACAAAAACTAATGATAGACCCAATGATTCTGGTTAATTAGAGTGTACAACCCGGGGTGTGTGAGTGAGCAATAGAGATAGTGTGTGTATGTGTGTGTGTGTGCGTATGTGTGTGTGTGTGTGCGTGTGTGGTGCGTGTGTGGTGTGTGTGTGTGTGTGTGCGTGTGTGTGTGCGTTTGCGTGCGTGCGCGTTACGTGCGTGCATGTGTCTGGGTGTATGTATGTATGTGTGTCATATTCTGTTGTATGTTTATATATGTGCGCATGAGTGTGTGTGTATGCATGTGTGTGTGTCTGTGCTGATTGTTGCCTCTCTATTCAGATTAAACCAAAAGGTCACTTTGAGAAGATGGATTCTCTCAGCGGAGTGTCATCAGAGGTCTCTGATTCAATCATCTCAAACACATGTGTTTTCAGATAGCTAGAGAACCATGTGTGTGTGTGGGTATGTGTGTGTGCTTGAGTGTGCATCCATGCATGTGTGTGTGTTCTTGTGTCTGTGTGCTTGCGTGTGTGGGCATGTGTTCATGTGTATGTGTGGGTGTGTGTGTGTGCATACATATGTGCGCGCGTGCTCGTGTGAATGCGTTTGTTGATGTTTGTGTGTGTAAAACACCATTTGTATTGATTAGACAGCAGATGATGTATCTACTCCGTGTTCTATGAAATCAAGGTTAGACCCTACGGCAACAGCTGGAACTCAGGGTAGAGGCCTGGTCTCTGATTGGTGGATGAGGAGGAAGCAGGGGGTCGGTGGAACAAGGTATATTCTAGCTTTAGGAAGTACATGCTACATATCTACTAGTACTACATATTACCTTTATTATGTTGAGCAGAATATAAACACACCAGGTCATCTGTTATGATAACCACATCCAAGATGGACGACCCACAGCTGCAGTGGCTCACCAGGTAGAGCAGGTCTTCTGTCAACCGCAACGTTGCTGGTTCCACCCCCGGTTCCTCCTAGATTAGTGTCTAGGTGTCCCTGAGCAAGACACCTGACCTTTCTGATGCGCTGGCTTTGCCCCCGCATGGCTGACTCTGCCGTTGGCGTATGAATGTGTGTATGAATGTGTGTATGAATGGGTGTATGAATGGGTGTATGAATGGGTGTATGACTGGGTCTATGAATGTGTGTATGAATGGGTGTATGACTGGGTGTATGAATGTGTGTATGAAAGGGTGAATGGGAGGCACTATTTGTCAAGCGCTTTGAGCGACCACAGGTTATAAGAGCGCTATATAAATGCAGTCCATTTCCCAGAGCACTCCCACACGGGTCAGGAACCACAGACTAGATCTAGCATGAGATTTCCAAGCGCAGCCTAACGTTTACCTGTTCAACATTGGGAAGCAGTAAAACACCCTTACAGGAGATGAATGAGGGCCCCCTCCGACCCACTCGCTCCTTCCTCAGCACCCATAGGGGAGTAAGTGCTCTCAGGGGGCCGTAGCAGAGCTTGCCTGGCCCCCGGAGTTGGGGGTCCCCCACTGTTATAGAGGGAGTCTCTGCATGACATGTAATGTACTACAGGGCTATGCTTTAGCTGAGCTGCACTGTGATATGATGCATTAGGATTCCAACCCACAGACCATTATCACATTCTTAACAGCCAAACACATGCAGAGACACACATAGACACACACACAAACACAGTTACGCACACCTTCATTCAGACATACATACACACACACACACACACACACACACACACACACACATACACACGTGCGCACTCACACATGCACAAACACTCTCCCTCTCTCCCACACATTCCCACACACACACACACACACACACACACACTCCACAGTCAGAGATATTGCCCACAGGAGGTTTAACTTACACAAGTGTGGCAATGTACTCAACTGAGAGCAATAAGAAAGGGAGCTGCAGACATTTGTATTGGGGCCAAGGAGAAATAGGAGGTCTGGGATTGTTTGCTGTAATTTTCCATCCACTTCTCATTTGTTAAGGTATAGAAAGGAGAATTAAGTAAAAGTGCTGCGTACAGCCTTTTAAAATTCAATATGTCTGACCTTTGGTGAGAAATTATGGAGTGAGACCATTGCTTGCACTGGTCTCTTTTGGTTATTGTACAATGCAACATGCACAATAGAGTACTTCTGACTCGATTCACCGTTTCTAATTACATACAATACTATATGAACAATAAAGTTGTTCACAATAGATTGACCGTTTTGTGAATCCATGCATTACTAAGCGTTACACAGTTTTCTCTCCTGCTCCCCATCTCTCGTTAGCTTGCTCTCTCTCTCT
The DNA here is from genome assembly GCA_027123675.1 of Molva macrophthalma. NCBI lineage: Eukaryota > Metazoa > Chordata > Actinopteri > Gadiformes > Lotidae > Molva > Molva macrophthalma. The sequence continues at coordinate 2,590,741 of JAOPJO010000025.1, read as the reverse complement.
CTTTCTCTCTCTCTCTCTCTCTCTCTCTCTCTCTCTCTCTCTCTCTCTCACTCTCTCTCTCACTCTCTCTCTCTCTCTCT
>JAOPJO010000025.1:2546195-2557783 GCA_027123675.1 Molva macrophthalma | reverse complement strand
CCCCCCCCCCCCCCCCCCCCCCCCCCCCCCCCCCCCCCCCCCCCCCCCCCCCCCCCCCCCCCCCCCCCACGGAAGCTGCCTGTTTTGTGCAGATGGTGAGTCATTTCCCTAGCTTCTAGCTGTATTCATGGAGTTATGTTGGAGTAGCTTATGTTTGAAAAGTAATCTAGCTTGAAATGGGTTCATTTGTAAAAGTTTTTTAGTACGTTTTTTTTTTTTACTAAAAAATAATAAACAATATCATACAATATGTGAACAAATAAACTTGTGTTGGCAGCAGTGGCATAAGTCCAGTGTTAACCAGGCAGGCATTGATAAAGTAAAGATAATCAGATTCACCGTCTGGCACATATTTTGAGAAAAATAAGGGCCCCGCGGCCCTCCGTAGGCGTGTCCACACAGCACTTAAGAATTCTAAAGCACAAAATGTATCTTTTGTATTTTTACATATTCGTAAAAGTCGTTTTCAGTCCAGGCACAAAATCCACAGAAATGAACACCTACAGTTTTTCATATGACGAGCGAGTTTAAGATTTCAGTTGGGGAAAAAAGAAAAAAGAAAAAATGCTACGATGAGCAAATAAAATAAAACTAAATAAATAAAATAAAGAATAAAACCCCCTTAAGAATGGCCACATGTTGTCATGAACCTCTATGCGTCATCTAGATAGTTATATATTTAGGAACATATATCAAGATATTTAGCAACCCACACCACTGGAAAACACTAAGGTCTTTGGGTATCGGAGAATTGCCAACTGATTGGGGAGTGAAACTGTGCTGAGGGCGTGGGGCGTGGGGTGTGGCGCGTGGGGCGTGGGGCGTGGCGCGTGGGGTGTGGGTAGGGTAGGGTAGTAAGGTACAACGTATTCAGGGTCTAGTCAAAGAAAAAGCAACGGAAAACCATCGCCTCCTGAAGCGTGAGCAGTGATCAGGGATCCCAGTGAACGGGACGTAAACGTGTCCGGTCTCTCGCTACTTAAGAGCAGTGGCCTCTGTACGCCTGGCATGACGTGTACCGTGTGAGGAAACAAAACGGTCCTTACGACGCAGTTCTCCGGCGGACCGAGTAACGGAGCGGTGGCAGGAAAACCAGTGTGGTGGGGTGGTCATAAATAATTCAATTAGAAACATTTTCAGGGGCTGTCAAATTTGATTACAGGAGTGAGAAAAAAACAGTTGAGGAATGCACGTCTGAATGGGTTCACACATACAAAACAAAAAACACAACATACAAGATCATTGTAAATGAACCCTACAGTGTGTATGCTGGCAGCATTAGCATTAGTTCAGTGCTGGGCAACATTGAAGCAATTTCTACATTTAGCCATTTAATTATCTGACACACACACACACATGGTGTTGGGTGTGAATGTCTGATAATTATTGATTAGGTTATCATTTATTTTTCTTTAAAAAACAAATTACAAAAAAATAAAAATCCTTAAAATACCTTTCAAGTCTCTCCATATAGTTGCCCCCGTTCTATGGCTTTCATTAACCATGCAATCTGGGCCACCTATCCATATATCATCATAATAATCCTAATAATAAAAGCATCACTTGATTGACGCATGTCAATTAAATTGAGCGGCCATTGTCTCCGTTCTGTCGTCAAGGTGATGTGGGATGAGTAAATAACTATGGGAGTAGAATAGTGTAGTTTGACCCCCTGCCTGAGCAAGAGGTCTAACCTAGCCGCTACCTGCTCCTTAACAGACAAGCATCTTAACCTCCCGTCGCTACGGATGAAAGCGTGCTGCTGCTAGACTAATTGTTACTACAAACAGTCAAACCAACAGGAAGAAACAGAAATGGTGGTTTTAGGCCCATTTGTAGCGACTGAACAGTGGCTACAAATGGCTAAAACTGTGACGGTGTAGTTAACTGTTCCCTATAGTACCACTGAGTATGGGGGGGGGACTCATTTAGCGTGGACGAGTTGGAATGAGTTTGTTGGATGGAAACGATGCGGTGTGTTTGTACATCATGTGTTGGCGTCGGTTCTGCAGTTGTTCTCGACTATCCGGACAAGCGGTTCAGATTGCATGGTAATGCGGGCCGTGAACAGAGCCAGAGAGTTTGCTGGTTCCCTTCCACTCCAAACATTTCACATCTCTTTAAGACGATTTCATGTTACAGGTGCATAAGAACATCTAAAGATTGAAATAAAAAAAAGCACAATAAATACCAATAAATTAACGATAAAAAAAAAAAGAAAACGAAAAACAAAATGTCATCAGTGAAGTCGATCTCGTACAATGCAACATCTTCGCTTTCCACAACCGATAATTCAAATAAAGTAAAGATAGAAAAACTGGTACAGTAGTATGCATTTTCAGGAACATCGCAGCAGCTCAGTGGGCCCTAGTGGAGAGTCCCGTCCCGAGGGTTCGATTCAGTGACGGAAAATGCAGAAGCAGCGAATAAAGCATGCGACGGAATCCACTGAGGTCAAAACACGTTCCTATGGATCACCAGTAGTCCACGGTACCCCCAGCGTATACGTTAGAGGAAAAGCAAACCTTCGAAGGAAAAAAGGAACGTGAAAAAAAAAAAGAAAAAGAAAAAAGAAAAATCCAGTTGGAGCGCCATTTTTTTTTTGTTGACGTCGTCGTCATATTTTTCAAAACCCATCGATCGCTCCACAAGACTACGCACAGGCGGTTCAAGTACACGTTTACTCTTTTAAGAACAAAAGTTGGTCCCCGTATCCATCCCATTTCACAGTCTATAAACCAATCAGAGAAGAGGAGCTACCCACAGAAGAACTCACAGATAATCACATTGGAGAAGCCCTCCCGCCCACCAAGATTACAAACAAAAGTAGTGTATCATATATAGACTATATCTTTAAAATATCAAAATATCTACTTTTGGTCCTCTGTACAAACATGATTTTGAAGCATGGGTGAGGGGATGATGCGGGGAGGGAGAAGAAGGAGGAAAGGGAAAAGTGTGGCAAAGGTGTGAAAAAGTGATAGAAAAGCGGTGTACAGTATAGTTTCTGTATGGCGGTGTGTGTGTGTGTGTGTGTGTGTGTGTGTGTGTGTGTTTCTCCGGTAGACATTGACGAGTGCTCCCAGAGCATTGGGAACATGTGTGCTTTTGAGTGTGTCAACGTCCCGGGGAGCTACCAGTGTGCCTGTCCCACCCAGGGGTACACCATGTCAGCCAACAGACACACCTGTAAAGGTGAGGAGCCTGGATCCTCACCACCTCCTACCCACCTCCTACCCACCTCCTTCCTACCTCCTACCCACCTCCTAACCACCTCCTCACCACCTCCTACCTACCTCCTCACCACCTCCTACCTACCTCCTCACCACCTCCTACCTACCACCTTCCTACCTCCTACCCACCTCCTTCCTACCTCCTACCCACCTCCTACCTACCTCCTAACCACCTCCTAACCCCCTCCTTCCTACCTCCTACCCACCTCCTTCCTACTTCTTACCTACCTCCTAACCCCCTCCATCAGACCTGGCCGGACACTATTCCCTTTTTAAACATCTGAAGTCTGTATTTCTTAGTAGGAAATGTACAAAATGATCCATTAATGCGGATCCTGTGAATCTGAGTGCATCTGATCATGGTTGATGCTGTCCATCTCAGTTGGTGGTAACACTGCCCAGGGTAGGTCGGGCTACTCTTAATAATAAAGTATACACGCTTATAATAATATGATCAAACGTTTGTTTGGCTGTGACTGAGCAGATCACAGAAATAATAAAAAGCACATGATTTTTGAAGTGTCACCTTAAAGGTTGGAAATTAATGTTTGATAGATGACATTCGGACACAGTTTTTTCACTGTTGCAACGGTTCATGTCTAGACTAATGAGGAGTGCCTGAAGCCATGTCCTCACACCTCATCATCTCCCCCACACAGACGTTGATGAATGCACCACCGGCGCCCACAACTGTTCTGGGGACCAGAGCTGCTACAACATCCAGGGTAGCTATCGCTGCCTCTCCTTCAGCTGCCCCCCCAACTACAAGAAGGTCTCCGACACGTGAGTGAACACCCTCGGATCCCCATGGGTCATGGGCCCTTCCCTTGGATTTACTCCATCGTGGTTTTACTTTATCAGTCTTCTGTTTAGTCTTTTCAGGAGAGGCTTTTATCCTAGATAACTTGCAGGGAATTCAAAGCACCTTAACATCATTAAGGAGAACGTAGTGGAGAGACAGTCAATTGAAATACAGTTGAGAAACATGCCGTTAAGGAGAAGGTAGGGGTTAGACAGTGAATTGAAATATGTGTCATTAAGGAGAAAGTAGGGGTAAGACAGTGAATTGAAATACATGTCATTAAGGAGCATGTAGGGGTTGGACAGTGAATTGAAATACATGCAATTAAGGAGCAGGTAGGGGTTGGACAGTGAATTGAAATACATGCAATTAAGGAGCAGGTAGGGGTTGGACAGTGAATTGAAATACATATCATTAAGGAGCTGGTATGGGTTAGACAGTGAATTGAAATACATGCAATTAAGTCGCAGGTAGGGGTTAGACAGTTCATTTAAATACATGTAATTAAGGAGCAGGTAGGGGTTAGACAGTGAATTTAAATACATGTCATTAAGGAGCAGGTAGGGGTAAGGCATGTTACATGTATGCTATGGTTAACTGTGGAGATTGGTGACTGTCACTTAGTGTCACTTATTCTTAAATAGGGGGCTCCTGACAAAGTTGAAGGAGTGTTTCTTTTGTGCATTTTATTTTGATTAATAAATCCATTGTTACTATCTCTATCCCTCTAATCCTGCCTGACTCTCCTTCATCCCAACGCTCCATGCATGTGAACATGTTAGCTTATAAGGAACTGCATGTGGCCATGCATCATTGAATGCATCCCCTTTACCACACCTTGCACCATCCCAGATGTGTAATGGGCTAGGGGACAGGATGATGATTGGCCTGAACTGAATATCATTCAAATTGATAAGCACTTCGGCTCTCCCTGTTAAGTTGAATGGGCGTGTGACAGTGTTTCTCTACTATCGTAAGTCATATGAGAGAGAATGCGAGAGACAGAGAGACAGAGACAGAGACAGAGAGAGGGAGTGAGAGAGAGGACATCTATCCATCCACTGTAAAGAATAATGACAGCTTTCAACAGACTTCCAAATCCTTATCATCATACTGGATCTCGGACAGACAGGGCCTTGATTGACTTGCTAGATGATTTGATTTGAGTGGATTTGGTTTGTTGGTTTTCATCCTTTGCTGTATTTAGTAAACGCAAAGTAAAATCCACTGTGTGCAGTGCAATCTGGTTATTCTGGCATATGCAGAGTTTACCAAAAGTCTTCTGAAGACAAACAGGTTTTCACCTCTCCCTCTGTTTTTGTTCACTACTTACTACTTTTTATCCGCTTTTATCCGAAGCGACTTACAGTGATCAGAAACAAGCCATGAAGGAGCAGGTAGGGGTTAGGGCATCTTACTCAACTCTGCCTGCGGGTTGAGGATATTAGGGAATCAAACCCAGTACCTTCGGCTGGGAGTTAGACACCGTAATCACCACCACACTACCTTCCCCTGTGATGTGATTCGATGTATTAAGGACAAACAGTTATTGTACTGCATGGGCAATACAAAGGCACAGAGGATAACGCATTAAAGCAACTGTACACTCATTTCCAACGTGGTCCCTCGGTTGACGATGCGCTTCCCCTCCGCCCTCGGTCTCCCAGGCGCTGCGAGAAGCTGGGTTGCCCGGGCAACGCGGCGGAGTGCCAGAACCTCCCGCTGCGCATCACCTATTACCAGCTCAACTTCCAGACCAACATCCTGACGCCGGTGCAGATCTTCCGCATCAGCCCGTCGCCCGCCTACGCCGGCGACCACGTGTCCGTCGCCATCACCCGCGGCAACGAGGAGGGGTACTTCAGCATGCGCAAGCTCAACGGCTTCACAGGCGCCGTCTACCTGCAGCGGCAGGTGCGCGAGGCCAAGGACTTCCTTGTGGACGTGGAGATGAAGCTGCTGAGGCAGGGCAGCATGACGTCCTTCGTGGCCAGGATACACGTCTTCATCACGGCCGGCACTCTGTGAGCACAGAGGACCCTCTTCCTCACGGATGCACGTCGTCTTCACGGCCGGCCCTCTGTGAGCAGGAAGAGGGCCCGCTCTGTCCAGGGGGGATGGGGGACAGATGGATGGAAAGACTGATGGACAGACAGAGAGACTGAATGGCAGTGGTTCCAAACTGCCATGTTTTGTGCCAAGATTGCAAAGTTCACCCCTCCTCGCACTAGTAAACATTATCCGATGGTTTACATCAAATCCATATCACCAAAGAAATTGTTGTTGTTGTTTTTTTTTACTGTTTGTATTTCCGAGGCTTGGCCATTCTTTATACGTACGTTTTGGCATGCTATGAACCACATATATCGACAGCCAGCCAACGGTTGTATTTTAGCTAATTATTTAACGAAAACTTCACCAAAAGTTAAAATGACTATTATTTAATGATTTTATTGAAACTTAATGAATGTATTGTTCTACTGCTTTATTTTATCCATCTATAACATTCATACGTACATAAGTTCTTGCCACTGTAAGAATTAGCAAATCTCTCAATATTTGACATGTTGCGTTAAAACGCTAAAGCTAGGGTAGGCCATTTGAAGAAACCAACCAGAGTAAGCTACATTTTGGAGGTAACCAACAGAAAACAGCCCACCCCTCCCTTCAGGCCTCCTTCCAAAGCCAACAAACACGTGATTAGCTCGCTAGCTTTAGCAATAGGTCTGCCTAGCTTTGTAGAAGACTCAGGTAGGTAGGTAGACTGACAGGTAGGCCGTCCAATCATTGGCTCAACAAATATGAAAAAATGCTTCTAAAATGAATTGCCTACCCTAGCTTTCAGAATTGTTTACAAAAGTCTGGAAGGGTTAAAAAAAGACCACAAATGGGGCACTATTTGAAATCGATTTTGTCGTTAACTCAAACTGTGGTTAATGTGTTCGCTGTAGCGCATCTTTATAATAGGCTTATTTGTTTGATGTAAATATTGTTTCACAGACTTGATAAACACCAAGAGTTGAGACGTGTGACCTTGCAGAGGTGTATTTTATCATCCCGTGTTGGGTCAATCCTGACACCTTTTGTTGGGCCTGGCATCATCTCAAAATCGTTTTACCTTTTTTCCTGAGAACTGGAAAAAATTGTATTCACTTGTAATTAACTCAGGGTATGAACATTTAAATATTCTATGCACCTGAGACATAGCTCCATGTTGTGGCTGGCCATTCCAGTAATTCCTCTCAATTAATATTTTCAGAAACCAAGAGGCTTGTGTCTGAAAAACCAATCAAAATACCATGATTTAGTTTTTATTTTTACTTCGCCAATAAAACTGCACATCATCTTCCACCCACTTGGGTTTCAAACTGCGGTGTGTAATATATCCGGACATAATCCTTTATGTGCACATCATCAATTACCTTGATATGCTCGTGTCACCGATCACACCACCTCTCTGCGTTCCCGGCGTTCAAATAAATGATTGTTGGTGAACACCGCCATCTAGTGTTGAGAGAATGCACACATTATGGGTTTTAACATTACATTTTAACATAACATTTCACGTTATAAGAACTGTAGTAACTGATGTGTGTAATTATATAAAGTGTTCTTATTGGGGACATGCAGACTGACTTTAGAGGGCAGCACATGCTAATGCTAATCCGCAGTCATGGAATGTTGATGAAGGAATGTTGTGACTTGCACAACACGCTTGCGTAACACGTGCATGAGCATCTGCACATCCAATCCTGCGCCAGTTTTTCCATTCTCTGAAGAGATTGTCTAGGGCACATCATCACGCATGAACATCTTAGCCTTACACTGATTAAAAACTTTGACTAATAACTACTTTACCAATGTAGCCTACAACTGTAAAAGCCCTCAGTTGCTTCAATGTTAAATTGTTGATTTATTTTACTCCTGAAACACGGTGATATTGTAAAGCTATACGGAATGTGACTGTACAGAGTTATGTAAGAACATCGGCTTGCTGTTTAAAGGGCACCTATTTTACCACCAGGTGTGATTAGCCATTACAAGCCGTTTCAAAACCAGATGTATGATGGATACCAGGCTACCCAGTGGACGGTAGCTAATGGTCGGCTCTCCCACTCCCATGTGTGATGTCACCAAGTCACAGGGCAGGAAACATTTCGATACGGCTTGTAATGGCTGATCACACCTGCACCTGGTGGTAAAATAGGTGCCCTTTAAAGGTGTCATACCTTCATACCCCGGTTCTATCCCTAATCCCACACATTGACGGTGGCAGCACTAGGTATTGTGAATGGTAAGTTGACCTAACTCTTCCAACCTACCAGCGATGGTTGACTAAATAGCGTAGCCCAGTGACTCCATGTTAGGTCTGAAAATTCTGGAGGCTCCAACTTATTATGTATCTGCTTCCACACACATAGTTTTAACCCTATGTGCCGATACCATCTCCATATCAGAGGACACCAAGTGGGGTCCCGACCCAGACATTGGGAACCTCTGCCCTAGCCAACACCTTTCCTTTGTACTATACTGTAGTAAGAAGTGGTGGACCTTCTTCTCAGGTTTGGACTACTGGAACATTCTCCACATTCTCACAGGGTGCTCTATAGAGGTCTGCAGGAACCCGAAACAGCCAATGAAGAATCATCGTTGTTTTTACACGTTGCTGTGAGCCACCCAAGTAAAGACCACACGACCAATCAAAGCACTTCAATTTGCGCAAGATCCCATATGTGATTATCACTCACACATACCGGAGATTAGTCATGCTAGCATTAACGTCGCTGGCAGGTTTGCTGTGCGATTAGTCATGCTAGCTCTATCGTCGCCTGGAGGGTTGTGGATGTGGAAGTGGGAGTCAGGAGTCGGAAGGGAGGCGACATTACATTTAGTCGTGGTAGCATCGTTCTGCTACATGCTATCAGAGGTGAGATGAATATTATTCTTGGATAAACCCATAATGGAAAATCCTCCACTCCTCAATTCTGACGTAATCACTCCCAATGCACCCTCTAATTAAACAATATGCATGGAAAGGAAAACACATTGGCGATCTAATTATAGATTAAAAATATAATACCATAAGACATTTTGCAGAGCAAACATTGCTTTATATGGTGCTTCCGCTGTTGGAAAACCCTTAGTTTTTCCCAGATCAGTTTACCTGACTCACAGGGGAAAAGTAATGTGTTGCCAATAGGTCAACAGTCAGAAGGAGGTGAAAACTCCTTCTAAATGTTATTGTAAATAGTAATTTGTTGATACACCATGATTACAGTAGCTGCACTGTGGTCTATACACATAGATGAGTTCATCGAATGTCACAAAACATACATGTTGCTTATATATACTATGAGGAGTTATTATTGAAATTAAAACCTTGTGTTTCGTAACAAATTTCGTGGAGTTGTTCAGCGGACTCTATTATCTGACTTGAGTTGTAGATACATGTCAAGTGACTAACATTTCAGATGCAAAGGGGTTAGGGCATCTTGCCTTAGGATGCCTACAGGTTTGACTGGATATTGGCGTATGAACCCACAACCTTTTGGCTTGAAGCACATCACATATACCTCCTTTTAATATCCTGTGCCGTTTATATATGACACATTAAATAAACTATCGGGCCATGGTGATGAGCAACCCGTTTCCCAAAGGGAGTTTTCTATCAGAGGTCTGGAGCAGCCAAATGTTCTTCATGGAGTCCACAATGTCCTGGTGGTTTGTTGGTTGACCAGCTCCCTGAAACCAATCAGCTTGTTGTTGCATTGTGCTATTGCTTGAGTCAGGGGTGGGAGGGTGGGGGAGGGATAGCTTATCACTCTCTTTCTGCTCTACTCTACTGCATTGCTTCAAACAATCCCTCCGCCTGGATGGAAAGACGAGTCCTCCTCTTTAAAGTGGGGTAATGAGGGTGAGCATGTGGGTGTTGTGAGCGCCGGTTTGCGGTCCGTTTGAAGTTTCTGCTGCACTGGGTCTCCTGTTCTGGTGGTGCGGACCGGGTCCCGTCTGGACTTGGAGGTCGGGGTCCGGGCTCGGTGGTGGTGGTGCTGGGGGGGTCAGCAGGGCAGCAGGTGGATCTGCAGGCAGGGGGTCTTTGTTATCAGCTAGCGATGCGTTGCTCAGGAACGCCGCGCTCCTTTGATCCAATGGTCCAGTCGCCCTCGGCGATAATGAAGACGATGATGAAGATCTCAAGCGGAGAACCGCACTGGAAGAGGAGAACAGTGCTAGAATGTTCCACAGGAACATAGGAGAAGTTTACCAACAAGTAGCCCGATAAAGCTATTTACTATTCTACTATCTGAGTTCTACTATACTATCTCTTGCTTCTATATTGTAGCACTTAAAAGCAGTTGCTTATTTTATGAATTTGTATATACTCAAATGATTCTTGCACTCTTTGGGTTGTATCTTCATTGTTGAATGCACTGACTTTAAGTCGTTTTGGACAAAAGTGTCTGCTAAATAAATGTCATGTAATGTAATGTTAGTCACAAAGCGTCTTCCAGTGAATTCAGATACATGTCATCCCTGGGCCGGTGGGGGTGAGGCATCATACTCAGGGATAGCTTCATACCTTGAGGAGGACAAGAACCCAGTAGCTTTTGGCCGTTGAAAAGCTTTGCGCTATCTCGCCTCAGCGTCTCAAATTATGACCGTGTGTTGTTTTGGCCGAAGGCAAACTATTTGGTTTATAATTAATCTGAAATTGTTTTCAAGACAGGAGCTGAAAGATAACCCCTGACCTCAGCTTTCTTTATGCTTGCCACATTTTTCAAGGTTTAAAGCAGCAAGAAAAACGCAGGTTAATCACTTTGGAGACTATGGCTTCTGGGATTCTGGGAAAAAAAACTGCAATTCTCCCTGTGCATGTAGAAGACAAACTGAGGAAACCATTCAATCTTGTATTTCTGAACGTCGGAGGCCTCCAATGTCTAGAGTAATATTGTGTGACCACTAGGGGGAGTGCTTCCGTGAAGCAGGCCTCTCGTTCAGACCAGACACAACAATCTGACAGCAGATCCCTAGAAACTCTTTCGGTGTTTGTTTAATGAAAATCGAGGACTTCTGTACTTTGTCACAGTGAACCAGCAGAGAAGCCAACCGCTCTGAGGAAACATCCCCCAACTTTTCAGGAACTCCCAGGAAGTTGTAGGTTTTCCCTGTGGGAGTTGGTTGTTATTTTCCGAGGATCGTGTTGTTCCCAGGCCCTCAATCAAAGCAACCAGCGGAAAAATCCACCACCTGTTTGCAGCTCTGGCCCTGATAGGCACCGATTGGGAGGAGAAAGCTGCCGGGCCTATCGTCTCTATTTGTGGCTCACATATAACAGTAAGTTCTATTCAGGGGCTCACTCTCCCTTATCATCCAAAGTCCACTAGACTAGAACATATTCACTGTTTGCCCAGTCACTTTTATCCAAAGGGTCTTTCAATAATGTAAGTGCATACATTTCTTAGCATGGGTGACCACAGTGGGAGTGTGTGTGTGTGTGTGTGTGTGTGTGTGTGTGTGTGTGTGTGTGTGTGTGTGTGTGTGTGTGTGTGTGT
>JAOPJO010000025.1:2488200-2509180 GCA_027123675.1 Molva macrophthalma | reverse complement strand
CTCACTTAGTGGCAACTGGAGCTTGCATGCATTGTTTCACATCATGTGGAGGGGGATTGTTTAAGGTGAAGAAGCACGTATACGATGCAGTGATGCACGGACACATGCACACACATACACACACACACAAACTTGTATGTATATTCAGACACACACACACACACTCACACACACCAACACATGCACACACACACACATGAAACAACACACATGATAATGTGCATGAAACAGATATGATTATGTACATGCAACACATATGATAATAGGCATGCAAAACACATGATAATGTGTTATGTTATAAATGTTATGTTATAAACATAACTAACAAATTACCGTTTTTGCACAACTATAGAACATAAGTTATAGGCCAGAGTATAAATATATATGTATATGTCTGCATGCCGGTTCTACTCTTACCAACTGCTATATAGCTATGGTTCATAAACTCAGGGCTAGTGACATTTATTACATGAATACTGTTCAAACACACTTGAATACATTGAAATAGCAGGGCATGTAAACTTATAAATAACATATTGTCAAACAATTGTGTTAACTGTGGTTACATTTGAGCAACTTTCCCTTAAACCTGATTTCTAAAACAGTTTCCAAAAACGGTCTCTGACTGAGGTGAGGTGCTGACTATTCACTTTTACAATCATATATCAATTTCTAGAAAGGACTCCTCAATTTTAAATATATACAATCACTTTGAATCAGCATTGTTTAGACATTAGAAGCCAACTATTATCTACAAGCTGCAAGCCATTATCCCACACAGATATAAATAAATAAACAGAAGAGATAAACAATCAGTCAGGTATTAATCATGCGAAAAAGAGTGCAATTTTCAAAAGCTTAAATGTTGACATTTTCAGATAAAATGATCACTTAATTGAAAAAAAACATCTATATCCCTATTATGCAAAAAAATAACTTTTTTTTAACTGGCGCGGAGCAAGATCGCAGGTGCAGTCTACAATGATGCTATTGGCTGGGATTTTGAAAAAACTGTAACATACCCACTTTCAGTTCTTTTCCAAACACCGTTCTTTCGCCAAGGGCCGAGCAATTCCATCTTCCGTGTTTGAATTGAAATTGGCACTCATTGATCCCCATTTGCGCTCCTTCTCCGATTACGATGATAGCGTCGGGCCGACTCTGGCAGATAGTCCTTTGACGAGGGGCCAAACCCGGAATTTTGTTACATATTATGCTCGCTCCCAGTGCTACCACGGACGACAGACCCCTGGTACAACACAAAAAGGAATATATTTGACACATGCATGCATAACTTCAGCATACATTGTTTTGTCTTGGTAGGCCTTCCACATGTCATAGAATGGACACTTGATGCTCGGCATATCACAATAAACAAAATATCAAGCTTAAACTAGTCTAAGATCTATTTGTAATAACTAAATATAAGTCGCAGCATTTTTATTAAAATTCACTGCGTCTTTTCTGTGAGACTGCATATGATAATTTTTTGAATAAAAATAAATAGACCCTATAGGCCTAGAGCTAAGCCCATTATGTTGCCTTTAGATTATTCATGCGACTCACTCACCCAATTTTCAAATAGACAATCCCAAGGCACATGAAAAAATGGAAAATCCATCGACGCGTCTTCCTACTCATGGTGCCCAGTCTGCGGTAGTCCTACTCTATATTGAGGACCTCTTCACTTCAACGCTCTCGCCGCAAATCCAGGTGTTCGGAGACACAGATAAGTCCCCGGGACAAGCGAAAGTTTGCGGGAAAAACTCTTCCTGATCTCATTTGGTATGTTCGGGGTTTCAGTCTTCCGCTGCATTGGATCGCTTGTTTCAGGTGAAGTCTCTACTGATGATCGTCCGGGGTCTCTCTATCTCCACCTTTCATAGCAGGGCGTGTTCCAAACACAATCCCCTACACCGGTAACATTTCCTACAGGTAGAGTACTAGACCGATCTGTCCGACTAAGGTAAACTTCTGTAACAATACTGAAGTGTATCACAAATGTCTGGAAAAACACCAATAAACTAAATACATAAATGGCTGTGCCATTTGGAATTTAACGCACTATAGGCGTCTGGTATTTTTTTGAAAATTAGAATAATTACCTAATGTAATCGTCGACGTTATCTTTTTCTAAATATCTATTGCATCAACAAGTGAGTTTAAGTCCGTGCCGTCGCTAACCTGAATCAATGTTTTTCGGCGTCGGCAGGCCAATTTATTGATTTGATGTCATCTCAAGCCCCGCCCACCCGGAGTCGTCATACCGACACTCGAAACAATCGCGTCAGAGAATCTGGATATAGAAGTTAATGACGAAGCAAATACGCCTGTACAAGAAATGAAAGTTAAGCCCATAAACACCTGCAATCAACCAACAATTATATCATTGACGAAGCTCTACCATGACTTAGGTCTCGCTTAACCTGTAATAATGCACCGCTAGGAACAACTAAAGTGGCACATAACAAGCCTGTTCAATTATGAATGAGATTTAAAAGGGTTGTTTCAAAAAATATGAACGGACGTTTCCCGGTTGGGTTGAAACTGATCAGTCTGAGCAGGTGAGTTTTGTCGCCGTTGCCAAGACACTTCAATGACCCCCCTCTGCTGGCCAAGCAACGTATTACCGCTACTATTCTGCAGCTAACATGATAGAAGAGCATCGTGAAGCCCAACATTTAATCACGGGGAGTACTAGCAGTTTGATGTTTACTATCCCACTATAAACACATTTATACGTAAAATACGTTTGTGTCATAGTTATTATAAACAATATACAACCATGACTTTTAAATCACATCCAAAAAGTTGCCAATGTGAAGGGAATGAGTTGTGTAGCCTTTAGACATTGTACTACAGTTCAATAGTACTACAGTAAAAACATTAACCTAATGTGTTAGAAATGTAGTCTGTAGTATAGTAAGAAATAGTAAAAAATAAGTAACATGTACTGCAGGCTATACAGTATTTTTTAGTACTATATTAATAGTGTAGTAAGAAATGCGTTCTGTGTGTTGTAGAATGGTGCTCTTGGAGCTGCTCAGAAAGTAACAATAAACCATTTTAGTTCAATCTTTTACTTTATTAAAGAAATAGCAAAAATATCAACACCAAAACAGTTGCATACAATACGTTACCATCATGCAAAGTCAACACTTGAACGTTTTAACTGACATCCACAATGAGGGGAAACGACCACAGAAGATCTACAAAATGTGTCATCACATAGGAAAATACAGATCAGGCACAAACATTCCCCAAACGGTAATACAATAATTAACAAAATATGTGAGCGATTAGTAGACCTGAAGATATATCACTCCTCAGGGAAGGCAGTAGACTGTGTAGTTATCTTCTGAAACGGGCAAAATCACTACCCTAAAACTATACAATCTACTACCTCACACTGCATGAGCAACTTCAACCGCGACTCAGACATCTGGGCTTGTGGTCAGAGGGCAGCAGCGGCCGGGCCGGTGGGCGAAGTGTCACTGGGACTTTGGGAAAGACAGTAGGTTGAATAGTCATCTCCCAGTGTGGGTGTGACCCTAAAACTATACAACCAACTACCTCATCCCAGAGGCTGAACAGAGCGGTCGTCACCCGATTCTTAACCCAATTTCAGCTCCGAGATCGGACTAGGGAGAGAAGGAGTGGCTCCTCAGGAAAACACTTTGTTAACCCAGAATCAGATAGCTATTCGGAGCTGGGATAAATAGAGAACATTGGATCTCTTCTGATCTGTATCTTGAGGTGTTCTTTTAAATAAATGTAAATGTGTATGATTGTCTGCTATGCTGACAATATTGTACACACATCTGCCTGCATGCTTTTTTTAAAATTCGTATATATATTGACATCTAGTATTATAATCAGATTTAATAAGATGATAATGTTCAGATTGCATATTGTTTTAGCTAAAAGGGATCCACATTCCAACGTGGTTGTCCTAGCATGCTAATTGTTTTAGCTAAAGGTAACCACATTCCAACGTAGTTTTCCCATGGATGTCCCTAGCATGCTAACAGTAGCCAAATTCCAACGTGGTTGTCCTAGCGTGCTAACCATTTTAGCTAAAGGTAGCCACATTCCAACGTGGATGTGCTAGCGCGCTAACAGTTTTAGCTAAAGGTAGCCACATTCCAACGTGGTTGTGCTAGTGCGCTAACACTAGCATGCTAACACCAGTCAAAAATGTTGCCACACGCTACGAATGGCATATATTTTACTATGCACAATTATTCAAGGAAATCTATAACGACGTATTTTTTCCTTCCAAAGAATGGTTTGATAATGGTAAACCCACCTGTCGTCCATGTATTTCCACCCTGCCTTCCTAATTTCTTATTTTTTATAACTGTGTTGGTGTGTCTTCTTCTCGTTTTCATGTTGGTCACCAAACAACTTAAGATGGGATTTACCGCCACCTATTGAAGGATGAGCTGCACAAAGGATTTAGAGATTAATTCAATAAACCAACCTTAACATGCATGGACATTTTATTCCAGAAACCTCTATTATTAGACGATTCAACTATAAAACAGCATTCATTTTTTTGTTTTAAATATGTAACATAGTTTAATTTTAAAACTGCAGGAGATTTCGGTGCGGTTACATTTGAAAACTGGTCACACGAGACAAAAACATTAAAAACCACAAAAAACAGTTAGGTTTGTTTATTTCAGCAATTAGTAACCACGTTAGAATGCAGTAAAACAGTGAATGTCATACAAAGTCGCACATTCCTGCCGCGTGTGGCAGTTATGCTTGTCGGTGATCCATACGGTAAAGGTATCCGCTAGTCTACATTTCATCGTGTCCAGAGAAAGGGTGAGGTCAGGTGTGGTTTACAGGGTGTCCTCAACAGATAAAACGCGTCTAACACGCGTGAGGCCTACGGTATTGAAAGCAGCACGGTACAGTTGAAGGTAAGACAGGTCACTCAAACGGAGGCATTTTGCAAAAAGCGGAGGCAGGCACACACTTCCTGTGCAATGCACCAGTGAGTCAGAGGTTGTGTGTGTGTGTATTATTGTTGTGCCACTGAATTGCTTGGACTAGGTAACAAAAGGTGCCTTCTTCAACTTTCAACACGATTACAACAATTCCATCTTTTGCATGTTGCCCCAGGTACAACCCATAACCCATCTTAAACAATGCAAACTTGCATTTTGTCACCTATGATAACGAGTTCTCAATATAAATTGCTCAAAGACAAAATCCTAATTTGTCCCTAAACAATAACACACAATGAGGCATTTGCACAGTGTAAAAAAAAGTATATTGTGGTTCAACATTCAACTACATTTCCTTCCCAAATACCCTATTGATATTTGGGCAGAAAGAACATTTAAATAAACTTGTACATTTCCTTCATTGAAATAAGTCCTTCAGTGCATTTCAACCAGTAGTAAAATTAGAAGTGATCCATTTCCTCCACCTTCTGTAGAACAGAACAGGACACTTGTACAGGACACAAGGAAAGCAAGTGTTGTGGCACGTTCGAACACATGATGGCAGTGTTTAGTAGAAAATAAACAAGTCAAACAAAACGTCTCGCGTCTACCCTGTGAAACACGTACATTGGCTGACAAATATAAGAAAACATATTAAAAACAATAAATAAATAAGGTCAGGGGAATTCTGCAGCGTCTGCAGCAAGCAGCTGTTTTTTATTGTAATAATGCCCAAATGGTAGAAAAGAAAAAGTGTGTTAATAGAGTTTCTCTTCTGATGGTCAGGAGACGTCTTGGCTCTCCACCGCTCTCTGTCTCATCTCATGCAGAACTGGTCGCAGGATGGCCTTTAAAGTCTTGTACAATGTGTGGTTGCTCTCCAACTCACCATCCATCTTACAAAGAACATGTGAGAGAATGGAAAAAATGACAGCTCATTACAGTTAATCCTAGTTTATTACTTATTAGTTGGTGCTTTTATCCAAAGGGACTTTTGAAGAGGCTGTAGTAAATACATGTAATTAATGAGCAGGTAAGGATATGGGCATTTTGCTTCAGGATGCCTTCAGGTAGACTGCAGATATTGGGATTCGAACCCAGAACCTTTCAGCTGGGAGTTGAACCCTCCTCACCACCAGACCATCCTGCCCCTGATAGACTTATGGCCCTGAAGAGTGATTGAAATAGAGTTATGTGACCGTGGGAATGGGTACCAGGTGCCCCTACCTTGGTGAAGCCCCGTATGGTTTGGTGAAGGAAGACCTCCTCTACTTCCGTGGGGCTTGGGAGAAGACAGGCCGCACACTCCAGGATACACAGCAGAGTGAGCCGGTGGTCCTGTAGCGCCCAGGCAATGAGCTGTTATACACACACTATACACACTCACACACAGACACACACACACCCGCAGAGTCCCAGAGACACACAGGCACAAACACATACACGCAGACACACACGCACACAAACACACATGCAGACACACACTCACACACACCCGCAGAGTCCCAGAGACACACAGGCACAAACACATACACGCAGACACACACGCAGAGTCCCAGAGACACACACTCACACGCAGACACACACGCACACACAGACACACACACACCCGCAGAGTCCCAGAGACACACAGGCACAAACACACACACACATACACGCAGACACAGACACACACACACACACACACACACTTACACTCAGACACACAGACGAAGACACAGATACACACACATACACACACTTACACTTAGACACACAGGCACACACACACAGACGAAGACACAGACACACACACACACACACGCGCAGACACACAGGCATGCAGACACACACACACACACACACAGACACAGACACACACACACACACACACAAGAAACACAGACACACACACACTACCTTCTCCAGTGAGTCCAGCGCCCTCTGGGGGTTGTAGTTGGCGTCTCCCAGCAGCAGCGCCACATCCGCTCCGCTGATGACTGGTTCCTTCAGCTGCTCCAGCCAGGACCACATCAGCCCAGACAGCACCATGGGGTCCTGCTCCGTACACAACCTCTCCCACGCACCCTCCTTACCGTTCAGATCCGCCTGGGCCGCAACGGAGGAGGAGAAGATGAACGAGAATCTTGAGATTTTTTAAGTAAACATAAGCTCATTGTGCACATTCAAAGCGTACTCAGAAAGAATGATTATTTCATATTTAGTGATTTAGCAGACCCTTTTATTAATCGTTTGTTTGGTTGTCATTGTTATTGCATTGGAAACAACAAGCCAACGTTCTTAGTACGGGCCCTACCTGCCACGCTGACACCTTGCTGCTCAGATCTCCGTCCCTCAGGTCCATGGCAAGTGCTCTGGCCACTAGGAGGCGCCTGGTGTCCATGGGCATGGCTGACTGCAGCGTGACCAGGAGGGGCTGGCTGGGAACCTCCAGGACTGCATCTCCTCCACTGCCACCTCTTCCCCCAGACGACTCCCCTCCTGGGGCCACACCGCCCGCCTCCAGCCCCCTCGCTGCTGCGGAGGTGTGCGGTGGTGGCGGCAGCGGCGGGGACGTGCTATCCTGCGCTCTCCCTCCCTCCCCTGAGGCCCAGTGGACCGACGGTGGACTCTGAACCCCCCTGCCTGGGAGTGTGGGTGTCAGGGTAGCCCCGGGCTGCTGGGGCTCTACTTCCTGTGCGGCAGAGAGGGGAGGGGGTGCGGGTGAGGAGGCGGAACTTGGAGGGCTGCTGCTGCTGCTGGTGGTGTCTGGGTCCCGAGGGTGGAGGCAGTGGAGTGCGGGGTGTGGGTCGAACGCCGCCGTGAGGGTGGTGTGAGACAGGAAGGGTTTGATGAGGCCGTCGGTGGGGAGGTGGGAACCGTGGAGGTGGCCGGCCCGGGGCTCCGGCTGGTAGAGGGCGGAGTCGCTGTAGCTGAGTCTCCTGTTGCCCGGGAGGGGGGGGATCACGGGGAGCTCCCGGTGCGGACGGTCGTTCCAGGGGGGCCCCAGGCTGATGTCGCTGGCCAGGGGCCCGTCCGGCGGCCCCGGTAGAGGCAGCAAGGCGGGCGGGAGGCCGGGGAGAAGGCACGGCGACGGGGGCGGAGCCATGGGGATACCCTTCCCCCTCATCTCCTTGCCCAGCTGCTGCAAGGCCTGCTGGGACACCGTCTTCTCCACCTCGGCCGCCAGGTCCGGGCGCGCGCTGGGGGGCGGCACCGCCGCGGCCTGGCGGTCGGCGGCGATGTCCAGCAGCCGCCGGCACGCCAGCCGCACGATCTTCGGCACGTTCTTCATCTGGCGCGCCTCGTAGCCGTGCAGCAGGTGGCGCTGGCGGGTCAGGTACTGGGACAGGGTGACGGCGTGGCCCGCGGGCTCGGCGCAGGAGAACACGCTGCGCAGCGGCACCAGGAAGGCGGCGAACTCGCGGACGCAGAGCAGCTGGCCGCGCGTCTGGATGGAGTTGGGCCGCTTGGCCCGGATGAACAGGATGGCCTGGTCTGCACTCATCCGGGCCGTGAAGACCAGGTAGCAGGCCAGCAGCACACCTGGGGGGCCGCGTGGGACATGGTTGTTTTGAGATTAACTGGTATGTTGACTCATGTAGTCATTTAGCAGAGGCAATGAATCGATGATGATAAATAATAATAAAATAGTAAAAACGGTAATAAATAATTATCACTTTACGCACCAAAAGCCTTAGCCTAGGTATATCTACAATTAAAATGTATACTATAGATTACTAACTACTATTTATTAATTTAGCACATGCTTTAAATGACAAGTTAAACGTATGTGTGCTTGAACATTTGAAACAGCTATCATTGCTGGTTTCACCCACCTGTTCTTCCCAGACCGGCGTGGCAGTGGACGGCCATCTTGCCCTCCTGTATAGCGAAGGACATGACCTTCACCATGTCCAAGATGGTGGTCAGAGATGCCACACCATAGTCCTTCCACCCAAAGTTATAGAAGTAGACTGAGAAGAACCAGAGGAAACTGATATTAAGGCATCACAGAGGTCTTAGTCATAAATTATGGTGATATCCAGGGTTGGTAACTTGTTGCAGAATCCATCACATCTGTACTTTTTCCAAAAAGCTGTAAACGTTTTTGAGATGACGCAGACCAAAGCCATTGGACGGCTTTGTGACTTGTTTCCCTGTTAAGTACAACAATGGTTTCGGATGAATGCCAAGTGAGGAGTCTACTTGCCAACAGTGAGAGCTAGAAGTTCTCTTTGCCAAACATTGAAGAACATAGTTTACGTGACAGCAGAGAAAGTGACAAGGACAAATTGGGTCAAATAAAATATGTGCTGTGATGTCAGCAGGCCCCGTCAAAACAGGCATAAATCTATAACTCTGGAGACTGTCCGTGTCATTGGCAGAAAGGCAAAAAGCATTTTAAACGTTCACGCAGCGCTCGCTATAGAAAGGAAGTCACGTGAACCAAGCAGACGACAGCATAAGGGAAATAGAGAGCATAAACAATTAACACCAACAAGCCAAGTCACGCCAACATGCACAAAAGCTAGATAGACAAATAGACAAACACAATTCCTAGCAACAATTCCCAGGTCCCAAGGAGACCAAGGAGCTGAGGAGAAGGAGGGATAACCAACAAGGCTCATATGCTGGATGCTTGTTGTTGAATGTCAAGCAGTGGGTAAACACTCCACGCTGCGCCGCCTACTCATCCAGGGCTCCGAGTGGAAGTCTCAGGGGAGCTCATTAGCAACAAGTCTGAATCGGGCTTCAATCCCTTGACATTCAACAGTAGCGGTGCGAAAAAAAAAACCAGAAATGTGCCCGGAGAGGTGAAAGCAGGGCAGAGGACGGAGCGTGTGTCTGTCATCATGAACAGCCTGTTGCTCAAGGATCTGCTTTAAAGAGTAGAATGGTCAAAATAATTCTCTGTGGGAAAATGTCTCCATTTATGATGATTACGCAAGGCAGGAAAATAGACAGACTTTATTGATAGACACAATAAGCATACAGACATCTAATGTTTAGACCACAATCGCATTCTTGTAGACGACAAACACAGAGTCTATAGATAATTCACTATAGCTATAACACCCTATAGATAACTTAATGAATAATGGTACATTTGGAAGCCGCTTTAATCTAAAGCATCTTACAATACCGCAAGGGGCTCCGTTCTTAGCATGGCTGGCCCCAGTGGGAATCGAACCCTTAACCCTCGTAGCGTTAACGCCATGCTCGACAAGTTGAGCTCGACCGAACCAGGACCACAAAAACAAGTCTACACGCCACAAACTCCCTGTCTAGCCGACACAAAGATCACCCGGTACCAATATGTAGACCAAAAACACCCATGAGCAGGGTTTCACATGATGTCACCCACATTCCAAGCTGCCATCTTCATGGTTTTTCACCATTATAATAACAACGCCACTTTGCTTTGTTATTCCATAATTTCTGGTCAACAAATACCAAGATGGCGGGCTTAAAAACGTGTTTATGGATCTTCAGATCACGCTATATACACAGAGCCCAGCATCTACAGACTGTAGGAAGGAAGGGGAACTCACTGCCAGCCTCCATGAAGGCCTCTGGGCGGTAGGTGAAGCCACTCTGGGGCGCCAGGGCGTTTCCACAGCTGGCGTGCTCCCCAGGGCGCTGCAGGTTAATCACCGTCTTCAGGCCGCACCTGATCACCAAGACAACGCCACGTCAGCCTGTAGCGATCGCATGCTAACTGTGGCGCTCGCCCGCTAGCATGTAAAGCTCACATGTTAGCATGTAGCGCTGATGTGCAATCGGCATTGAAGTGCTGCTGTTAGATGTTAGATGTTAGCATGTAGCGCGCAGCGTGTAGTGCTTGTAGAGTTTGTATGCTAGCATGTATCAATTATAACACTGCATTTATTGGTGAGCATATAGACATACACATATTTTATGTGGTTCATAAAATAAATGTAATCAATCTATTTGATGGGAGTATCTATAAAAATGTTAGTAAGATGTTCTTTACAAATCAAAGTGAAAACTATTGAAGCGTGCAGTAGAAGAGGCTAAACCGTACCTTTGGAATTGTTCTATCACGTTATATTTTTCAATGATTTCAGTGGAGGGCCTTGCCATAGCCAGCAAGTTGTCTGTGATCCTGTAAGGGAGTGCAGGTTGATCGTGTTAGTCTCCGGTATCATAACGGGTTGCAGCACAACCTATTAACCTTATGAAGAGAAGGCGAATGCATGATCAGGTTTGACTGATGGCACAAAATTTGTTTAACCTCTTATGGAATCAATCAATCAATCAATCAATAATTACAACCTCAGTTGTAATTATGGGGTATGCAAAGGAATATAAATATAAAAAAAATAAATATCCGTTACTTATGAAACAGTAAGGGTGAAATATGGAGGCCATCCCTTCTGACAACAGAGGAATGCAAACATAATTGGGACATTATATGTCTTCATTTATGACGCTATGCAAGAGAGATGCGAGCTGAGAGTGATACAGAGAGAGATACAAAACAGGGAGGGATGAGAGGCTGGAGCTAGAGATATATGAGATAGAGAGAGAGAGCAAGAGAGAGAGAGCAAGAGAGAGAGAGAGAGAGAGAGAGAGAGAGAGAGAGAGAGAGACGTAGATAGAGATACAAGATACTTAGGATTCAACAAGCAAAGAGTGGAATTAAGCTGTGCCCTCTCGCTTCAACACAAACTCATTACTAATTAAGCTAACCAAGTTGCTCGGGATAACTAAAGCCTCTGCTAAATAACATAATGTCACCAAATTAAACGCCATGAAAGTAAATGCAAGCAAAGCTACAAATCAACCAAATCCAAAACATAGAATGAAAAAGCGGAAGGAATCCATAATACCAACAACAAGAACCCGGACGGGCTCTGACGTAACAGAGACGACTCGTTCTCCAGTGACGGCTCATGGGCCGAGACTCACCAGGATGAGTAGAGTCCCTTGACGGCCTGCTCCTCGTCGCTCCAGCGCGAGGGGTTCTCGTACTTGCAGGCCTTGCCCCCGCAGGCCATGGAGCACTGCATGTGGCCGGGGATGACGTGCCGCAGGGTCTCCCCCATCTTAGTGTACTTGGCAGTGGGGACCCGCGTGTTGGCTGCAGGGGGGGGGTGAGACAAACCACAAGGTGACACATGACACAGTAATAAGATGCACCGGAACAAAGGTTTTCTACGTCGGGTGCACAGCAACGCTTTGCTGGGATGACTTCGAACCGTCCACCTTGAACCATTTACATTTAGTCATGCAGCACTAGATGACGCTTTTATCCATAGATACTTAGAGGTCTGACAACAATGAAAGCATGCAATCAATAGTGAAGTAGCAATGGAACCACGACCACTAAAACGTGTCAGCAAACCTAACACTTTTTGTGTGGGAATGCATCGATATGCAAGGCAAGGCGCGTAAATGTATCTATAGCAGCCTTCAAAGACAAAGGCCGTTCAGAGTGCGTTACGACGGGCAGGTACCATCACCCCTTGCCCTCAAGACTTTTAAAGGACAATCCTTAGGAGAAAATACCAGACATCGAGTTGTTTCATAGAGCAATGTGCAAGCCCGAAGCAATAGCAGCGATGGTCGGCGGCTGCTGGCCGCGCTGAGAGCAGCGGTCTAGCGGTTATTACATCTCCTGGCGCGGGGACGCTCGGACGGCCCTGCTGACGGTGGTGCTGGTGGTGGGGGCAGCAGGGGCTGGACCTGTGCCAGGCCGATTGCCACCATCACCCTCTGGGTGGAGCAGGGGAGCAGCTGGAGGGTGGAGCTGCCGCTGCACCTCCGCCGCTGGGTCCGGCTCCCGCCGCGGCGCAGCAGGACCTTCAGCAGGACCTCCGAGGCCGAGTGTCTGCGGTCCGGGCGTCGCCGCACGCCGTCCGCCGCGCCCTCCCCCCCGGCCAGCGAGCGACGCCCGCTGCGATGCATCCCGCAAGGTCGCCCGAGCGAGCGAGAGCGAGAGCGCGAGGGTGAGTGAGGGTGCGAGCGTGTGTGAGAGGACGTGTCTGTGTGAGAGGACGTGTCTGTGTGAGAGGACGTGTCTGTGTGAGAGGACGTGTCTGTGTGGGACCAGCGTGTGTGAGAGTGAGAGACGGAGAGAGCGAGAGCGGTGGTGTGTGCTGCAGAGGAGGAGAGGACGAGCGGGCTGGACCGATCGGGCAGCGCCCGGCTGTGACTCACAGCCCGACGGCAGCGGTTAAGGGACGTCCAATAGAATCCGGTGCTTCCCGCCCGCGACATTTGAGGCGTT
Organism: Molva macrophthalma; assembly: GCA_027123675.1. NCBI lineage: Eukaryota > Metazoa > Chordata > Actinopteri > Gadiformes > Lotidae > Molva > Molva macrophthalma. Next base: position 2,495,986 of record JAOPJO010000025.1, on the reverse strand, counting down.
GTCATGACAACTACCTATGAAGCCATCACCGGGGAGGCGGACGGGGGTGGGGTAGGGGGAGGTTGTGCACGTTGTAACGCACAACCCACACCTTGCGCGCGTGCACACACTCACACACACACACTACATCATTGATTGTTAGGGCTTGTTATGGGAAAATGATAAAAACAGCCCTTGTTTTATCTAAAGGCCAGATGTGGGGGTGGTTAGAGTGCCCACTACACATCCTCCACACAGACAACACTATTCAATCAGAGTTTTCTCTCGCTGCTATTCCATTACATCAACAATGTCTGAGTGCTTTATATAACCCAGAGGGCACTCTAATGTGACAGCCAAATAAATATCTCTCAAGGATTCCCAATTGGAAACGGTTTCTCTGGATATTGCATTACAAAAGCCTGCAATGAGGTTACTCGAACAGGCCCATATTGGAGGTTTCATTTCATGTGTGCTTTTGATAAAACTGTCACAAATCAGCCCTCCCGATAAATGTGCACTTTGTAGACAAATGAACATACAAAGTCATTGATAAAGACATCAGTGACGGCAGGCAGCTGTAAAATGATGGATAGATACAGCAACTGTGACTGTGACCCATCTTTGACCACAAACCCCTGTGGCCCTTCAGAAGGGATGAAGCGCAGCATTAGAAGCCAGCAAAGAGGCTAACTGATACCGCAAACTTGTGAATGCTTCCAGTACCTGCCCTCACACCTGACCAGGTTTTAACACAATATAACTTAACTTAACACATACGATATAAGTTAACAGGAGAAAAAGTGAAGATTTAACATCATAGCTCATGATATCATTCCTTAACACCCTGCTTTCAGGTTGTGTATCTAATGTAGATATTATACAACATTTCAACAAAAAACAGAGTTTTTTTGATTGGCTATATTGAAGCTCAGATTGTACGTATGATATATTACGTTTATTAAAATATTATTTGCTTTAGGCAGTTTCTTTTTAAAGTGGAAATCTCAAAGATTTTCAGTTAAATAAATGTCAGTTAAGGAACTTCCATCGCCGAATGAGGCAACACAGACCAATATTATTAAAGCAGACTGATATAGGAAATGAGCCATGTCAGCATACCCAGTCCCATGACAATGTTTCACATTTAAACTAAATTTATAATGACCCATTTTCCTCCCAGTTTAACAAATGGATCATCAATGATGCCTGGTAAGTCTCCGTAATAAATAATGCATTAAGCAAAAATAAAATAAACATTTAATTTCAGAGGTCGATATCATCAACCACTGTGGTGCACACCACAGTGCAGGGTTTCACAGCATGCCAGAAAACAAGAAGCATCTCAGCACATGCCAATAAAGCACGTTTGCATTAAAGTCCCAATCATCACACATAAATAAAAAAAATAATAATAATAAAACGCCATTCAATTAAAAACAATTCACACAACATAACAATAACCCCATCTCATTGGTTTCCTTCTTTTGGTTTATTACCCATGACAAACTCCAGCCACATACACACAATCAGTGGGAACCAATCAGAAACCAACCATTGAGCAAGCTACAGCACTTCTTCCACAAGGCTACCACCAGCGACAGGCTGTTCCCCCCTTACCTGTGTCCATGTCTGGGTTGATATCTCCACAACAGGCTCCACTGACCGAGTAGGGCAGGTCGCTCAGCACACCGACAGCAGCTGCCATGGCAGGGACTGAGAGGTGGGGATAAACATTAGTCAGGGAGGGGGTGGAGGGGTGTGGTGGAGGAGGGGGCGTAGGAACAAAAAGCTAAAAGGCCCACAGGTAAAGGGTTTCCGCTGATGATGCAGGTTCAGCCACTAAACGCGTGAACGAGGTCTGCACGACAACGGCGGAGTAAGCAGCATGGACCCGAGGGAGGTGGGGTGAAAGGGTGGTGTGGGTCGAGGGGGTGCAACCTGAGCTGGCGTGTCACAAGATCATGTGTCAGGCTGACTGTCGCACCTCTGGGATCAAGGGAGGGGGGCGTGGTCTGCGAAGAGAACAGTAGAATGTAGGACGAGAGAGGATCGGTACCACAGGGTGCCAAGTTACAAGCCGCAGCAAGGGACTCAGAGCTCGCCAACACAGCAGCCAATTAAAACCCTTCTGAGGAGAGGGGCCGTTAAAGAAGATCGGATGGCATTAACATGCCGTTGGTGCCTCGCTAATCTGTGCATTTGCAACGCAATCCTGCTCATGGCAGGATTTGGGAATTTCAATCCTAGCTTGTGGTGATGACACGATGCCACTGGGGTTAATAATTGATGGTACGCTGACACTGTACCCACAGCGGCCTGTCAGCCGGATAGAAGAGGATGACTCCTTGATTTGAACATGTGATTTTACACAGGACTTATCAGTGTACTGTAACACAATGCTCCCAGACTGTCTGTGTTACTGGGGCTAATAAACGATCACTTTACACACCAGTAGCTACAGGTCAACAATGGACTGGTAATTTGTTTTATAGGTACGTACCATAATTATACATGTATACTTTACATTATTAACCAACTACTATTACTACTGTTTACTCCTTGGATTTGGATGAATGCGTTCTAGCAGATGCTATTATCCAAAGTGAATTCAGATACACGTCATTAAGGAGCAGGTAGAGGTCAGGTATCTCTGCTCTAGGGCGGCCTTCTGGTTAGGCTGAGGACATGGGGGATTAAAGCACATAACCTTTCAGCCTACGAATCAGCCAACAAGCTTTAGATATCAGCAGGCTGTTATGAAGGTCTAATGTGTCTACGCAGTAGGTAATCAGGAATCTTCAAACTCATCCATTGATAAGAAGGCTCATCGACAAAACACTTGCTTCACAGTTTTCCCCCAGGACCGTATGTTGAGTTTATACGAAGGGTTTGTGATACTCTAGTGGCGCTAGGGGTGAGAAGTGCTATGAATGCCAGTGGCGGAGGCTGCCAGCATTGCAGACGGCAGGAGGAGTGTGGGAAGGGACAGCCGTTTCCACTGAGCTAGCTAACACAGGAGCATTCCTCACTGACAGCATGGGGTTTTTTTCTTCGTTTTTGCTGATCCCAGATCTCACAAACTGACTGTTGTGGTTCATGTAGCTCTAGTGTTAAATTTAGAACACACTTTGTTTAGATGTACTTTCTCTAGTGTAAATTTTGAACTACAATTAAAACTTCCTTCCTCCCTTTTTGGAGAACATTGGACAGCCAAATGAAAATAGAAATGTACATGTAATTTGAAGGATGACAGACCTTCCAATACCCCCATATGTAGATCAATATTTTTACTGTAAAACTCCAAATCTAAACATGATGCATAGTTATAAAGGGATCAACAGATATTGTGGCGTGGGTAGTCTGTTGAATGGCGCCCTCTGCTGGATGAGCCGAGGGCTGGATGAGACTAAATCTCGTTATTTTAGAGGGAAATACATCAACTACAGATGAATACAATTAATAGTGCATTCTACTTCATCACCACCCATTAATTTGACATGTGCGCTGGTAGATATGATTCATATACATGTAACGTTAGGTTTTTGGTTATCTTTCGACATACGCGTAGTTTTGTTATTAAATCACTGAAATGGTCACTGAAATGTAGCATATTTAGTGTTTTGGATGAAAACGCCAGGCGTATGCTTAACTTTGTATGTCAGATTTAAGTTAGAATTGGCCAATCAGACACAATACACAGGCACTGGTTTGTACAATGTCCCTGATTTATTCCATTAGACTGACACATGCTGCATTTACATTGTCCAGCATTAGTTTGAATCATAACAGTGACGCGTTTCTAATTTTATCTCGAAGCAAACATGCATGTCCGCTCAGAGAGTAGTAGCAACTGCAAACACACAGACTAGAATGAGTGGTGCTGATGCTGCCTGCTAACGGGTTAGCATGCTACCGCTAAGTAAGTAGCTATAACGGGGACTAGCTGATGGTCGGCCTAACCTACCTTATCCGTCTACTGCAAATCCACTTCTATCCTTCTGGTTTTTAACAAAGATATCAAATACTCATCCGATATATTGGCGTTACACATGTTTACACAATTAAATGAATGTATGCCACAATAGAGAGCTATACTTGTCGTAAGCCACATCGTTCGGCCAGCTAGCCTAACTAGCTAACAAGCTAGATTAGCAAAGTGACATGTTGTCTTCTGATACTGCAGTCACGTGACCCCTCCCAGTGACCACTTGGTTATCACCCACTTACACACACTGTTTAAAATCTGAACACAAAAAAATCGGATGATTTCAAGTAGCTACAATTTGATGATTTAAATGTAGAACATTTTGAATTGATTAATCATGCTCTTAATTATGATGTAGGCCTTTGAGTGGTAGAGTTTATGGTTATTGGTTTCAATATGCTGTTTCAAGATGTAGGATAATGAGATCGGTCGCCTAGACCTATAGCCTACATTATGGTCAAATCATGGGTTCTCCTTTTATTTTAGTTTCTACATGAGTTCCCAGTTTAATTAGGCTACACATTAATTATTAGTGGCTTGCTTTTATGACCAATTCTGTTTCAACAAAATAATTGATTTACATGTAGTACATTTAGGGAATTAAGCCCTACCCCAAATTGTGTTCGAGAGAACATAACATACAAACAAATATAAAATATAAATGTTTGTAGATTTAACTTAATTTATCAAGTTCAAAAGCACAAATTATCAATGGCAATTCAAGTTGCAGAAGGAAGCATTTGGTTTGTGCATGTGTGTACCTTATGAACCTTAAATGGATAATATAGGCCTCCTCTGTATGTTGTCAGTGTTGTCGTATTACCACTTATAATTGAAATGATAATCTAGGATTAAATAGTTTATATTAAGACCTGCAGTGTCAACAATCATAAAAGCATTGTCCACAAGAATTAAGACATGGAAACTCACTCAGTAGAACAATTAATATTCCAACCGAAAAGCAAAATCAAAGGTAGTATCATAGATGAGATGTGTTGAAAAAATGAGTTAGTAATTATCTGGGAGTTTTATATTTGATTATGTCTCTTTACAAGCCAGCTGCTCTTAAAAGTAATCAATGTAACATTGGTGAGAACATGTTATCCATACCAAATAACGAGTAGAACAACCCGATAAAGGCCTACTTACAAAATGATAGGCGTGCTAAAAATAACACTTTCTCATAGTTGGACTGTGAAGACATTAGGGATCATAATACCTTTGTGGGGAGTCAAGGACATTATATCCAGTCAGTTCTGGGTTTGTTTTACCTCATTCAATTAACAAATAAAGGGACTTAGTAGTACTTTGACTATATGAATATATGAATATAATTTTATATTATTTCGTATTCGTAAGTTACTTTTATTATTTTTGTATTAGGTGATTTAGATTCTAATCATATTAGCCCTCACATCAAGGGGGGCTAAAATGGCCTCAATGGCCACAACAAGGCCTCCCGGCTACAAATCTGGCTGTTTAGAAAGTTGTCTTGCAGGAGATCAAAGAGTTCACTATTATCTGATGTTTCAGTCTGGATATATGAGGTTGCTCCGAGTAGGACTATAAAAAACAACAAGTTATGAACAGCTATTCTTCAGTGAGAAAATTATAATTAAACTATGTGCAGGCCAATCCAAACATATACACAGACAGAGATTTAAATTAGAAAAAAATCTCCATCATTGAGTCACAATGCTTATTTACTATAGATCGAACGGGGTATAGGCCAATGCAGAATCATTGAGGGTGAGACTTTAAGACTCAACCAAACAATATTCTCCAACAAGACATGCAATGCAGAAGAAGTTAAAGGGCTTTGCATCTACTTTTGGTCCGGGAGGCGAGAGAACTACGGAGCCAGTCGATCCCTGTGAGTCGGGCGGGGCTTAAGGTCCGCACTCATAAAACCCTAAACTCCTAAAGTCACTGTCAGGTGACGCGCTCGACGGCAGACCAAGGTTAAGAGCTCTCTCTCGACACAACATACTGGGAATAAACAATGCGCTTTTGGTTGCCTTTGTTCAACTCATGGTAACAACAATAAACCGTTTAAACCCACATGAACTCAGAGCTGAGCTTCATAGACGAGGACCACGGACGCACCAGTTTTGGACTTTTGGACTTGTTGCGTTTCGTTCTGTTTCATTACGTGGGGATAATTTAAGTTTCCCAAGGAGAGCACAAGGGATGTGAGTCTGGAGAACACCTCTTGGCGTTAAAGGAGTGGTAATCGCGTTAAACGAAGAGAAAAGGAAAGCGGTGTCTTTTTGGCGATACAATAAAATGCAGCATCCCTTGGATATGGGAGCACATTATTACCCGCCCGAAGTCCACCCCGACCACCGGTCGCACCGCTATAGGAGTTTCATGATCGAGGAGATTCTGACCGACCATCCGGAGCGCAAGGTGTCCACCCCGGCTGGGGAGCTGCTCAAGTTCGGTGTCCAGGCGCTCCTGTCCGCGCGGCCGTTCCACAGCCACCTGGGTAAGATTGTCCGCATTTTGGCTGATATTATAGTTTATGTTTTATTGAACGACAATTGTAGAGCACAGACAAGGCCGGCACATTTTAATTTCTCAAATGTATAGCCTATAAATAAATGTGCTTTGTTTTTACTTTAAACATAGTTATCATAGTTTGTTAACTTTGTAAAAGTTGCGCTCAAACAATAAACCCTTTGCGTAAAACCGCAATAGATTAAGTTTTGATTAGAAAACGGCAATGTTCTCTAATAAAATACGTATGTGGGTTTCATATTTAAATATCTAAAGATATGGATTAATACTCAGATTTGGGATACAATAACTTATTATTGAGCCTAACTAGTTTTTGTATAGAAATTCAGTCATTCGAAAACAAACCATATATGCACGACCTGTATGTAAAGCAGTTTGTACGGTGTAACATTTTCTATAAAATATAAATCAGGAAGAAATTTAAAAAAGACTAGCCATATTAATAATATAAAATCGAACTCAGCGCGCCGATACGGATTATAAACATGTTTATATTTGCATAAATCATAAATTACATCTCGAAATAATTGTAGATGGCGTTATGCCATTCTTGATATACATATGAAAATCCTCAAACTATACTAAACTATGCTGAAAATAACTTAACTAAAACGAACTGAGTTTAAGAAAACATTTTGTGAAGGCATTCTGGTTGTAATTATTAAAAATAACAACAGGACCACAACTCGTTCCTTTGGGCCTAGAACGGATCTGGTGCAACTTAAATTATCCCAATGGCATATTGTTGCTAAAGCCTTATTTAGAAAAGCCTAAAATAACCAATAGCCACTGTACACACAATGTAGGCTGAGGCTATAAACGAAGTGTTTTTTCCATGTTGTTAATTTTTCTATCCACAGTTTTAAAGGCCGAGCAGGCGAGCCTTCTGAAGTTCCCAATGACCCCGCTGTCTTGTTCGCTGGGACCCATGGGCTCGCCTCTTCTGTCCGGTCCTCCGGGCATGCAAATCGGCTCTGCGTCTCACCACCTGCCGCTGGACCTCCACCTCCGCGGTAAGCTGGAGCACCACGGCTCCGACGGCAGTAAAACCAAAAAGGGCAGGCGGAGTCGGACGGTCTTCACAGAGCTCCAGTTGATGGGCTTGGAGAAAAGATTTGAGAAGCAGAAGTACCTCTCCACGCCTGATAGGTAGGTCAAGTGTTTAGCATACTTCAAAATAAAACATATGAATAGGCTGCAATTAACCGACGCACTATTTCAGTTAGACCTCAACGTTTGGGGGGGGGCCCCCCCCCCCCCCCCCGCCCCCGCCCCGCCCGGGGGGGGGGGGGGGGAGGG
>JAOPJO010000025.1:2457895-2480864 GCA_027123675.1 Molva macrophthalma | reverse complement strand
AATAGGATTGTAATATAATAATTATAATAATTATAATGATAATAATAATAATTATTATTATGATAGAAAATAAACAAATAAAGTCTATCTTTTAAATTACTTTGTTAAAAAAATGACCATTAGAATTTCTACAAAGTTTTGATATTTACAAAAATGAGGGAAACATTGCAGCCCTGACATTCTCTTCCCTCTCTTTCTTCATGCCGAAATATGTGAATGTCCGCTAACAGGCTAACATGTGAGTGTTCACCAGTCTTTCTGTTTATCAGAAGGAATATATGGGAGGTGCAGGCATCCGTACTGACAGCTATCAATCAATCAACAGGTATTATTTGGTATTGACCGATGGCCGCGTACGGATCTTCATCTTCGAAAGGATGAGATGGAGAACGAGAGAGAGTGAGAGACAGAGATGGAGAACGAGAGAGAGAGAGAGAGAGACAGAGATGGAGAACGAGAGAGAGAGAGTGAGAGACAGAGATGGAGAACGAGAGAGAGAGAGAGAGAGACAGAGATGGAGAACGAGAGAGACAGACAGAGATGGGGAGAGAAAGGAGAGATAGAGAGGGATGGAGAGAGAGAGAGAGAGAGAGAGAGAGAGAGAGAGAGAGCAGGAGATGGACAGATGTAATTAAACAGATAAAACTAACTTAAAGATACGTACGGCTGGATTTCATCACCAGCAGTGAAGACCAGATGAACCTAGCTTCTCCCTTGTGTGTGGACCGCAAGGTGGGAGGGATAGGGAAGGGGGGGAGTGGAGGGAGGCGGTTGGATGGGGGTGAGGGAGTGAGGGGGTGAGGGGGTTGCATGCGAAGGTTCAGCCTTTTCCTTTTCAGCGATGTGTTGGCGGCGGCCTGCTGTGTTATTACTAATGACAGCCGAGGGCTGTGCAGAGCGGAGGACCGGAGGCGGTAGGGTGTTCAGGCTCTCCCTGGCAACAGTAATGCATGTAGTGCTGAGCGGCCACACAAAGGCACGACTTAACCTGACATTCCTCCCAAATGAAGACATCTCTCACATGGCACGTTTCCCCGACCGCCTGGGACCCCCTCTCTAATAGGACCGGAGGGTGGTCGGGTTTCCTTTCGTGTGTGTGTGTGTGTGTGTGTTTCTGTTTGAGAGTTTGTGTGTGTGTGTGCACGCGTGTGTGTGTGGGTATGTGTGTTTGTGTGTGAGCATGCACGAGTATGTGTGCACGTCTGTGTGAGCGCGCCCGCATGTCTGTGTGTGAGCATGTGTGTGTGTGTGAGCATGTGTGTGTGTGTGAGCATGTGCGTGTCTACGGGTGTGCGTGTGTGTGTGTGCGCGTGTTTATGCGTGCGTGTGTATGTCAACGCGTGTGTGTCTATGCGTGCGTGTGTTCGTCGTTGCATGCGCCTGTGCATGTGTGTGTGTGCTTGTGCGTGCATGTGTCAACGTGTTTGTGCATGTGTGTGTGTGCATATGTCTACACGGGCATGTGTCTGTGTGTGTGTGTGTGTGTGTGTGTGTTTCTACGCAGGCATGTGTGTGTGTGTGTGTGTCTACGCAGGCATGTGTCTGTGTGTGTGTGTGTGCTCCATTCTCACACATGGCCTGCTAAACGCCATGTGTGAGCAGGGCTGTGTGGCCCTGGCTGAGAGCAGCGTGGAGGCCTCACACTCCGCAGGCGCTGTCGTTAACATACCGGGTTAAACCCTGATCCCACTTGGCCTTTCCCGGGACCGACCCAACGCACCGGCACAGGAGACAACGGGTGTGAAAATACTCGAAGAAAAGAAATGATATCGGCCTCCTCAAAGCAGAATCAAGAATCAAGAAACAATCAGAATGTTTTGTAGAACATGTTCAGCTTAAATAGACAAGACCATTTCACCAAATTGTTGCCTAAAAACTAAGCTTAAATTTTTCTTTTTCGAGGCCTACATTTATAAACACACAACGTTAGACCTATGTGTCAAAAGTGTAGAAAAATATTCTTTGATGTTACAATTAGTCTAATTATCTCACTCTCTCCATATGTTATTTCATCTTTAAAGCAAGCTCAAATTTGTAACGGCCGATTTGAGCTTTAGTTCTAAGCATACTTGTTTAAAATGTTTGAAATGCTTTCACTGTCTTTTTTATAGACACACTTTGATCTGATGTAAACAAATTATCTGGGTGAAAGTCCTCTGATTGTTTCATTAACTAATGTTGGAGTACTACTTGATGTCTTGTGTTAGCAATTATATAACAACTCACTTTGATGCCTTCCAGGGTGGAAACACGGGGTCGCAGCCCCTCGACACCACGTGACCCTCCATCAACCGTCTCATTGGTTAATCAAGCAACGCTGGAAGTGTTACCTCGCTTACCTTCATTCATAACTAAAGCGGCAATTCACACACACATCGGCAGAATATTGATCAAAAGCATGTCAAAACTTTTCTCATCATTATTAGCTTTTTAACTTTATTAATAAATGGTTTATTAATCAAACAAACTATAATTGTATGGCCTCCATGCCTTATTATTACAGTGAAATAAGAACACTGCTCCTTTGACTGCTCATCATATTAACTATACAAATATAACAATGTTTGAATGCAAACCATACAACAAATAATGTAATTAGTTTGATATAAATTACTTAAAGGATTACGTCAATGGCTTCATTAAAAGTTTAGCAGCCTAGCACTTCAGGATAAATTGTACGAACCATACCTTAAATCCCGTGTTATGGTCAAAGTAAGTCCATAGTGTTAACACAAAAACACAATCTGTTTAACTCCACCCTGTGGTCATGTCTTGCTAGTGCATAGGCCTATTATTAAACAATAGTTTTATTCCGTTTTTTAATTAATAAAAAATACATTGTGCATTCTGGCCAGTCACTTGTTTGGAGATATGCTGAATATTTCCTTCTTGACTGATGCATCTATTTAAAATCCACTAGACCTAGATGTAGGAATAGTTTTAATGTGTTGAACTTGGCAGTGTGAATACATTACTTGGCTCAGTTCAACGAACTCAACTCACGCGCGTCACATTTACGCGCTTGACACGTGGGCCCAAATGTCTCGAATGAACCGAACCGAAGCCACCACTTTGCGCACAGAACACGTCTCAATCACAGTAGTGTTCTTTAGATGTAATAGGCTACTACTACTATGATGTAGATGTCTTTTGTCCACAGGCAGCTGGCTCATAGAGATATAACTATATCTATTTTTATATAAATATAGGCAATATTAATTTACCGAATGTTCTGGCCAACAGCGGCGTTGATTCGGTCACGTTCAAACTGAAGCTGTGATATTGTTATGTATTGTTTTTTACATTAACTATTTCATATGGGATGTATCATGGTCCTGAATTAGCCATAGGCTACATGAGTGTCTTCTTTTGTTAGAAAGTCAGCCCTCACCTGTGATAGAATAGACAAAATAGTAAATACCGAAAGATAAAGGTTTAGTTAATAAGTATCAAACATGTACGTTCGTGTACTCACCAGTCATTCTCAGTAGGGTAGGACAGCCACAACCGATATCATACACTGCCGTGGCACAGTGGATGAATTTAATAGATTTAACATACAAAAATAAACCACAACAAAGCAACACACATATTGTACAAATAAAAAGAATACAAAATAAAAATCCTGCAGATGTCGATCTGGCAAAGTTAACGTTAGTTTGGAGTCGTGGGTTTTGACATAGGACGTAGGGCTATCTGTGTCTACAACACTGCTATTCTTTATAGCACACTGATAAGCGGTCAAAAAAATTATAATACAAACAATTTCCCAAAATCATGGCATGATGGAGGAGTTGTTCTATAATAATAATAATTATTATTATTATGCGGCATATTTAATTAATTGACCATGATACGGTGATAAAAAATTGACCAATGACGAGAAGGAACGACGGTGAATATAAAAAATTGCTTATGAACAAAAGTCCTTCCTATTGGTGGGAAAACACTGTGACCCCGCCCCTTTCCCCTCCCCCTCTCCCCTCCCCCCACGCACAACAACAACAACGACAACAACAACAACGAAAATAGGGAGCTATAAGTCATTTTCCGAAGTTGATGAAATATCCAAAAACAAAAACAAAAATATAAGAATTGTACAAGTATAAAAGAGCTACAAACATGAATAAATTACATCACTGACACTGAAACACTTCACAAGGTGCTAGTAAAATAACTCTTGAAACTCTTCGGGATATTGACGCCTGAACAAGAGGCTGGTCGTAGAAACTTTGAATTGTTCACCTTCGCTCTCCTTTTTATTACCCTTATGCGTCAAAGCTTCGTCTCTTGTTCGAGCAGAATCCCAATACGCGTAGATTTGTGGATGTAAGGCCATGTAACAATAAATGTATTGTTTCTTTACTTGGTTTCCAGGCAACACCTTTAGTTTATCAACAAAAACAATGTGTTTTTCTTTTGTGGAAATTATACAGGGTGCCATCGTAAAACAAAACAAAAATGAAAAGATAACAAACAAAAAAACGGAAAGCGAAACAAAAATCCCAACGTTAGAACTGTATATATTTATATATTTGTTTGTTCACGATTAGCAAAACTTGTAAAAAATGTAGAATTAAGTACTACGGGAAGGGGGGAAAAAGATATAAAACGTAGTAATTTAAAAGGCTATGTACAAGCTACGTTCTACGTACTGCACTGTGTGACACGGTGGAAACGCAGAGATCGCTGTGGGGTTGAGTTTTTTTGTTATTTTATAGTTTTTTGTGGTGCTGCCTGTGAAAGCAAATACAAGAAGAAAGTATCCCCATGTTGCTCACCTGCTATGGATGAGGCTTATCATTGGCTGGTACAGTCCAAGCCCCGCCTTAGTGTTTCAATGGGAGCCAATCGCATTAAAATCCATGATTGGTTTTAACAGTTCAAACAAGTTACCTTACACTAAGTAGTACTACTATTTGCATATTTCTCTTAACAAACAAAACACCTCCACCTCGTTGAGCCTTCGGTTCAATCACAACAAGCTAAAACTATGCAAAACGCGTTGATATAATCTGTTGATATAAACCGTTTCGGTGTAAATGAGTCAGAATGTCTGCAGTTTGTTTATCTTGTAACACAATTCAACACATCGCTGCCCCGGGACGTCACTTTGTGCTTTAACGGTTTTCCCTCCTACGGCGTGTCTGTTCCTACCTAGAATACCACAACTAGAAATAAATACTACTGCTGATAGTACTCTGCAAACCATAGTGGGACGTATCCCCTCCAGAGACAAACCAAAAAACAAAACCAAAACAATCAAGACATGCTTACAGAAGGAATCCTGATCCCTACGGAGGTTTGAAGGTTAAGAGGAGGAAGAGTCTTGGCTGGCGACGGGAGAGAGAGAGAGAGAGACAGGAGTCCACAGAAAGTGTCTTCTAAGCAATGATAAGCTACATCCACACACAGAGAGCCGGGGGGCTGCCCATCGCGTTGCCCCCACATGCACTGAGAGTACATGCAACGGGAATACCTTCCGGACACTGGAATGACTGCATGTACGGCCCACGGTCACGTCTGTAGCAACCCCTGATAAACTGACGGCTGTAGTAAAATGAGGCGTGTTCTCTTAAAAAATATTTATAGTAGGTTCTGTACATTTTCATATCTGAAAGTTATAAAGTCTAAGTAGAGGCAAAAACCTATTTCTCGAGTGACGTTCTTAGAAATTGAAAGAAAGAAAGAAAGAAAAAAAGACAATGCATGGTTTTGTTTTTCTTCGTCTGCTTTTTCAGTTTTGTTTTTTTTCCCCTCTTTGTTTCCTCTTTCGCTTTGTTGGCGTTTGAATCAGCGAAGAGGACAAAGAGGCGGGATGCGATCCAAGTTCATAAAATGGCTGTCCTTCACCCGTCGATGCTACAGAAGGAGCTTTCCGTTCCGATGGATCTTTAGGATCTTGCCAAGTCTCTGTTTGGCCGTGGCCATGCCTTTCTTCTGCCGCTTGGCTGGGGAGAGGAAGAGAGGAGAGAGAGGAGAGGAGAGGAGAAAGAGAGGAGAAAGAGAGAGAGAAAAGGCAGAGAAGGTTAGGAGTCTGGTGAGTAAATGTCAGAATAAGACATGGAGGTTTACACAAATTAATTTGTCCGTTTTTCATGTAGCTATGATCATCACACACACATGCACACACGGACACACACGCACACACACACACGGACACACACACGTCCACATATGACACGCACAGGCATGTGTGGTGTGCATGCACGGTCACGAGTCACACACACATGATACACGACTGTTAATGTGTATTAACATATAAATGTGTGTGTTTGTGTAGACACTGTGAACCCTTGTGTGGCCACCCACCCACCCAGCCCATCGGCGACATGTCCCCCAGAGTGCCAGCCTACATTTAGCATCCGTGGAGCTGCTCCTCTCGCCCTTGGCCCCCGCAGCAGCAGTGCTGGCAGCCGTGGAGGCGGTGCTGTTGGCGGGCCCCGTGGAGGAGTTGGCGGCCCCCAGGCTGGGGGAAGACGTGGAGGGCTTCTTCTGGGTGAGGAAGACCCCCGGGGCCATGGGCTGGGGGCCCCCCGGCGACTTGACGCCCCCTCCGGCCCCGTACTCCTGGTCGCTCTGGTCCTCCTCGTTATCGTCTTCGTCATCGTCGTCGTCGTCGTCTTCGTCGTCGCGGGAGTCTGCGTTGTGCTCTGGGGAGCTGCTGTCCCTGGATATCCTCCTGGGCTCCTCCACCACCGGGGCCTTCCTCTTGGTCAGGCGCTGCTGCTTCTTCATCTTCTGCTGCTCCTCCTGTTGGGGCCACACGCGTTTGAAGTTATAAGAATGATGATACAACTTTATTTATATAGCGCTTTTCAAGTTATAAGAATGATGATACAACTTTATCTATATTGCGCAGCAACTTTTGCACAGTTACAAAGTGGTGATGGAGGTGCATTTAAAGTTATATATATAATAATAATAATAATAATACAAAATATTATTATAATAATAATGCTTCATTTATGTAGCAGTAAGCAACAAAGCACTTGACGGATTAAAAATGAGAAAAGTGGTTTACAAACCACAGTAAAATCCTAGATAATGTCGTCGTTTAAATCCCTTGACATTTAAATTGCATTGAGTTCAGCAGCAGATGCCAAAGAGACAAAACAAATGAGGCTGCGAACAATCAAAGCAGCTGTAAAACTGAAAAAAAGAGTAGCTATTAAATATGAGTAGTACTCACTTCCAATAATATAACTGGACAGAGTGCAGAGTAAGTAGCGAGGAATCAGTTTTTGTAATTTATAGATCTTTTTCTGTGGTAGTGCATAATATTTCCATTACAGAATGCACACGTCACCAATGTACGTTCTAAATTCACAAAGATACACCTGCCTTGAACACTTCATTCCCCGCTTATAAAGTGTTTAAAAGTCTTACAATAAAGACATTAAAGTCTTTATTGTAAAGTAACTTGTAACTCTAAATTGTAAATACAATTTCAAATCATCACTAAGCTATGATCAAATCAATTTGATTTACCTCATACCTAGACCAACCTTTGCTACTTTAGCTGTTTCGTCATCATCCCTCCTGTGTGTGTGTGAGCCACGTAGGTGACACACACACTCACACACACACACACACACACACACACACACACACACTCTCCACGACGTGCTATAAGCACCATGTACCTCGTGTTCTCTGGTACGCACCTGATGGGAGAGCTTGGCAGCCGCGGCCGCCAGGCCCGTCTCGATGGACGCCACCCGGGCCCCGTCCCTGGCCGGTCTCTCGTGTCTCGGCACCGAGGGTCCCACCCGGGCTGGTCACCATGGAGACAGAACACACAGTTAACTCAGGACCACATACACCTACACCTCGCACACTCCTTCACAGGGTCACCCTTGACCTTACGCAGTGGGTTCTGGTAACCAAGGAAACCGTCTCATCCTACTTACTTTATCTTGTCTTACCAGAGCTTTACTTTATCTTAGATCCCCTCACCAACACAACCTACCTCCTCTTGATCTTATCATATAGGAGTGGTGGCTGTTAAGGTTACCTGTCGGGCTGTACGGGGTGTCGTCCGAACCTTTTCTCTTTTTCGATCTCGATTTGAAGACGGGATTATCCTCCTCTGACTCCAGAGAAGGGTAAACTAAAACAGATCAAATATGATTGTAATCGTTATGAAACAACGTATTTATATTGCGTTCAATTCATCGTAAAAACCATGCGTTCTGTTCCTTGTGCGATGGTTAGCGAGAGCTTCTAGTGACTTCTCGTGTACGAACAGGAACAGCTGTCCTCCAGCTGTCGACTACCCTCCTCCCAGCATGCATCAGGCCTTGTTAAGCAAATGAGGGCATTTTAATTTCCAATAATTGGATGATCGAGATTAGACGATGGCATGTTTACAAAATAAGACGCAAGCGCTGATGTTTATGAAAGCACGGGGGCATTTCAGAGGGAGCGAACGTTCCAGCGCATAATGACTAATAACGCGCAATTAGCAACTCGAGGAGTTTCGTGTAAGAGAACTATTCGGGACTGTTAGCGTTAATGGGTTGCTAACCAAGTGGGAGGGTTGAAAGTGTTGCTTTTGGAAAGCCTTCACACGAGAGAGAGAGAGGGATGGAAGGAAAGTTGCCTCAGCTGGAGGTCTCCATCAGGGAGCAGAGTAAAATACACAAGCGCTATTGACCTGCTAATGGAAACTCTCTGGTCGCAATCAGAGGAACACAAGCATGTGATGAGACACAAGTGTTTGATGAATACACAGTCACCTGCTAGCACATATCCCCCCCCCCCCCACCCCACAGATGCAGGTAGACACACGTGTGGTACAATAACACTCAAGTGAAACATTTTTGTAGGCAGTACATCTTATAGCAACCCAGGTTCCATTCCGGCCTGAGGTTATGTCATCCTCTCTCTCTTTCAACCCACTTTCCTGTCCGTCTTCACTGTCTTGTCCATAGAAATATATCAGAATAACAACATGCACATCAGGATATGCACACAAAAAACAACATTTTAAAGGGCTCCTATTTTTGTGTGGTGTGATTTCGCCATTAGTCATTACAAGCCATTTCAAAATGTTGCCACTTGTGATGTCACTAATGTGTCTTTTAATGGCTTGTGATGACCAATCAACATCGCACCGTGTGGTGAATGGTGAGCATTTAAAAAAACCCACAGAACCCAAAAGGATCAAGCGAGCATCACTCGGGTCTCACCGTAGTCCGAGTCCTTGAAGCAGGCGTCCATGTGGTCCTGGTCGTCATCGAAGTCCATGCTGTCGATGCTGCTGCTCTTGCGGGGCTTCT
The DNA here is from genome assembly GCA_027123675.1 of Molva macrophthalma. NCBI lineage: Eukaryota > Metazoa > Chordata > Actinopteri > Gadiformes > Lotidae > Molva > Molva macrophthalma. The sequence continues at coordinate 2,471,580 of JAOPJO010000025.1, read as the reverse complement.
TGGGGACTCTCTTCGCCGGCCGCTTGCTGTTCCCTCCACCCCCACCGCCAGCTCCACCTCCACCACCACCCGCCCTGCCAGCCTTCTTGTCGCTCTGCGTGCCGTGCGAGTTGGCCTTGGACTGGCTGTTCGTCTTGGGCTGGCTGTTCGTTTTGGACTGGCTGTTCGTCTTGGACTGGCTGTTCGTCTTGGACTGGCTGTTGGTCTTGGACTGGCTGTTCCCTTTCGATTGGCTGTTGGTCTTGGACTGGCTGTTCCCTTTCGATTGGCTGTTCGTCTTGGACTGGCTGTTTGTCTTGGACTGGCTGTTCGTCTTGGACTGGCTGTTCGTCTTGGACTGGCTGTTGGACCAGGGCTGCTGCAGGCTGTCCGAGGAGGACAGGTTGGCCATGGACAGCATGCCCTGGATAGCCTCCTGTGTGCTGGGGGATGCAGGTGGCTGACTGTAAGTCCATCAATACAGAAATACACACAATACATAACCATTACACAGCGGTCAGCGGGACCGGTTAGTGGAGGAAAGATTCAGAAAGGGGATCGGAGGATCGGAGGATCGGTTGCGACTGACGCTCGGTGACTCGACTTCTTCGTCTTCTCTGGGGTCTGTTGGGGGTACCTAGAGTTAAGTTAAGGAAAGTGCAAACTGTTGAGACGACCGACGACCCGTCGAAGCGGCCGGCGGTGGAGACCGGGCCATGGGAAAAAGTGTCTGTTAGAAAATAATTCAAACCAACTTTCGGAAGAAGAAAACTCTTTCGCCCTAAATCCCTGACTCATGCTCCCTCTCCGTCAAAGGCAAAAAGAAAAAACAATTTGAGCATGTTTCTTTTTTTGGCCTCCTTGCTTTGTTTTCCTTTCCCCCCCTTTTCTTTCATTGTTCATTTGTAGCTTTCAATATGGGGGAAGCAGACCATCAAGCAGAGGACAAAACAGCCCCCAGAGCACAGGAAGAGCCTCTGGCTTTGCTACGTTTGACAAATTGATGGCGGATCAAACGAGCTCCAACTCCCCACATAAACTGCTGACAGAATTTGTTTAAATTGCCACTTGAATCACTTGTTGACTCTGTCGCTCAGGGGATCCTATAAGTAGGCCTTTTGGTTGGGAGTTACTTTTTCATCCAATTATATCAGTCATTGACCCGGGCCATTTGTAAGTCAATGGCTCGTACCATTACGGGGAGCGATCCGTCATTTTAAACTACCAAACGGCTTTGTGTGCAAACGCCAGCGCCGGTGGAGCGAGCAGAACGTCTGGGCCGCTGCAGGCGGCAGTTTGTTTGGGCTGCAGGGTCATTAAGGACAAGGACACGAAGGCCTTGTTTGTCCCGCTGTCTCGGCGGCTTCACTGTACCTGTTGGTGTTGTAGTCCATGCCACCCACTTGCTTGCTGGCCTGCAACAGGTCAAGGATGCCCGCGGCGTTCCCGCCTTTCTTCTTGACCTTTGAGTTGCGACCTTTGACCTCGGGTTTGACCTCGGTGTCTATGTGTAATGACTCTTCGTCGGAGGAGTCCATGTTCTGGAGTTTTTAAAATAAATGAACGGAGATTAGACACAATAATCACATTTAACAACGTCCTAAAAAGAGATTGGACATAATAGCAGCCAGCACACCATCACCATGGACCATACACATTTTCAATTAAAAAATAAATGTTTGCTTGTAATACTTTGTATATCAATTATGGCACCCATTTCCCTCCTCACCATCCCTGGAAGGAGGGATCGCCCACTCTGCGTTCCATCTCAAGGTTTCTTCCTTGCTAATTAAGGGAGTTTATTCTTGCCCTTTGGGGGCTGCGGTTATGGGGTGTCATAAATATATGAACTGTGAAGCCTTTTGAGACTGTTACTGTGTTTAGGGCTATAAAAATAAAATTGACTTTAGTTCATATTCACATAGAGACACACAGCACAGTGGTCAGTTGCAGTTTTAGTTTTTCAAATGTTATATAAAATACTCACAATTTCTTTACAAAGGCATTACCAGTATAGTGTTAAAATGTTTCATTGACAAATGCATTCAAAAATATGGCAATAGATGAGATCACTAGGAAATGTTATCCCAGTGTAAATGTGATCTCCGTAATCAAGAGGCTACGGTTTTTTCTTTTTAAAATGTCGAAGTCAGTAAATTTATTTTTTGCAAACACGCACACGCATGCACACACGCACATTGACGCACACAAACACACACACACACACGCACATAGACAGGCACACAGACACGCACACAGACACGCACACACACACACACACACACACACGCATGCACATTGACAGACACAAACACACACGCACATAGACACGCACACAGACACGCACACAGACACACACACACAGCCCTCTAATCCGTCCGGTGAAGCTTCTTCTTTCTAAATCCCATTGTGTCTGTGTCATGGTCTAAACACAAGCTGTGTGAGAACTGAATCATAATCTGGCGTCCGAGCCGACCCGCATTTAAGTTGATGGTTTTTTAAATGCCTTCAGATGAAAAGTATTACAGGATGGATGTCGGTCCAGCCTTTCCTACGACTATTAATCAGCCGCCGTGTGTACACAGGATACATCACCACGGCGGTCTGGCCGATGACCGGGGCGGCGGCCGCCAGCGTCGCCGAGGATGCCGGACGGTTAGTGCGCGGAGAGGACGAACGCAGCGAGGCACGCACCTTGGTGACGGAGGGGAGGAGCTTTGGTTTCTTGGCTGGCTGGATCGGTTCTCTGATGTTGGATAAAACTAGAGGAGAAAACACAACGAGCAGGTCGATGGTGAGAAGAGTACGGATTTAGAACCAAGCTACACTGGATGATTCACGTTTTGAGACATTACGGTTATTCGACACTCTAATAGCCGACACAGCTTTGCATTCACTGACGCTTTTATCCCAAGCAACTTGGTGACTTCCTGTTATAAACGTGTTAGTAACGTCGTTTTTGTGGGCATGGCGATGGTGGGGGTGTTGTGGCGTTTGGTTCGCATGGTGTTTGGTTGGAGTGGCGTGCTACTCACAGGAGAGGTCTCTCTTGGCGGCGTTCTTCTTCCTCCTGATGGGGAACTCGTCAATCTTCAGCTCGCCCTCGTCAGAGACGTACTCGTACTCGTCCCTCACCGGCTTGGCCTTGTCCTCCTTCAGGTTCTGCAGAGAGCCGAAGACCCCCGGGCTGCTGGCCGGCTTCAGCGTCTTGGACCTGCGCGCGCGGGGGGGGGTTTACAGACCATCGGGCGTTAGTTTATATTGACATGGACGCTTTTATTATACATTTACCTTTACGTTACATATTGTCATATTGTCATATTGTCATTGTCATGGCTATCTAAACTTTCTTTTTAATAGTATAGGAAATAATGAATAGTAATTATGAATAGTAATGCATGATAGTTACATCAGATATAGTACTGTTCAACAAAGTGTGTTCTAAATTGAACAGATATGGTGTAGCTCAACAAAGTGTGATAGCACAAGATAAAGCTGAAAACAACACAAACAGGTCAGGTTGGGAGATGTTCTGGAAAGAGATTCTTCAATATAGGGTGGTTAATGAACACAGCCAGTAATAAGCTCTTACTAGATGCTGGTGCTGATGGACCAGTGGCTCTGTGTTGAGGTTTAAATGGCACATTAGAGGGCTAAACCCACTCGGGTCTCAGAGGAGGCTGCTGCCTACGGTTTGATGGGGGGTTTGGGCCCGGGTTTTAACCTACCCGAGAAGCTTCTTGTGGGACATGGTGAAGCTGAACCGGTCTTTGTTGCCCAGCAGCGACGACCGGTCCATTTTGCTCTCCTCCTCCATTTTCAGTAGGGAATCTGGTTTACTGTTCTGTAAATGCAGGAAATGTGTTAATGAGAACGCAGGAGAAGCAACGCGAAGCAGGACAGCTAGAACTTCATCTTCATCGACATCAAATGTTGTGGAAATGGATCACCTCCATTAAATGTTTGAAGTCTTGCATTCCGTATGAAACGACAACAAATCCAAAAATGAAAGAATGCTGGAGATGCTTAAAATGACTTTTTAAATACATATATTGCTGTCAAACGATGTGGTTTATACGTCTAATTTCAATTAGCCCCCATGTGTCGGAACTGCTCTGAACATTTGAGTCACTTTCAAACCAACAAATTAAAAAAAAATATCCAGATGGTCTGGATCGAATTTTCATTTTCATCGAGACTAACGTCCTAAAAAGAGCTGTAAACTTTTACCAACATCAGTTTTAATCAGAAGTGAAGATGTGGTCAGGCCCGGCCTTGGCGGCTATCTTACAGCGCTCCATCTGCGAATGCTTGGCCTGATGGGATGCAGCCGCTAGAACGAGGGATCCTTGAATTGACTACAAACATTCCAAAGTAGTTTGGCATTGAATTTTCCATGAAACTAAAACCCCCTTAATGTCTTCCGTTTAAGGGAATTACACTTTTACCCCACCCCCCAAAAAAGGGAAAACAGATCCATGTAGAAGAATAATGACACAACAAACATCTTGGTTTTTTTCGGAGCGGGGAGAATGCTAGGAGACCATGTGTAAATACTTTAGATCGCACATGACATGGCGTAACTCCATCAGGCGAACCCAACGGAGGGTCCACGTATCAGCCTTGATGAGCTGCAGGCCAAAGGTGGAGACTAGAGACCGGGGATGTGAGACTAGAGACCGGGGATATCAGACTAAAGACAGGGGATGTGAGAGTAGAGACCGGGGATGTCAGACTAGAGACCGGGGATGTGAGACTAGAGACTTGGGATATTAGTGTAGATGCTTGGGATGTGAGACTTCTTACTGGGGATGTGAGAGTAGAGACTGGGGATGAGAGAGTAGAGACTGGGGATTGAGACTAGAGACTGGGGATGAGAGAGTAGGGACTGGGGATGAGAGACTAGAGATTGGGGATATGAGTGTAGATGCTGGGGATGTGAATCTAGAGACACAGAGGATGTGATACTTTCGACTGGGATACTAAAGAATGGGATGTAAGAGTACATCCACGGGATGTGAGAATAGAGGCTGAAAATGTGAGGCTGGATACTGGGAATGTTAGACAAGACTTTTGGGATGTGAGACTTTAGACTGGGGATGTGAGACTTAAATAAATATATATCATAAATATATGGCCTGTTAAGCCCTTTGAGACTGTACTTGTGATTAAGGGCTATACAAATAAAACTGAATTGAATTGAACTTGATACTGTGGATGTGAAATTAGAGGCCGGAGATGTGAGACTAGAGATGTGAGAGTAGAGCCTGAAGATGTGAGAGTACAGACTGGAGATGTAAGACTAAGACTGGAGATGTGAGAGTAGAGACAGGCTGTGAGAGTAGAGACGGGGTCTGAGACTAGAGATTGGGGATGTGAGACTAGGGACTGGAGTTTACTGTTTATTAATTTAGCAGGTTTTTTTATCCAAACTTAGTGATTTGTGAATGGAGGTACATGTATTTAAGGAGCAGGTAGGGGTTTAAAATAGTGCTCAAGGATGCATAGAGGGACTCAGGGATCGAACCCAGAACCTTTTGGCTGCGAGTCAAAGATGTGTGACTAGCAGCGGCATTGTTATGTTTGCTGATTGTTTTGAAGTGTGCAGATCTGTTTTAAGGGAAATGTTTTTCTTTGTTAATCTTAGCTTGGAACATTTATGAAAACTTGATTAAGTTACCATCTTGAGTTTGTTTAAATTTTGGAATGATTTATTTTCCATTTTTTTGGAAGATGGTTTTTGGATGTATTTCATCCACGGGCTTTGCAAGAGGATGAAACTTTGGAAACGATGAATGTTTGTTCTCAAAACCATGATCAAGACGAGTATGACTGAAGACACTTTGAAGTCTTCTCATGCACTAAAATGAAGAAAATGTAGCAGATACACAGACGCTTCCGAATTTATCACTATCAAGGTAGATGCTTGGGAACTTAACTAGCTGGAGCGTCTGTGTGGATGCATCTGCCCTTTCACACTGTGATAACACCATCTCTGTTGAAATGATCTTACCTTGTACTTCCATTTCGCTTCAGTCTTGTTCCTATTTTGCTCTCTGATCTCAAACTTGTCCACATTGTTCTGCTTTGATATTTCTTTCTCTGACATACTCAGGACATTCTTAACCGCCTGGAAAATTTGAATAATATATGTAAGAACAACGGTGTTAACATTTACCCAAAGCTGCGTTTACTACTTTGCATCCCCAATTACACTCAAATCCCCAAGTGGGAGGAGACTAACATGGCTCTCAGCCAATCAGAGCAGAGGGAAACTTGCCATTAAGTGAAATTGGCGGACGCAAATGTTCAACGCTGGTAGTTGTAGTCTTTTCATTTGATCATCGGCATGCATAAGTATGCATGCACTGAAACGGTCACCCGTCTCCCCTGGCTGACATGGGTCATCGTGCACCAGAGACCGGGGGACATCAGAACATCTGGTGAAGAATAGCGCTCACCTTGCCCTTCTTGGGCTGGTCCATCTTGCTGAGGATGTCCTTGGCGTGGGACTCCAGCGCGGCGAAGCTGGAGGGTTTGGGAGGAGGCGGCGTCAGCTCCTTGGCCTTCTTGCCCTTCTTCTTCCCCCCTTCCTTCACCTTGGGCACCTTCGGGGGCTTGGGGGCCTTGGGCATCTTGGGCGGCTTGGACGGCTTGGTGGCCTTCTTCCTGGGGGTCTTCTCTCGGCCGGGCGAGGGGATGTGAGCGGGGCTCTCCGGCTCCTCCGGCTCCGAGTGCGTGGACGGGGGCTCCTCCACGGGGACCTTGGTGCTGCTGGGTTCGCTCTTGACGGCTTTGGTGGCGTTCTGGAGACACAGCGCGCAGGCGGCGGTGACAGAGGTTCTGTTAGAGGACGGCTCTGCGATAGGCGCCGACCACAGCATTGCAACGCCTCATCGACAGGAATACTCACACTGACACGACACGACACTGACAGGCTAGTCACGGACCGTGACAAGGGCACTAAAGTAATCTCAGGAGGCCCAGGGCAATGCGAAAAACAGAAGCTAGACTCACCTCTGCGACCCGGATCTCCCTGGCCAGGTCCTTGATGAGCTGGGTGGGCTTCATGTTCTCTGGAAGTTCGTCTTCGTGTTCCAGCAGAGCCTGACGGAGAACCACAGGATGTTAGCGTGAGTAAGAGGGAGACAGCCTCAGAACGTGAGGCCCGGCCTGCATACAGTCATACGGTGACAGATACCCACGCACCTGTTTCTTAGTCCACGCCCTGAACGCGCCGTTGAGGATTTTGGCCCCGTGCACCAGGTACGGCGCCGGCTGCTTATTTGCTTTATGTAAACCTGGAAGGTAAAGAGAGGCACGCGTTAACAGGTCTGTAATGCTTAGATCAGTGGGCTTGTGTTACCTTAATGGGAGTTCACTATCGTTTACCCTGACATCAGGCTACCTTAATGACCTTCATTAGCGATGGATAAATCAATCAAATCGATTAATGGACTAATTGAAAAACAAAGCGTTCCAACCAAATGAAAGCTTTGTTTAAAACAACCGTTAGTTTTAACTCAAGCCTCCTCCACTGCAGAGTTCCAGGACCCCGGGGGCCAACGGCGATGATGTCACCATGATTCCGTTTTAATGTGGAACCCTTCTTAATTGGTGGTGCAACTGATGGGAAACATTTGTGTGTGCAACAGCGTCCCATCTGCCGGTGAGCCGCGCGCTGCTCCAGGCCGGCTCCGTGCGATGTGGCTGATTACAGCCGCGTGGATACGCCGCCGCGACAGGAAACCATTAATAACTCCAGGCCAGAGGCGCCCCTCTCCTAATGCTAAGGAACTACTTTTACCAGGCCATGCTTGGGAAAGCTCCACCAACTTCCGCCTCGGGAGAAACGCGTCGAGTAATGATATGTTAACGACATGGCCTTACTCGGCCTGTACACACACACGCACACACACACACACACACACAGACACACACACAATAGAAATCTCACATGCACACGTATGCACACGCACCCACACAGTGCACATACACACACACACACACACCAAGGGGTGGAAATATATGCATAGCAGAGGGCCGGCTGAGACATGGCTTCGAAATTGAGCAAGTGATTCTAGCTGAGCCAAGCCTTTTGAAGCTAATCATGTGTGAACTGTGAGATCCACCATCCTAATGACTGAAGGAATCCTAGAGCGCCCGGTGCCTCATCTGGCCCGCAGATCCCCAGCAGCCACCCTGGACCGGCACAGAGCTTCACTTCTGGAGCTGCTAGAGGAGGATCTGGCCAGGATACTTTGTGTTTGGGACTTTGTGACTTTACTTCAAGGTGGGCCAAACGAGGACACAAGTTAACGTTTCACAGCTCTCCAGGATTTGGATTTCACATCAACAAGCTGGGTAAGGGTTATAGCCACACAGAAGTGCTGCAGTGCAAGACCTTATCTCCGTCCGATTGATACATCTCTGTCAGATTGATGCATCTCCAATCAATTAACATAGCTATATCAGACCAATACATCTCCAATGAATTAATATATCTCCATCAATCAGTACGTCTCTATCAGATCAATACATCTCCAATCAATCGACACATCCCTTCAGATCAATTAATCTCCAATCCATCGACACATCCCATTAATTTGGGAGGAAGTGAGCGCTTACCTTTGAATCTCTCCAGGAAGTGGCGTCCAACGTACCAGCACGCCGTCTCGAAGTTGGGAAAGGGGGTGAGGGTCTTCACCTTGAGCCTCCTCTCCACCTCGTACGCCCTGCAGGGGGGAGAGAGACCAACAGCTCTCACACCGCTCACACCGTCAGGATCCAACCGTATTGCTTATATGTGCATTAGGGAGCCACGAGGAGCAGGCCGTGAAATGCTTTGTTTCAGGACTGGCCTCCTCAAGCGTGCAAGATGAGGATGTGTATAATAGGACATGGCTCGGCTGTTTGAGTTAGTTCTGGGTTCTGACCTCATCTGCATCTCCACACTGAGGTTGTGTACGAAGTGACCAGAGAAGGCCAGACAGTCCACTGGGGTCAGTATTGCGTTGATCCAACCTACAGGAGAGAGAACCAAGGGTAAATCAGTGTGTGTAATTAAATGTAATGTGCAATACAACAAACCTTGAAAACAAGTCACACAAAAGGAGGGAGTCACATGATTATTATATATGATTATATATTTTTGTACACAGTATTTGTGTTGGCACTGTTGGGGTGTGTGTGTGTGTGTGTGTGCGTCCTACCTGAAGGGATGAAGAGGGTCTGGCCCTGCTTCAGCGTGCACTTGTAACACTTGTCCACCTGGTCAGCGAAGAACATCTCGCTGTGATTGGACGAGGACCTCCAGCGGTCGTACAGGGACAGGTTGGCCGAGGTGGGCTTGATGAGGAAGAAGATCTTCTCTCCCTGAGGCCCAGGACCACAGATACACCGATGTTAACATTGGTTTATATGGATTCATTCATACGTTTACTACACTGTTATTATACCTAGCCTGACGGGCTCAGGCACTGCTTTTTAGAAATGTAGTGCGTGTGTATGTGTGTGTGTGTGTGTGTGTGTGTGTCTGTGTGTGTGCATTCTGTGTATGTGTGTGTACCTCTATGTGTGTTGTAATATGTGTTATCTATGTGTTGTAATCGGTGTATCTGCATATATATATATATATATATATACACACATATATACAACTCGTCATACACATAGTCATACACACACACACATTGATAGTCACATACCTTTATGCATCTATATGTATAACGTACACACGGTGGTGTGTTTGTACGCACCTTGAGCACGTGGTACCAGACGGAGGCTCCGCCACACTCGATGTGGAAGTCTGTGTAGCTGTCCTTCACGCAGATCAGACAGTACTTGGTGACCTTGGGCTTCCCCAGCAGGGCGTCGTCCGGCCAGTAGTTCTGCACCCAGGACAGCCTGCGCACGATCTGGGGGCTCTCCACGATGCTGTCCATCCTGACAGGCACACACACACACACACACACATACACAGACACACACACACAGACAGGCACATGCACAGGCACACATGCAGACACACACACAGACACACACACACACACAGGCACACGCAGAAACACACACACACACACACACACACACACACACACAGACACACAGACAGACACACACACAGACACACAGGCACACAGACAGACACACACACAGACACACAGGCACATACACAGGCACGCACACATGCATACAAATTAAATGAAATGCGTTAAAGTCATGTCAAGTATTATACAAATTATTATTATCAATGCTTTAATAACTCAAAGTGCAACACAGCGTGAATTTTTTTTTTATTTGAATACATTTAAATGCATTTGAATTTGAATATAAAATCTATTGTATCAGATATCCGATTTTTTAAGCTTTTACATTTCTACTCATCTTAATCTGAATTTGACTACGGAATCTATTTTAGTATATTAAATAGATACCAAATTAAATTCTATATTCAAATTCCACCCTGTGCTGTTCTTTAAATGTCTTTAAAAGTGTAACATTGATTGTTAGGCATGATACATGATGGTTAGGTATTATACAAATTGGAGTGGCTACAACGAACCAATTCAGGACCTGGTTTCACTTTCACTTTCACTTTTATTACCTGGTGTCGGAGAACTCCAGGTTGATAACGTTGAGGACCTTCTTGCGGTTGGTGCTGTAGTAATAATCCACAAACTCCTTCAGCTTCATCTTGCTGTCCGTCTGCTTGGTCACGTCCACCACATCGACGCCCACATCAGGACCTGTAAGCAGGACAGAGGAAAACAGAACAATCAGCAAATAATAATGATGATAATAATAATAATAGCATTCATATAGCACTTTAAAAAGAAAAATTATATTAAAAAAAACAAATTAATTATTAACTGTTAAGGTCAATGATAGACATAAAACAAACCAACCTTTCGATTTCAATCAGAGAAAGAAAGAAAAATGTACTGTTTTTTTTATCTATTATTCTTTGAATACGGGTACGAGCCCTCGCTCAAATATGGAGTAGCAGCGCCCTCTAGTGGGAATGATATGCTTTTATTGGTTCTATTATTTGACGGAAGTAATTACCCTACTCAAAACAGTTTGAAAGCATGTTGACTGACTGCCACAACATCATACAGCTTACAACAATTCAGCCCAACTTTGAGGTAAACCCAGCGTGGAGACGATGACAAAGCGAACCACGCACCAACGTTATTCTCCACGTCGCTGATGTAGAAGGTGGGGGCCGGCAGCGACATCCCCAGGCCGTCCTTCTTCTGCACCAGGATGGGCTCGTTGAAGCCGTTCTCCTCCAGGTAGTCCATGCTGAGCTGAGTACCACTCAGCTTCACCACCACATCCTCAGCACTGGGAAACACGCACACCGTGATCAGTCAACTCGAAATGTGCGTGTGGACGTGGTGTCAAATGATTTATTTTATTGAATGAAATATACATTTACAACGTGTCCCAGTCGAGCACTACTGACAGCGGAATGGTTTTAATGTTGCTCAAGACGGACCCATTGTGGGTATTTATATTGCACAAACTGCAATATAAATGTGAAGGGAAGAAAGTTGAGAATTTCCGAGTCTTCAAGTGTGTCAACTCCAAATGTAAATCTTTGAATTAATAAAAAAAGATAATTAACAATCGTGTGAAAGTATTTGTTTTATTACAATCCGGCGACATAAAACCAAATATATGTTGTTATTAGAGATCCTCTCCCAGTTAATCCCAACTGATGTGGAATTGCTTTTAAAGTTGTCAAAGACTGCCCTCTTGTGGCCATTTTTTCGCCAGGTTAAAACGCTAAAAACTTACCTTGGAAACGTTCTGCTACGGAGTTCCTTGATAAACACTTGGCTGCCATTCTGAACAGCCTTGATGTCTGTACTCTGTCCCGTGTCATGCTTGTTCCAGTTCTTTTTCTTTTTCACTGAAAAAAACAATAAATACATGTATATTATCTTCTCTATCCACTATAGAAACACAGTTTAACAACCCACTCCTCAAAGCCATGTAAAACACACACTTACATGGACACATACAGCAAACTTCCTAAACACAGAGATAGCATGCCTTCCCTCACGCTTCGCTGACACTTACTGGTGGATTTTCCGTGGTTCTTCTCGCAGTTCGGACAGTGGTAGATGTCGATATCAGGAGCATCGTCCTCATCCACACCAACACAGCTGGAAATAAACAGACAGCATTTAATTATCACTGTGCGATGCGGCCTTTTCTGTCTGTCTCCGAATTGGTCATGAGGTGACATATGCTCAAGATGCATGGACATTCTTCACCCATAGGAACCCAATCTCAGAAACTTGTTTTTTTTAATCTAATTTGAGAGACTGAAAAACGAATCCCTGTGCTTGACACTTGGCATGTTGGGAAATTGAGTTGTTTGCTCAAGGGTCCACTCAGGAGCAACAGGCAGACTCTGGCCAAAAGGTTTTTTTAACCAAAAGCTTTTAAACCCATTTATTTACAGACTTTATACGGATTGATTTAGAGCTAAGCTGTTATTTTGGACCTCCTACCTCCAGCCTTAGCCTAGAATTCAACTAGACATGACCGTGTTTTACCGTATCACTAAACGGAACCGTCGGCCACCTTACACATCCTATATCCTAATGTCCCCACGTTTCGACACGGGACCACGGTGGGTAGTAAACACTCACGCTTAAAACCAGCCACGGAAGGCCGGAAGGAAATCAATAGGTTTAAATAAGTGATGAGCGTTATTCGGTCCACACCGTTCGGTTGTAGCAGTGTGTACTACTAGTGTCTATGTCGTCCAGCAGAGAGGTTGGTGTGGGTTATCAAGAGATTATAGCGCGGGGGGAAATGAAAGAATAAAAGATGGTAAATAAAGGGCAGAAAGACAGAATAAATAACACTTGATGTGATAATCAACTGTAGTTCCTGTGTTCCTCCCACTACGTCTAATCAATAAGCAGTGAGGAAGCTGTCAGCTACTTTGACAACAGCTAACGTTAGCAGTTGGATGCCAACCACGGCGGTGTCACGAGCGGTGTCAGATCTTTCCAGAATAAACTGTCAACTATTCTCCTCCCTCGGTATAACGTTGCGAGAGGAGGAGAGATAGAAATTGCTGATCTGGGGAGGATAATATAATAATAATATATAATGTGGAAAATATTTTCAGGATAGTCTAGTGGTTAGCGTGTTCTGTCATCCGACATCTGTCACTTATAATGCAAAGCTGTGGATACAAGTGTCTGCTCAATGACTTAATAGTATAATAATACAGATTATTTTACCCAACGTCTGTTATAATACCATAAGTGCAATCATTTCCTAGCATGGGTGGCCCAAGATGCAATACAACCACTAATGCCTTGCTCTTTCCCAAATGTCCCATCTGGGATTAATAAAATACATCTTATATTAGAGCAATTGAGCGTCACAATAAATGGAGCGTTCAATACGGAGAGGATATGACATCATACTAAAAACACCAATTTGAACTGACAAACAAATCCTTGTTTTGAAAAAAGCACAAGACTAGACATTAGACTCGCTGTATTTTGGTCTACGGAAAAAATCCGCTGCAGTAGCAGATTCCTTCCATGTGGTGGCCCTGCTTCTGAAAACATGGGCGGGAGTTTCCAATGTTGTGCTTTTTGTGTGTGTGTGTGTGTGTGTGTGTGTGTGTGTGTGTGTGTGTGTGTGTGTGTGTGTGTGTGTGTGTGTGT
>JAOPJO010000025.1:2445945-2457795 GCA_027123675.1 Molva macrophthalma | reverse complement strand
GTGTGTGTGTGTGTGTGTGTGTGTGTGTGTGTGTGTGTGTGTGTGTGTGTGTGTGTGTGTGTGTGTGTGTGCCTGCGTGTGCGTGTGTGTGCGTGCGTGTGTGTGGGAGGGGGCAGGGATATGAGCTAACTGAAGAGGAGGAGGCGGTCCGTAGAAATACTATACATGGTTGACATCTGTGGGAGACGCTGCTGGGTTCAACATGGTGTGAATGTACCATCCATTTGCAAGTAATTATGCTTCCACAAAAACGGATTTTGATCATTCTCTTTTGCATTCCTTAGGGATATGATAAATCAATTTGCACTGCACTACTGTAGTTTAGACTATATTATTCCTTTACATATATTATATAAATATTACTTAATTTAAGGTTATTTGACTTTTTTTATTACATTTATCCCATCCAAACAGTTTTTTTACATCATTACATCAATCCATTTTGTATTGATATCTTATTTTCTAAATTATATACTATTCGGGATATGAACTACATTTGAATGCTGTTACACTCAGTCAATATAGTAAGTAATAAAATGATCTATTTTTCTCCGGACTCTTACTTCTGAGTGTATTAAGCCCCACACTCAGGGATTAGGATTCTTCTAAGAGCATTACATCAGTCACCCTCTCCCTGATGGCAATAATACTTTGTTGTCTTCCTCTTCCATTTATAGGCCATGACACAAGGTCACATGTGCTCTTGTCAACGGGCTCCAGCATTACGACTGAACAGAACAGAAATCGACATCCCAAAATACTTTATTAGTGCTCTCAAACTCCACCCTATGTCTTTTAACCCCTTGAGTACAGAGTAAGGGTTCGTCATAGGGATCATGTTGTGTTAGGGCTATCTGTCTGCTGTATTTATAATAATAATAATAATAATAATAATAATAATAATAATCATAATGCTTTTTCTTTTTTAACCCAATGCACTGAACAAATGGCCAAGGCAACAAGGGAGGAAACATTAACGACGAGTCATAAAATCCTCATGGGTGCCTTATCTCTCTGACATAGGAGCATCCCAGAGATACCCTGGAGGAAGGAATGCTTAGTGGGTAAAGTGATGCTGCGATGGAGCTCATTAATGCCGGAGGGCCAGATGGGTCTAGTCAGGGAGTACAGCAGGTGGTTCAACCACAACACACGCTAGGATCAGCACCTCACCGCTGGATAGAGCAGGAAGGGAGGGGGACAGCGGAGGACTAAAGTACACACGTGTACCCCCATGTATGTACACCCATGTACTAATGTATACACACACACACACACACACACACACACACACACACACACACACACACACACACACACACACAGATGATAAGACTTGTCAGAGTAAACCAGTGGTGATGTGCTGCTGATACCAAGTGGGCCGACTGCTGACAAGGCTTCATAATAAATAGATTATAAGACATGACATCCACAGGGCTCCGTTAACAGGAACATGGTCGAGGAGTTAAAGTGCTGGCCTCTGAATGTCGTCTTTAAACTGCGTGGACATAAAGTGTTTAATTAAAGTGTAAAGTCATGCCAAAGGTTGTGAATAGGGCTGTTCAATCAATAGTGTCAGGGCTCGGTTGGGAGAGAGTTTGGCAAGACGTACTGTAGTGCATTCTACTAATTTCAATCCACGGGGGACGGCATTACTCTGTTGATATAGAATAACACCCACAGCACCTGCAGATTTAGTCTGTTTATTATTACCATAAGTAGTGGGGCATCATGTTTGTTTAGCATCTACCCCTTCAATGTATCTATCTGATTCAGATGTTGTTTCAGTGTTACACTTCTGTTTTTGCATGAAAACCGCTGCATTGATTGACTGAAGAATAATTTAAATGGTACCAAGATGGTACTATGGTACTAAGAAGATGTGATAGAGCAACAAAACTGAACATCACACTTCACTACAGAGCGAGGGTCTGAGACACAGGCCGGTACATCCGTAGGAACCATACACTACTGGTGTCACAATTGCTATAGCGACTGACTGTCTTCCATCAAGTGTCCTCAATACACTGCCAACCCTTATGAACCCTTCTCCCAAATTAGTATGGACGGTTTAAAAACCAACTCATCCCCTGCTTATCATCTCTCTGTATTGAAACAGAGATGATACAATTATTAAGAGTCACGTAGGACCTGCAGAAGAATTGAAGTTGTAATCAGTTTAATATTTGACATCTTATGCTCTTGTTTTATGTTAAATATTCAAATAAATGCAGATATCCCATTCTAGCCTAAACTGTAAATTGCCATGCAGGAGATGTAACCTACAAAAGGTTTATCCCTGACTTGTCGTATTTTGAATGTCATTATATTTTAGATATTTGAGACTTTTCAAACAGTAAACTTTAGATCAACAATCCCCTGTAGCATAGACCCTTGACATGCCAGCGGCGTGCGTGACATAAAAACTAAACTAAAATCCTGGCTTATTAAAAAGTACACCAGCGGTATTCAAAATATGGACACAAAGTCAACACAGAAACCCAGAATAATGTGTTTAATTAGTATGCATGGTAACATGAACTAGTTCCGGAAGGCTGGCTAATTATGACCAAATTCTTTGCCCATATAAACAGGTTTCAGCCTTATTAAAAAACAAAATTCAGTTGTAATGATTTCGATGCGGCCTGCCAGTTGTAGCACCAGCCTTAAGCCATTAGTGACGCCTAGCTACACAAACATATACAAGTGCCCAGGAAACCGGTCCGATTCATTTCTAGCTAGATGAACACAAATTGAACAATGAGGAGTAAACACGTAGCTTGAGAATAACAGTGGGCCTGGAATTGAACCTTGAGGCCCACCAGAATAATCCTGAGTAAGAGGTCTCAGGGGCAAGAGCAGGATCAATCTCATGGGCCATATACCTAGCTGGACCAATCGTGTTGTTTACCTCAAGCTGTTTTTATATTTGCTGACAACCAGAAATGCTAAAAGTTTTTCTTTTCTATTGCCAGTATTGGTTGTTTGTTACATAGCCTATTAGAAGTTGATAAGGCTATGTTTGTTGTACTTAGTATCTTATAATAAATAAAATGGTAGTGGAAATTGCTAAATATTAGGATATCATATCTCTGTCGAAACAGAATAAAAAAATCTGGATGGGGAGTTGAGACAAAAGGAGCATTAGCAGTCGTAACAGCAGCATTTCCCTGATTTTAATAAACTACAGTTCCCATTAGGACCTCTGCTCTAAAAGAGCTAGCGTCTTTGAAGGCACATTGATAGACGTGCCTTCGAAGACGACGAAAATGTACCTTTTTCATTTACATCGTCAGCTCATGCTCCCTCAGAACAGCAGAGACGTTTTGTGATTGTGACATTAAATAATATGGATAGCACAATGTGGCCTTCCTCTCTGACATCGCAAATCAAATCTTGAAGGAGGAATACACTCCGATGCCTCCTACAATCTTCCTGTTGTACTCAGAAACACATCTGAACACAGAAGCAGGAACGTGTCAAAGGTTTCAAAAAGATGTTCAGAAGTGATGGAGAAGAAAGGCTGTTCTCATTCACAATAAGAATGAGAATATATACCGTGTATATATACTAATACATTCTGGAACTGTCCATAATCATTGTCCTCAGTCATTATTGAACATTTGGTTGGGCCTGCAATTCGACCAAAGGACAAAAGCTAAACAAATATGCCTAGGGTGTGGCTGTGGTATTATTAATGCTAAAGCCATATTTAAAGATATCAACAAGCCAAAGGTTTGAATAGTATTATTACTTATTATTAATCATTATTAAGTCATTTGAATTGCAAACATAGTTCTACTTTAGTTGAGATTCAAAAAAACGTAATGTCTTTCACCAGTGTAACAGAAAATAATCTTTGTCTTGGCTCATATTAAAACCATATACATAGCTCACAGCAGACATAAGTGAAGTACAACACACTCTCCCAAAGATGGCTGCTAAATCGGATTCATTCAACAAAAATGCCCACATTTTATCTTGTGATGTGTTATTACTGGCCTTTAAACATTAATCACCTGGATCGCTGGCCTATAGGGGACTGCGGTCTCTCCACACCATTCCGTTGGCAAACACAACCATAAAGAGCAATAAAAATGCAAACGACCTGTTCAAACTGAGATTACCATGAAGATGTCCTAGTGTACCCCTACAACACTTGCCCTTGCCTGCTCCAGTGTCACCCCACGTTCAGTGAAGTGTCCTCCTATCCCTCCACCACTGTTATTAACCACTACTGCGGTGTGCATGACGCCATCGCTTACATTCAGTGCAGATCAAGGTCTCAAACGCTTTGGCTACAGGCCAAAACAAAACAAAACATGGCTTAACTGAGGGAGAAGTACGATTTTATTAAACACCACGAATCATTTAAATAGATGATACTTCTATATTCGTATCTTTTTACTTTCAAATTACCAAAAGTTTGTCCTAAGTGTCCTTTTAGTTACACCGTTATAAACCATGGCATCTAGTAGACTTGCTTTATTCAATCAAATCCTCATGTCTCCTTCGAATTCCTCGTCTTTATCAAGCAGCACTACCAGAAAGAGCAGAACATAACATAACATGACATGATGTTGGAGAACGTGATCAATCGGCGTGTTCTTGGACGACGTCAGCTGACAGCCTCAGCGATGGGGTTTGTAACAAGCTGTTGTTAACATGACGTCGTAGCGGAGACCAGTAAGGGTTAATGTTCGGGCGCGTAAATGCTGTCCAGCCATCCGAAAGCTTCTTCGAAAGCCCAAATCCCGATCTGCTTTTTCTAAATAAAATATCAACTATGTGTCCCCACCCCCGCTAAATGTGCACACAGCAGCAAAATAAACAACCAACGGAGCAGGCGTGCGGGTTTGTTTAACAAGGCTTTAACATCACCTCGGCGACAGCGAACATGATCGCACGGTTCGGATCAAGATCCGAAAACACGGCGGGACGGCGAGGAACGACGCGGGGCGAAAGCCCTGCATTATAACTACCATCCCATATATCGAGAATATATTCAATCTGTGCGATTGTCTCACAAAACACAACAATGCATAATCAGCGATCGCTATAACATTTAATTTAAAAGCCTTGCATATCACATATGAGCCAATTGTCAGCCATAGCTCCTGGCAGATCAGACCAGCTGGTCCCACTGAGCTTAGGAGACGGGTCGTGATTTAATACCTCATAACGCCGACCTCTCTCCATAGCAAGAAAACGACGAAACAATGTGAGCGTTTGCAAATAATACGGTGTGCAGAGCAGTTATGAAGGGCGAAGTACGGAGTAATATGCAGCGAGTCAAAGGAGGATCCCTCGCAAAACGTCTCAGACACCCGCTGCTGCGCTACAACAATGATAGTCGTCCACTCTGAGTTACACGGGACGCACACACAACACATTAACACCATCGTTTATATTCGACACAACTACTAAATAATGATCGGCGGTGTTTTGTTTGGAAATATGTTTAGTGTTATTCGTTAAAAAATGTCCCAGCCCCAGAGAGCCTCGGGTAACTCCGCCTTCTTCTCCGAGCGGCCTGGCTCTCTCGGAGCGATTCAAATGGAGACGAGCGACGGAGCAACAAAGCTGTCAAACGTATAAAGACCCACCACAAAATACAATGCAAATGCCCACAAAATGTCGAAATTAACATAGCGTCTTACCTTCCGTGGAACCAGTCCTTGCAGGCATCGCACTCGATCATAAACTGGGTTACGTCGTAAGGTAATCTGCAGATGCAATATACTGGTACAGTCGCCATGTTCAATTCACAACTACGTCGGATAGACGGGGGCAGCAGCGGCAGGAACCGTCCTGCAACAATATACAATATGATTCCCCAAATCCCGGCCAGTCCCGCTGGACATGGACCTAATCCCACATATCCACCACGCCGTCCATGCTGCAAACTCAAATGTTATCTCGCCGAATCGCTACACCCCGCGTGGTTCCCTGAAATGCATTATGCCTTCCGCGGACTGGCCAACATTGAGACGTGCAGAAACCATACGAAAAGGTATCCTTGCATTGTAGAAATGTTACGTCAGCGACCGAGACAAAAGTCGTCCTCAAATCAGATGAATGAATCTTGTCAACATTGCAGCTTTTCTCCGCGGGTTTCCCACAGGGGGCTGTGTTCACCAACGCACGGGAATCGACGCTCTCCGCTCCTACCAGACTAAATCGCAGTCTTTGATATTCCACCCAGAGTATAATGTTTAAGCAGCGCAGGGCTGTGCGACACAACGGTATCAGCCAGTGGTCGTCTCGCATCAGACTCCATCCATTACCACACGCACGGACAATTCACTACCATGCGTTTTACAACATGGAGATTAACCGGATCAAATGTTTATTCGAATATTTATGACATTTTGGTTATTATTATTTTTTATTTCCAGAAGGTGGCGGACAAAATATTTCAGTGATTTTTCCGTTAGCTATTATATTATTATAATAGCGTAATTATTTGCTCTCTAAATTACAGCATTGAAAATTAATGGATTAATTTAGAGTAACTTGGATGGATTAATTTTGGAGTAAACACATTAATATAGGCTAATTAATTATACAAGGGCAACATCCAATCGGCAACCCAATAAAACAAATAAAAAAAAGCAACTACAATTATACTAAAAGAATAGACTTTTATTAAGCATTGTAAGTTGCATTGCCTTCAAATACACCACATCACAATCCATCAACATTCAAGCCAACCCGACAGTTCATTCTTTAAAACAAACTCAAGAAGAGTATAAACCTCAAATCAACTTACATAAAAGGTGACCTATGCAGCTCTGGGTGGGGGCGGGGGGTGGGGGGCGGTGTACATCATATTTATGATCGATAAGTAACATGAGAAAAGCTCAGGGTAGTTGAAATCTATATTCACTAGTTAAGAAGAATGAGTTTGAAAAAAACGAAGAAAACAAATCTTAAAATTGATACTGATTAACTGCTAAACTCTTATTTGGAAGGTCAAGCAACTTATTCCAGCTACATTAAAAGGGGTGACATTTGTATTATTGATAATATATATATTTTTTACCAGATATTCGACGAACGCATCAAACAGCAAAAGAGAACATGTATACTATGGATACGATTGGGTAGATAAGATTCTTGCTTTCTTAGTTAATTAAATGCAACAGACCAATACCACAAACAAAAATAAGATCCGATCTTTAACAGACCAACAGGTAACTTTTTTTTAAATGGATTATATTTCAATAGTATTTGTGTTTTGTAAATGGGCACAGTCATCGTAACGACGGGAGAAATGGGACAACATGCACAACATCTACAGACGTCTTAACCTAGAAACCATGCAACGGTTTGGAGAGACGGCGACGCAACGCTCCAGCACAGCCACAATTGATCCAATATTCCCATACCGGGATCAGAACGGTTGGCAATGAATACAATCTTTTTTTTTTCCCCCGCTGTTGCTTGTCAATTTTATTTGAAGCTGGAAATACAAAAAATCCAACCGAGCACCTTTGATGCAATGCTGCGGTTTCAAACTCAAACCAGTGTTAATGGCTTTCGAGGATGGATTTCTTTTGTTGTAAATATTGGATTTTAGTTTGGCATCAAGCAGCTACAGTGACAACATGAAATCTGTTCAGATCGCAGGTACAAGGTGCCAAATACTGAACGAGTATTTTGAAGTAGCTCATCCCTACTGAAAGAAAAAAAGGTTTTCCTAAACTCAAAGCTTCTGGAAGCTTCCCTATGTGGAGAAGAAAAGGAAGTGGTCACTCGTGATGTTAGCATTACTGTGTATTAACCTCCGTGGTAGTCAACTGTAAACCTAACGCCGCAATTTTGTAACGCGTCTCCTGTAAACGAGTCGTATTTACTGAGAGGGAACCAGAAAAGTCGTCTTGTTTTTCTGTTTATTCTGACAAAGGAATAAATGTGCATTAACTGTTAGGCTTCTCCAAAACGTTCTCTAAACACGCGACACAACCTCTCACATCCGTCACCCTCTCTAGAAAAATAGGCTTTACTCTTCGGACACCAGGACCGCCTCCATAACGCCCCCGTCTACGTTTAGTGCATTAGGAATAGTCGTATTGCACGACTTTGTGTCTGGGCTGCTGAAGGCACTTCCTGGTAGGATGGCATCCGCCTCGCCGTTCACGTGCACTGACTTCCTGTCCTCCACGCCGTTCTCCACGCCGCCGTGACCTCTGACCTCCACGGGACCCGACTTCTTCTTCTCATCTGGCTTGGTCTTCTTCCTCGCCTTCCCGTCAAGGGCAGAGACTTGGGTGGGTTTAGGACCCTGGGGAGACGGACGAGAGGGCGGGCAGAGGAATTTAACTATAGAATGTTTACAAAGAAAAATAGTTAAATCTAACAATGTTGGAGAGTGTTAGTTTCGAAGTACGTTTAAGTACAGAAACCTCAGGTGGTGGACAAACTGTCAGTGTGTCCTACGGCTTCAAACAATAACAAAGGGAATTAACTTAAATAAGTAGAGAAGTGAAGGGCTGAAGCTGTGGTGAAGAATGAAACTGGTTTAGTAGTTTGCAGCCATTACACTGTAACTAAACATAGCAGGAGAGAACTTCTGCAAGGTGTTCAAGATGATATAAAATCTTCATTACAAGTTGGTGCAAGGATCAATGACGCATCGTTTTTTCACCAAAACTTAAAAATGCATATCCACAATAAGAGGACAATGATAGTTCTTCTTTGTACAAGAATAAAAAAAAAAAGTCATGTTTTTATTACAGTTATTCTAGTTTATAGCACACTGTTGAATTTGGAATTTTGTCTCCTTTTTTGTGATGCACTGTTATGAGCCATTTCTATCACGATTATTAACTCCTACTATGCACTCGAAGACCGCAAATAAAACATAAACCCTACTAAACTTCTGTTCCGATTCTGAAGGTTTTTTGTCCAACTTGTATATCTGTGGTGTTTGCTCCAATAAGGACTGAACCTGTAGGCCTCATCAAGTAAGAGGTCCATGGGGACCGGTATGCATACATCTGGGTAACGTACCAGGAATGTGGGGTGGCCCTTGAGAGTGAGGCTGTGGTACCGGGCCCCTCGACCGAACGCCCTAATGACCGGGGTGGAGATCACCCCTCTCAGACGGCTACAGGAGGGAGAGAGAGAGGGTGAGTTCATCCATTCATTACATAGAGGTGGGGTTTACATGTACACATTATCATCATCATAGAGGTGCTAACCATGAGAGAGAAAGAGAGAGAGAGAGAGAGACAGGACAGACAGGAAAGACGGGAAAGACAGATAGACATTGTAATGGAGAGAGAGAGAGACAGAGAGTAATGGAGAGAGAGACAGAGACAGAGAGAGAGAGAGAGAGCGAGCGAGAGCGACACACAGCGACAGAGAGAGAGCAGTATGACTTTTTTTTGACATGCCAATAAAGCACCTGAAGTTGAATTGAAATTGAAAGAGAGACAGTAACGAGAGAGAGAGGCCAATAACGAGAGATCTTGAAGGAGAGAGAGAATGAGAGACAGATAAAGAAGAGAGACAGCAGATACAGCAGCAGAGAGACAGGCTTGTTCGTACCCTCTGTTGGGTCCCCCTACAGACACCACCTGGATGGGGAAGCCCCTCCGGCCACGCCCCCTGTGGCTGCCCGCCCACTGGCCCACCACCGTGCCTGCGATCTCCAGCTTACCCCCGGGAGAGGAAACCGCTTGCAGTCCTGAGAAGACGATTACATTTCAAAATAAAAGTTCCTTCATTTCTGTTCCAATTATTCAGTAGCATTTGTGCTCCTGAATAACGCACAGCGGTTCGTCTAGACACAGTAATTATTATGTGTGAGTCATTCACTTTCATTCACACAGTCACAGCTGGATGTCATTCATTACAGGTATTTCCAGTTGTTATTACATTCATACGGACTAGGTTGTTCCCTGATATTCACCAAGTTACCCTTGGTCCACTTGGTGACTATCAAGTTAGAGGGTTAATGCTATTCAAGTACTGGTCACTGGTAATAAAAAGTGATTTCAACCATTATCTTATCTATCGTATTTCCCCAACATTATCCAAACAAAACACTACCTTAAAACCATATCTAGACATATCTAACTGAAACATGTGTTCGAACACTGACCCATACGCTCAGTTACGTTCAGATTCACTCAACACTGACCCATTTTCTGGGTGATTGTGACTATTTGACCTTTGACCCCAGCCCCGGTAACCACGCCCACTCACCAGACACGACCCGGGCCCGGCCCGGTGGCGCCATCTTGGGGGGCGGGGGGTAGTAAGAGCCGGCGGGGGGGAAGAAGGGGAAGAGGGGGGAAGAAGGGCCAGGAGGCCGTGTCATGAGAGGGGGCCGAGGTACACGACTATGTTGACGTATAGGTAAGGTACGGTAGGCTAAGAGTAAGGCTAAAGAGAGAGTGGTGTTACAGCAGTGGAAAGAAAAGTGAACAAATTTTGAATTATTTCATTAGGAGAATTATAAATAGTGGAATATAAGCAACATATACCATACCTCTTTGTACAAAATAAATAAAAGAAAATACATTAAAAGAAAAAACAAAAAAAACAATTTGTACACATTGTACACATTCACATTAGAATGAAAAAAAAAGTGATCTGCGCCATCAGTAATGCACCCTGAATATTCCACGCCGGTCGGACCCCGCCTACCTCGGCCATCACGATGTCCTGGCACTTCTTGATGAACTTGTTCTCCGCCTTGACGATGGTCTGCAGGAACTTGAGGTACTGCACGTGTCGGCCGTGCGTCTCGGTGCAGTGGACGAAGTGCTGCACCACGCGCTCGTTGATCTCGCTGCACAGCTGGAAGTTGTTCATGAAGATGTGTTGCATGGTGACCGCCTCCAGGATCTGGAAGGAAGTGGGGGAACATGGTGATATAGAGGCACACGTGTGTCCAAAGTGACTTACAGTTCATTTCTCAGGCATATGGTATCGAGCCAAAGTACCAGAAGGTACTGGGTTCGATCCCCAATAGGACTACGGATGCATCGAGGATGCCTACGGACATTGGGGATCAAACCCAGTACCTTTTGGATGGGGGTGGAACAAGCTAGTCCACTACACTATCCTGCACCGCCATATTTTCTTTACTCACTTATTCCTATTCAGGGTAAACATACATATATGCATGAAATCAGAATATTGAATATTGATCAAAATGTGATATTAGGCAGAAATGCTGAAAAACTCTGCGGATATCTTCCTGAACATCAAGCCACAAGACTGAATCTCTTAGATCCATGAGCTGTGGGTTGTGTCTTGATCCACACCAGCTTACCCCTGGGTTGAGGAACAGGTTGATGTGTTTGTGAAGGAGAATCTGGTTCTGCTGGTTCCCCGCACAGAAATTCTGCAGGAACTCATGAGCCAGTTTCATGATCTCCTCCATGCGCACATCCTCACCCTGGAGAACATCATAGAAGGAACAAACATCATCAGGAGGCCATGCATGAAGCCCATTAGGACAACATAATGATGGATGACTGAATGGATGGGGATCATTGATCATAATTGATCGTCTTCTTCTTTCTAAAGTGCCTTCCCATTAAAGGTGCTAAACACAACGTATGCTAGCCCTTTGTTGTAACTGTGGCATGAAGTACGATAACTACTGGAATGCTGGGGTACCTTCTCATAGGGGATCTGCAGGAGCTCCAGCACCACGCTGTGAGCCCCCATGTTCCTCAGTAACCTCTGCTGCTGCTTCCTGGTCTTCTTCCCTGACGTCCCCTCCTGGACACACAGCTTACTGAGGCGCAGCAGGATCTACACACACACACACACACACACACACACACACACACACACACACACACACACACACACACACACACACAC
>JAOPJO010000025.1:2190086-2201118 GCA_027123675.1 Molva macrophthalma | reverse complement strand
CCCCCACCCCACCCCATCCATCCGACCGCACACCCGGGATATCAAGGCATAGAGAATGTAGCACAGGCTGGTAGGACCTGGAACGTTATACTGTGGGGCGGAGGGGCGGGGGGACGGGACGGGGGACGGGGGTTGGTCCAGGTCGTTGGGGTGTCCTCCATTCCAACACGATGTAGAGTATGTGGAGAGAGGTCGGGAGCTCCAGTCTTCACACAGAACCCAAGATAGAGGCCAGACCCTCAGCTGGCCCCCAGACATGCACACTTCAAAACAAACCGCAAAACGCAGGCGCTGGAGAAGGAAAGGAGAATTTTCCCGTGTCAGTCGCAGATGTTTTCTGAAATCAACATGCTTTGTTGCAGGCATTTATTTTTCATTGATAAATGTGCTTTTTTTTTGCATAACAGCAGTATGGCTCCCGGAACATCAATAAATCTTTTAACCTTATGATACCCAATTCCTATATCTATTTATCTGGGGGGGAAGGAAAAAAAATACAATATGATATTTCTGTTTAACCTGATGATCTATGGGTAGTGACCAGTTCTCTCCTGCTTCTGTTGGGAGCTGAATATGTATGGTGGAATCAGAGAGCTGAGGTGCATAATTGACCAGGGCAGTACTCCATCACTGTCCAGGGTCGGAGGCTGGCCGGAGACACTGTGCCTTCCTTGCATTTCATTTCCAACAAGAGAAAAAAAAAAGCCACCAGCCGAGCCGTTTCTCCACGTGTTCAATCACCATGAGAGAGACACACAGGTTATCAGTGCAGTAGTGTAGCCCTATGACCTGGATCTAGAGACCCTCCATGCACATATTGGACAGACACATGTTCAGACACACGCACACGCGCACACACACGCACACGCACACACAGAGTATGTCTGTTGGTAGCCATTACAGAGATGCCAGCAGCTTTTACGGTAACAGTCCAATTATGGATATACATCCTCTCTCCTGCTTGAGTCCATTTGCTTTTACTTTGGCTCCAACTCTAGCGTCACCCTGTTTTCTGTCTCTCTCTGGCTATCTCTCTGTCTCTCCCTGTAAACATCTAAGCTGCTTCTCACCACTGGCAGTAGGATCATTAGTCCACCGGAAATTTTGGCTTTGTTTCTTTGTCTTTTCTTTACTTGGCTTGGAACAAAGAGAGGGGGAAAAAAAGCATTCAATAGTTATTGATTTGGCGACATACAACTTTTACTGGAGATCCCATTTAATCACAAAAGCTGATTTACTGTTGGTCCTCTGACAATCCCATTAAATTGCTGTCTAACTAATCAAGTCCATTCTTTCTCCTCGAGGGCTAATCTTTTATGGGGGGCCCCACAGTACAAATCCCTGTCGTAACAGGATTGGAAGTGGGGAACGGGTTGGTTCTGTGGCCCCAGATTTTATGGTACATTTAAAGAACAATAATATTGTAAAATAATGAAAAAGAATCATCCAGACTTTGCCAAGCTTCATGTTAAATTGCATTTCGTCCTCAGGTAAAAAACCCCCGAAAAGAGCAGCTACACAGTTCAATCCACCAATCCAAAACGAGAACATAAACTCAAACTCGTTAGAGATTTAATGAATTATTAACTCCTACTAAATATTGCAAATTTCTTGAGTTCATATGAATGTTGCATTAAGGGAAAATAAGCGACCATGTCCCTTAATGCAACATTCCTCTAAAAGCAAGCTTCTATTTGTTGCTAGTTGTACAAACAAACACGTGCATTGTTCATCGACATGGTGTCCACATGTCGGCCGTCATGCTAATCTAGCCGCGTCCTGCAAACTGGACGTGTCGCAATCCGTAACTTTGGTGTTTGTTCACCAGCAGGTTGAGCTCGCCAGGTGTGTTTTGTGCTAAGCCTGCATTCTATTTGCACGCTGATAAGACATTGTACACAGCTCGGGGGTTGCGAGTGGCATGAGAAGCCTGGCCAAATAGGCTACATTTCTGGACAGAGCAACTGCTGTGGCTTTGCTTGCTAGTGATGGTTTTACCAGGAAAGTGTTTGTGAGAAGACACACAGAAATAGTGTTGCAAGTCATATCCAGTATATCCATGGCACAGCCTATATAATATATATGGCTATCGATGTATCAGGCTAGCGCTTAGCATGTAAATTAAACGAACAAGTGAGAGAACATATTAAACCTTGTAGTAAAGAAGTGGTTCTATTAAACCTGTGTGTGTTGTCCCCGCCCTTCCGCAGGCTGTGCGTGTGTGCTTTATGATTCCCGTCCGTATCGTGTTTCAGCCCCATCGTTTAAATGAGGCGGAACCCCAACAGAAATGAAGACTGGAGCCATGAGACCCTTGATTGTGTTTTATGGCGTGCTGGTTAAATTTCACTGGGTCGCTCCCATTGGTTTGCCCACAAGATGAGATTGGCCTCCTTTATAGTGTTTCCTATATATTACTTTTTTTATGATTATTTTGAAAATCTAAATGGTCTTTATATTTCGGTATTGTCTTTAAACCTAGCCCGTTTCACCTTTCCATTCATTGAGATGCAATTTGTCCCTGAGCAATGTCAGGTGTTTCTTTTGTCATTAGATCTATGATGGAAAATGTCACTGACTACATTTCCATTAGAGTAAACTGATGTTATTTCAAATTGAATGTGACGGAAGGCTGTAATTGCTTGCTGTCGCACTACCTTTAGGAGTTCAATACTGTCAATAGAGTGCTATTCACCAACATGTTTCCTTCGCCTGAGATATACAGCATATTGGTAAGTGGATGTCCACAAGGTGCATTAGGTGGCCAGCAATGGATATTATTAGTAGTACTGTTTCTTTGTCTGGTGTATTTGTTAGTAAAATGACAAACTTGTTTACCCCACTATACTAAAATACAACATAAATGGATAATAGACTTTCCAAGAATGTAGGTAAATCATAAAAATAAGAAGCAATCAGGGTTAATTAAAAACAGAAGTATTGATGTTCTGAACGAGGCAATAAACCACAGTGTGTATGTAGTGTGTATGTAAAGCGGTGTTCTACATTTATATTATTATATTATTTATATTGCACCTTCCTCTGCGGCCACTCAAGGCTCATTACAATTAGTACCTTTGTAATTTCATCCATTACATCACATCCCCCGACAGCGGTGCCAACATTCAAGGCAACATCCAACAAGGGTCTTGCTCAGGGAAACCAGGGGCCGTCCAGTATTGATGTTTGCACAGAGCTGGGAGTAGTGATTGGTGGATTGACTCAAGTAAGACCACGGTGGTCTAGGGCCAGCGGCCAGGTTGGACAGCCCCAGGTTTCCATGGGGATATGGCAGGATGGCGAGGTGGTTCGTCAGCAAGCAGAATAAAGGGGCAGGAACATCCAGTGACTGCCAGGAAAACGTGACCATGGCCGGTGATGAGCCAACCCAGGGGACAACCGGGGGAGCAGTTAAAATGAGTGGCCCAGGGAGAGGGCTCCTCAGCAGGCATGTGTCAAGATGAGATAGACCCGATACAGCACAGCTCCAGGGGATGACCTGGCGACATGTCCAGGGAGATAGACGTGGATGTGTCTTTTGGATTAATGGAACTATTATTCAAATGAATAGACCTGATGGCAATAGATAACAGCTTCACTGGTGGAGAGCTGTATGCACAAATTATATTTTAATTTCCGATATGATAACATTAGTTCATTTTATTGGCCATGAATTTATTTTTACTGGCTAAAGCAAACTCTTGATATGTTTAAATACACATCAATAAAACTATCACCGTGGCAGTATTTGGCCAAAAAACATGTTGATATTTGATCTTGACTGTAGTCCAGCTCCAGCCATGACCCAAGGGAAGGTGCTGTCTCGGCACATCCAACCCAAAAGCCCAGCTCAGCACCCCGGCACCATTGATTTGATCTCCTCACTTATTCCGCCATTGACACAGATACAATGTGTCAGTCAGAGTTCCTCCACAGTGTACATCTTAGGTGAAGTCTAAGAAGGCTTATTGTCAGCAGACATGCTGAGTTGTTGTTATTTTCTTCTTCTCCTTTGGTGTTTAAGGTTGTTTTTTTTCACCCCCTGATTCAAAAGAAGTACTGCAAAGTTTAAGACAGCGATTGCATTTCTCTCCTCTCATTTGCATATTTAGAGTGGGTTCCCACTGGAAAGATCAAGGCAATCTATGACTGGCCAATCCTGGTCCAGTGCCAGGAAGACTCTGTCGATTCCATTAAAGGTGGAGCCAGATGTTTGTCATTACCTTTATTGATAACCACAGGGTCAATACTGTGATTTATTCTGCCGGGACAGGACTAAGCTTTAGTCACAAGTTTCTCCTGGGCGTGATCAATAGTACACAATGGACAAGTACAACATGACCACACATGAAGTGGGAGCATCAGCAAAGCTGTGAACCAATCACACGGTTCTCTGTGGGCAGTACTGGCCAGCTACTAACCCCTGAGGAACTACTTTCACTTTTAAAATTCTAGCATCCAACTACAGTATAATAACTGAGTTATACACTGTGCATAAATAAGGTCTCATTTGTGTGCATTTGTGGTTTACATATGTTATTAATTTGGCACTGGTTCTAGTCCTTAGATCCATGCTTTCGTCACCCTTCCTTGATTATTTTTAAGCATTGGTAAATACTCTCAGGTCACATTGAGATTTCTCAACTCTACCCCCCTACGTCACGTTCTGGCACAATAGATATCTATTACCCAACGTGTGATGGTTAGTCACAGCAGAACTGACCACATGCCTCTGGGCCTGTTTTAGCTTTACAGAAGCCCGGTTCGACATGGATACATTTCTATTTTTTCTACATGAATAGCCTTAATATGTGTATAGGATTGCAGGTTTGCTTCCTGTTTATGTTTCCCTCATGTCACTTCATGCATGTGGTAAGCAGATTATATCCTATTCACTTTCATGTTAGCTGGTTGTGTATAAATGTGCATGTTTGTGTATTTGTAGGCCATGCTTTAGCCATTCACATTTTTATACAAACAAAACAGTTTTGGAAGTATCAATTACAATAAAATCAATTCATCAGCATTGCAAATACTAATCAGGGATCTTGGAATTCCAATCCCTCAATGAAACATTGATGTCATTAGCTTGTTCAGCCCCACATCTTGATTCCATGTGGTTTTGTTTGTATCCTTTGAATAGTTACAGGAAATGCAGTGAACCTAAGTCGGCTAACAATGGCTCCGATAGGTCTCAGACCATTAGCCTAAAACAAGCCAGTCTGGTCTCCGGTACCACTAGCTAAGATGAATAGCTCTGTCCAACGGAGCCCCACCATGGCCAGTACATGGACCACTCTGAGCTGGACATTCCTCTGCTGGCCGCGGCTCTATAGGAGTAGGTCTCTGACAGCAGAGACGCTGAGTTGCGCGACCGGACCCAAATGTAATTACCTCTCGCTCACAATGTCACACTGCAGCCCCAGCCCTGACAGCCTCCGCCAAATGGAACATTCGGGGATTGAATTAACCTCCAGCCAGGAGCTGTGCGTTTGCATTTGGGTGTATGTGTGTGTGTGTGTGTGTGCGTGTGCGTGTGCGTGTGCGTGTGTGTGTGCGTGTGCGTGTGCGTGTGCGTGTGTGTGTGTGTGTGTGTGTGTGTGTGTGTGTGTGTGCGTGTGTGTGTGTGTGTGTGTCTGAGTGCACAGTCTTGGTGGTTCAGCCAATTACATTACTGCAGGTGCTCATTTTCTACATATATATCACCCTATCAGAATCAAGATAGTCTAGCAATTAGGATTAGGACTCCCAGCTGAAAGTTCCTGGACTGTCTGCAGTCTAGCTGTTGGTATCCTTAAGCAAAATGCCCTAACCCCAACCTGCTCATTAGTAACATTTAACTTTAAATCACCTTCATTCAATAAACTTTTATTTGGATGGGAATTAGCTAAATGCTTTAATCCGGTACAAAGCATTTCTTCTCTTAGAGACTAATACCTTTTTGTACATTGTCCCTGACAAATGAACAAATAAACTAAACGGATAAAAGCCTATTTTATATACTTGCTTCCAATGAATTTGTTCTCCCTGTAAACCAGAAAGCAGACCTCACCAGAAAATAGATGGCCACCTGTTCAGGTTCCTTATTCATGTTTTTCTATCTCTTCCATCTCCTGCGTGCCAAGCCGTGTCTTCATGCATGCAGGGCCGCCCAGTCAACTGGATCCCTTGATGATAAAGCGTAAATCAGGACAGAATAGCAACATGCTGCGCAACTGAATCAATCTGGCTTTCACCGGGCCCAAGGTCGCTGCTGTGGGAATGCCAGGTGTGATGTGGAGCGATTTAGCTGGAAACCCACAAGCGAGGCTTGTTCAGAATGGAGCCGAAGGGAGCAACATGGAATCATGGGCTGCTGATGTATATCTTACATGTTTTTAGTATTGAATGGGGAAGCATTATGTTTAAAGGTTTTTGCATGTATGAAAAGTGTTTTTATATTTGAAAGGCTTTTACACGCATAAAGGTTTATACATGTATAAAGGTTTATACCTGTATTAAAGGCTTTTACATGTATAAAAGTCACTCCCTATAGTACAGCAAATCCGCCTCAGAGTCCCTCACATTTTATTTTACATATCAATAAGACAAGTTGACATTCTTCCCAGCACTATTTAAAAAATACTTGGCACACAGTGATTCCTTTATTTTCAGTCCAAGAAGAGTAAATGTTTCTCCCTGTTTTAGTATAATAGATTTTTCAGACAATTTGCTTGTAAATACAGATGTCAAACCCTCATGCCTATCGTGTGTGTGAGTGGGCTGTAATACGCAGTTTTTAAAAGGAGGGATGAGGAGTAAGGACGAAACAGAAGAGCAGTATAGGGAGGATAAACTTGTATATATTGGTATGGATAGAGTTGAGTGGAGTGAAATTCCACAAAAGAATGGACAATTCCGAAGAATAAAATAACCAGGGAATGTGGAAGCGGGAGAGATTGTAAAATAAAATGATAATAGCAGAGCACCATGTAACCAAAGTTAACATCAAACACGTTTTTATGAAAAAATCTGAACCACGACAAGATTGGTACGATCAGTTTAGTGGGATTAGTGGGAAGAGCAGACGATAGGAAATGGGAGGAGAGGAGCCATTTGGGAGAGAGAGAGAGCGAGAGAGAGAGAGAGAGAGAGCGAGAGTGGACGTGTGGATTGAGATGAGGTTGGCAGTGTAGCAGTGATTGACACTCATCGCCGGCCTGTGATCACGCGGCTCGCGAGCGAGATTACCGTACGACATCCGGAATCCATTCTACGGCTAGGGAACGTGAGACTGTAACCTGCAGCAGCCTGAGCCAGAGTGGATGCAAGAGCACGGCAATGATCTAAGCAATCAAAAAAAAAAAGCTAAAAAGAAAGGTTGAAAGTGGGCAATCACAGCCCTTCCATCATGAAGCATTCTCTGTGTATCGGGAGGGGAGACGACATGATTACAGCCCTACCTCGCCGGCTACAAACCTGAACATTTGATCTCGGATAATGGCTCCGGGACAACGTTTTCCCCGGAGCGTCTCAGGTGCGATTAAATAAAGTTTACTTTATCGCGACCGATTCATTGGGAGCCAGTGATTCATTTAAATGTCCGTGTTTATGCATCAATCAGCGTCCCAAGGGCGCTTCATAAAGAGTAGGCGCAGAGATTATGTATTTCTCCGGAGAAAAGTTCAAATCATTTATGAGTTTGACTCCCCGGGTAGGAGATCATCAATACATCTGACTGTAAGATGCCCCGAGTCCTATAATGGACATTGTGAGACCGTCATTACCGGAAACATTGTGAATCATAATTACTTCTCTGTTTAAATGAATCATAGGGAACAGATAATCCTGCTTGGTGAAATGCCTCCTCGAGTCTAGACAAACTGATGCTTTGATGAGACCAGAGTTATATTGACTACACACTGCTGGGAACTAGAAAAACAAAGAGGAGGGGGGGGAGGGAGAGAGAGGGAGACCAAGAGAGAGAGACCAAGAGCGAGAGAGAGAGAGAGAGGGAGGGAGAGAGAGAGAGTGAAATATACAAATGCACAAGCAAAAGCAAGATATATCGGAAGGAGGAAGGGAAATGGGGAAATAAAACAGATGCAAGAGAGCATAAACACTTTACATACTGTCTCTAAAAATGTAATGGATTCATATATATCGCTATGCAGAAGTTGGCACATTGTTCTTCACGGATCTGCAATGTATCTAAATGTTAGTTTGTTTTCTTTGCAGTTGTGTCTGGCCGAAGCCGTGAGACACAAACACAATTTGCAGGACGACTAAATCCTCTTATTTGTTTTGTATTGTTCTGCGTTTCTGTGCCGGCATAATAATCTTTTCATGAAGACAGACTGACAGGTTTGGGCTTTGATCTTCTGCTGCTCCTTGATATGCTGAGATATAATTGGTCTATATGGACAGTATATAAGGATGTGTTTAGCATAAAGGGGGACATTTTTAATGGGATGACCTCGTATCTATGCTAGACATGAAATCCTTCCCCCCGGCTGTTGTGGATAATTAATTTGGTTCAACAGTTTAAGCAATACCAAGATATAATCGAATAATGGTATAATGTAATTATAAATTATAATCTCTGTTAAACCCACTTGTCATAAGACTCTGGAGACAAAAATGCGATGGCATTACGGTACTAAATAAATAAAGGCTGGCAATATTATGTAAAAAACGGGAAAGGATAGAGTAATGGCTAGGTGGCTTCAATCCCAGCCAGAAGGTTGCTGGTTCCACATTGTTAACACTGTGGTAATCATCCCTGAGTGAGATGCCCAAGGGTGGCCGCGAGTCCCACTAGTAACATTAGTATGTGAGATAGACAGAGCTTAGTTAACGCTGCCTCCTCACTTCAGTTCAATAAACATACGTCGTACTAATTATTGTTGTTGATTTAATCGTTGTTGTTGAGTGTACTCTTGTCTCTTGCCGATAACACAGCGCAAAGCCTCTTCAGGTACAACGACTGTGCAGTTCAAGTGGTAGGGAATGGGAGACACAATAATAACAATCATTGTGTTCTTTTCCACTGTTCAAGGAAGTAGGGACCCAACACAGTGTTATAAACCAAAGCCCCATTCATCCATTCAGTGTGACCTCACACATGCCACCGGTTCAGCGGATCTTGTATAGTTACGCGTGCACTGTGCTAACGCAGCAAGCTAACGCAGCAAGCTAATGCCATGTCCCGCGGACAGTTAGCTAAGCATAACCATTCTCCTGTCCTGGTCCTCAGACCAGGATGGGCCGCCTCGAGAATACTCCTCCTCTGCTGTCAGTCTGCTGGCAGGGAGCCAGTCTCCCATGCTGAGAATACGTCATGAAGCGAGGGTCTCCTGCCAGATCAGTGGGCATGTACAGGTTATCATGTCCCGAGAAGAGACAGGCCAAGGTTTGATAGGAAGAGAGGGACAGAGGAAGAGATGATAGAGGAAGAGGATGAAAATAGACAGAGGAAGAGATGATAGAGGAAGATGAGGAGACAAATAGGAAGAGAGAGACAGAGGAAGAGATGACAGTGGAAGAGGATGAAAAGAGATAAATAGGAAGAGATGACAGAGTAAGAGGATGAAAAGAGATGGAGGAAGAGATGATAGAGGAAGATATGGAGACAGATAGAAAGAGAGAGAGGAAGAGATGATAGGGGGAGATGACACAGAGGAAGAGATGATAGAGGAAGATATGGAGACAGATAGAAAGAGAGAGAGGAAGAGATGATAGGGGGAGATGACACAGAGGAAGAGATGATAGAGGAAGATAAGGAGACAGATAGAAAGAGAGAGAGGAAGAGATGATAGGGGGAGATGACACAGAGGAAGAGATGATAGAGGAAGATAAGGAGACAGATAGAAAGAGAGAGATGAAGAGAAGATAGGGGAAGATGAGACAGAGGAAAAGATGATAAAGGACGATGAGGAGACAGAGGAGGAGAAGGGACAGAGGAAGATGAAGAGAAGATAGAGGAAGATGAGGAGATGAATAGGAAGAGACAGAAAAGGTTGAGGGAAAGGACAGGATGAGAAGAAGATTAAGGAAAATAGAGTGACAGAAGTAGGTTAGCGACAGAGGTAGAGAAATAAGATTTATTTTGATATCAAGAGAAACAACAATAAAAAAAAAGAACAAAAATATAGATAGGAGAGAACAGATGAGAGGTAGTTAGACAGGAACAGAGGGAACAAAACAAAGGAACAAAAATAACAAACTGGCAACAGAAGTGAAGAAGGGCTATATTACTGCATCTGAAGAGGTCAAAGAAAAAGTGAGAAAGGAGGGAAAGAACAAAAGTACGATGCTAAAGTGCCATCAACAGAGCCCCCTCCTTTAAGATCTCAGTAAAGAGGCAGTCTATACACGTTCTGACGTCTATCGCTCGCAGCCAGTAAACAAACCCCCCCCCCCCCCGCACCAAGTCGAAAGCTCCTCTGATGCTGAGCACAGATGGGGGGGGGGGGCTTCAATGTCAACCGACAAAGATGTTGCCAGGATTCAGCCTCCGTCCCACACGACTAGAAACACGAGGGTAGATGAGGACGGATGCAAGATGGGAGCAGGGAGTCAGCTGTGTGGTGGATTCAGGGCTCAAGTTGACTATTTTCTATTTCGTCATTAAGCTGACATTTCTATCCAAAGTGACTCAACGTATGTTACTAAGGAGCAGGTTAGGGGGTAAGTGCTTCTTGGTCAATGATGCCGACTGAGGATTTTATGGTTTGAACCCGGAACATTTCGGCTGGGAGTCAAAAGGATTTAAAAAATGTTTACAATGAAATCAGTTTGTGTGTGTGTGCACACATGTGTGTGTAAGCATGTGTGTGTGTGGTGTGTGTGTTTGTCTGCGCACGCGTGTGTGTGAGAATGTGTGCGTGCGGTGTGTGTTTGTGTTCGTGGTGTGTGTGTGTGTGTGTATGCGTGCGCATGTGTGTGTGTGAGCATGCATGCATGCAGTGTGTGCGTGTGCTTTTGGCAATCAGCCTCAAAGCGATCACTATCATACCATTTGGTTTGTTGGTAGATGACCCTGTTTACATTA
>JAOPJO010000025.1:2180086-2187586 GCA_027123675.1 Molva macrophthalma | reverse complement strand
CTACTTCCTGTCTTCTCTATCTCTCTCTTTCCCTCTCATTTCTGTCCCTGGTTCTCTCCTCTCTCTCTCCTGTGCCTCCCTTTATCTCTCTACCAACCGTGTCGCTCACTTTCCTTGTATTGCTCTCTGTGTGGATAGAGGTACGGGTGTGTGTGTGTGCTTGTGTGTCTGTCTGTATGTGTGTGTGTGTGTGTGTGTCTGTGTTCATACGTGCATGTGTGTGCGTGTGTGTGTGTGTCTGGTTTCATACGTGCATGTGTGTGTGTGTGTGTGTGTGTGTGTGTGTGCGTGTGTGTGTGCGTGTGTGTGCTTGTGTTTGTGTTGGTGTGTGTCTGTGTTCATACGTGCATGTGTGTGCGTGTGTGTGTGTGTGTCTGGTTTCATACATGTATGTGTGTGTGTGTGTGCGTGCGTGTGTGTGTTATGACGTGTGGTGGCAGGCTTCATCTGTAGTCCCAGCATGCACCAGGCAGGTAATGACAAGCTGCAGACGACCAGAATGTCACAACTTCTCCCAATTGCTGCTACAGCCACTTCTCTCTCACACACACACACACACACACACACACACACACACACACGTGAGCGTTGATGGGTGGAAAACACACACACACACACACACAAATACACTGTTCGCACACAGGCACCCACTCACATATACAGACACACACACACACACACACATATAGACCGTATAGACACCGTTCAAATGGGAAAAACACAAATCCAAATCAACACATTTGCATTTGCACACATACACACATACACAACCTCTATGAGCACACACTGCTGGTCATCAATAGTGCATGCGCACACAAACACACATACACACACACACACACACACACACACACACACACACATACACACGCACGTACATGGTCCTGCCCAATTACCCATTTGTTTTGTCCATTATGATGTGCCTACGTGCATGAATTAGCAGATGTAGTTACACTCATGCGTAACATTATAAAAATGCACAGGTGGGCACTTACACAAAGGTGCATGCACCTCTCTCTCCACCACTCATGTCCCTCTCTCTCTCTCTCTCTCTCTCTCTCTCTCTCTCTCTCTCTCTCTCTCTCGTTTTACCACGCTCTCAGTATCCCTCGCCCACCTGTCTCTACATCTGTATTCATAGTGTGGACAGACACTATATTCACATGACTGAGCGGGGGACAGCATCAATATGCTTATCTAGGAGTAAGTTATACTCAAATGTGAGGATTATACATTAAACAGTGATTCCAGTATAAGAGCAAAATACATTGGCATTGCATATAAACTATGGTATTGCACAATGTGTAACTCAACACTCTCTATTTTGGAACTGTAGAGGCCTATCATTCATCTTCAGGGTAGAAAATATATTTTAATGAGCATGATGATTAACATTGACGTCCATTAACGGTAGCTGTATGAGTTTCCCTGTTTCCCTTCCTGTCTTAGAGAGCTTTCCATGAGGGTCTCAGCCATCCCAGGGTCCGGAATAACAATGTGTCCTTCCTCAGACGCCAGAAGGCCAGATAACCAGCGCACTGAATGTCACACATCAAGTCTAAAGCTGCAAATGTCACAAGCAATGGCACGGAAGAAACAGCTGTCAAGCATTTGCCTGTTAATAAAGATGATTCTACATTACAGTCCACATGGACATGAGCAGAACTAATGTTATTAACACTGCATTATAGAGTCATTTAAGTCGATAAAACATTGTTTGGCAGATTGCGTTTGACATTTTACAGAAACCTTAAAGTCAAGACTTCAATGATTAGAAGAAAAGATTTTTACAAACTTTAAATAAGGCGGAAAGGTCAGGAAATTACAAGGAAAGCCTTGCAACTTTGCTCAAATTTTTGCAGTCTGTCTTCAAAGAGCAGTGAAAAATATATTTTCAGCTTTTGATGTCCAACAAAAACAAGCTTATGGTTTCAAACATATTTTGTGGGCTACAGACGCATGGGCACTATCGGATAATTCATAGGTTCCGGAAAGCCTACATAAAGGCGTTGTTCAGCAAGATACTTAACCCCAACCTGCTCCTTAATGACAGGATCGGAATTCACTGAAAGTCACTTTGGATTAAAGTAAAAGCTAAATAATAAAAATAATAAAATAATGACTAACATTTTTGAGACAGTGAATCTCTGAGGAGCCACACTTGTTATGTAAAGACATCAACACTCCTGGGCTTTTCTTCTGCTGTCCATTTCTTCTTGAAATTGTTCATGCTCATTTCTTGATAAGCATGAGGTAGCAGATGACATTTAATGCGGGAAAAGAATATCGGGCCTCCAACAATGTAGTTAGACCATCATTTATATAAGGTGTTATATAAATGATCATCCAGTATACACATAGAAAATAAAATACCCTTGCTTTACTCTGTATTTTTCACATTTTCATTCATTCATTTTTTAGGGGGGGGGGGAAGTGAGAATTTGAGTTCATTGAGATTCAGGTCATAAAGCTAATCATTTATTCATGGCAGCACAGCTTTTCGTCATGGCCGATAAGGAAGAATCCTGTCTGGATTTCCTCTAGGTTAATAGAATGACAAACAACACAGTGGGTTTTTCATTATGAATAATGAAATAATGTTCCACTTGACACACACTCGTCAAAGACCTGGTGTTGGTATGGAGACCAAGTTCCTGTGTGACAGGTGGGGTTTCGCGCACAGAAACGACCACACACAGAACAATTAGGGTTTTTAAGTTTGATTACGTCAGTCATTTACATATGGGGTACACTAATTGCCAGCTAGCGCCTCGGGTTGTATTAGAACAAGCTTATGAATCAATCCGCTCAATGCTGCTTTGACAAAATGTAACTTAAGAGACAGGGCTCCAAGCTAATCCTTCAAATAACTTAACATGAATTGAAAGCCTAAAATGCAAAACCATGCATTATCCATTATCCACTATCCATTAATTCCATCCCTAACTATTCATCCTTCCCTAAATCTATCCATCCATCCATCCATCCATCCACTCCTAACTCTAGCCACTCATCATTCTTTCTATCTATACATACATACAAGTTCATATGTATAGCCTGTTACCAATTACATTCTCAAAGGGCCTCACAGACTCACAGTTGACATTTGAAAACTCTGCATTAACTGCATTAAACTGCTAACACTACATCCATCCCTACATCCCTCGCTTCATCGTTCCATCCATCTATCCATTGATCATTCCATCCATCATTGCATCTAACCATCATTCCAGCCATCCATCCATCCAGCCTTCATTCCATCCATCCATCCATCCATCCATCATGGCATCGATCCAACCAGTGAAAACCTACCTTCTCCGCAGACTGTGCCGTGCCGAAGAAGATGGGTATGAAGGCCAGCCAGACGATGCAGGTGGTGTACATGGTGAACCCGATGGGCTTGGCCTCGTTAAAGTTCTCTGGCACCCCGCGGGTCTTGATGGCGTAGATCGTACACGTCACCATCAGCAAGATGCTGTACCCCAGCGAACATATGATCTGCAGATCCGTGATGTCGCATTTCAACACCCCCCGCGCCAGACTGGGATTGATGGTCTTCTGCTCGTCATAGTCTATGATGGTGTTGGGGGGATCCACGCCAAACCAGATGAACACCCCCAGGAGCTGGGCGGAGATCAGGCTGGAGGTGATGGCCAGCTGGGAGGTGGGGCTGATCAGCCGCGGCGTGGTCACCCACTTCTTGCCCTGCTCGAAGATGCGGTAGATGCGGTTGGTCTTGGTGAGCAGCGCGGCGTAGCTGATGCACATGCCCAGGCCCAGGAAGATCCTGCGCATGGAGCACACGCCCACGTCCGGCTTGGCGATCATCAGGAAGGTGATGATGTAGCACAGGAAGATCCCCGTCAGCAGGACGTAGCTGAGCTCCCGCCCCGACGCCCGGACGATGGGCGTGTCGTTGTGGCGCACGAACGTGGCCATGACGAAGATGGTGGCGATGATCCCCAGCACGGCCAGGAAGACGGGGATGACGGCCCAGGGAGAGCTCCACTCCAGCTTCACGATGGGGATGGGCTGGCAGGCGGTGAGGTTGGGGTTGGGCCGCATGTTGTAGGAGCACAGCTTGCAGGTGAACTCGTCGTGCTGGTACTGGTAGCCGTCGCAGGGCTCGCAGTGCCAGCAGCAGGGCATGCCCTTCACCACCTTCTTCCTCTCGCCCGCCTTGCAGGGCAGGCTGCACACGGAGCTGGGGATCTGCAGCTCTCCTCTGGGCCACTGCATGTCCTCGATCTGGAGGGGGGGGGGGGACAACACAACACGGGTTTAGGGGGACACTTCATCTAAAGGGAGTTACAGTGGGTTCAGGTGCATGTCATTCAGAAGGGCTGGGGCATCAAGGCTGCCTACAGGCTATGTTGCAGACTTCTAGGAGAAGTTGTCTGATATGTTATTGGTAAGAAAATAAGAAAATATTGGAAGATTTGAAGTTTCTTTGTTTGTCTCATTATCTTATTCATCCCCACCCCACCCCACCCCCCCCAGCCAAACGTACATCGCTGTTCTGCTTGTTTTATTTTAAAGGTCTTTAAAGTTGGCTTCTACACAAACGACTCAACCACTCGCATGCTATTCTGCAGTATGCAGCACTGTTTCATCTCCAGTACCGTGTCTACGCTACGCTAATGTCACAGCACTATTGATTAGCAGCTTGACCGCTGCTAATATGTTATGAGCACACTATTATGGAAAGATCAATATTTGCAAATTCCACCGGGATCATAACAGTGTCTTGAAGAGATAAAAATAACATCATTTCATCTAAATTATTGCTGGAGTGGAAACGTTGTTTGTGTTCAGCCTTTCAGGCCTTTGTATTGACTGGTATTACTGTATTCATTTGAACACCTGTTGATTCAATTTGAAATACTGATGGACTAAACTGCAGCACCAATTTCAATTTGATGACTAGCAATATTCAGTTCATTTTGGTAAGGGATTACACCTAAAGTCTGGCATTTTCTTGTCAAACCCACTACATCATGTATCTCTTTCGCAGCTTTACGTTTGTTATTGCGCCACTAACCTCCCTACGCGACCACGCGACCACATGATTTGATAAAACGGTAGTGACTTGGAAAAGACGCCTCTAACATGCCTAGTGTATATTTATTCACAGTGCTAAGGCTAATGTCAGCGGCCTGTTTCCCTGTCCCCCTGCACGCCACACTGCGTATGAACGCCACGTGTAATGACCCAGGGCGACTCAGGAGCCTAGGTGGAGGCAGCAGAGCGAGGCAACACAGGGCGTTTAGTTTGGCTGAGCGATCCCTTTTCATGCTGGAATACGAAACAGAGCCATTGTCACATCCACTCCGACACCAACCCAACTGCCCGTTCTATTGGGGACTGGTGCCTTTATGAGCAGGACGGTGAGGAGAGAGACGGGACATTGGTTTGAAGAGAGCGAATGGCATGTAGCACAAAGAACCGCAGGTGGGGATCACACCGGGGTCTCTGCAAGGTGTAACGTGGTTTGCGCACTGGGGGGGGTCGAGCCACTATGACCCCCCCCCCCCCCCCCTGCTGTGTATTCTATTTCTATTTTATCTTTTTCATGGGCCTTCAGGAGCGGAGACAACATCAGGAAACGGCCAGGGGGTGGTGGGAGAATAAAAGCAGGACTGGGGAGCATTAACGGGTCAGTTAATGATCAAGAGAGGCTAGGTTCACATCGGACAGGACACGGGAGGCAGACAGTGTACAGCAGAGGTCAGAAACCTGAGGCTAAATATAGATTGGATTACCCAAATTTAACTACATTTTACAAAACATATTGGGTAAATGTCTTTCTGGTATACAAAGCTAAGCAAAGCTTGAATTTGGACAAAGTCACAAAGCTAGGGACATTTCCAGGTAAAAATAAAAATGTAATCGACAATCAGAGCAGATCATTAAATGGCAGAAAAGGGCATTCTTCCCAGCCTGGTTGAATGGTTGAATGATAATTATGTGAACTTTTCTTTGGCTCTTCTAAGAACAATTTAAAGTCATCAAATCTTTGCATTGGTCTGCCAACTGAAAAGGTCTGGACCCCGGGTCTAGAGCATCAAGAACCATTCCTCAAAATGCAGCAACAGGTACCTAGTGACTCCACCATATTGAGTTCAATGTCTACAGAAACGTAAAGTGTGTCCATCCTAGTACGGACTGGACCATACCACTCGGGATGAACTCTAAGACAACGGACTTGAGATATAGACTGCATAGAGTGACCCAGAACAGCGAGTAAAGTCACGGGTGGAACCCTAGAGACCGAGAAACAGGTGTAGGAGGGGTGGTGGTCCCAATGAAAATATTAAAAATGTGAGAAATATCTAGAAGGCCTGTTATCTCAGAGTCACTCTGATAACCTTAATAGCCAGGCCTCTGCTTGTGGGCTTGAGATGGAGCGGATGGACGGGAACGAGTGGCATCCCAGCCGAAATTCAGGGAAGCGTAAGGGAATCTGTATGCAGAGAAGCCATTCTTATCTGACACCTTACATTAGAGGCACGCGGCGCGACTGCATCGGCAAAGAGCTCTACCTGCTTCCTCGAACTAGAGCTCCACCAGCCGCTAACTGGATGCAGATTCAAATGAGATTCAAAAACCGCCAGCGGCGACAGCGGCTCGATGGTTTTATCCTTCAGGCCCATCGCCCCCGACTACTAAGGAGCCAGCAAGCGGGGGGGTTGGGGGGCGTACAGCGTTCAATAATTCACTCTGAACTTTGAAGAGGTGTTAGAGCCTGGACAGAGATCTGGACGAGGATTCAGCTGGGCTTCACTCTGTGTCATAGTCAACATGCTGCTTCCTTTGGCCCAGAGCCCTTACGTTTAGAGAGCCAAGGGAGGGATCAGGAACCGCTCACCGACCAGATGTATTGTACTGTACTGATAGGCTATCCATCATAGGTCTGGATACCAGCGGATCAATTTTGGAAATGGTTTGAGAAATCCTCCTCCCACCCGGTGGTGAAATATTTCTTCTTTTAACAGATAGGCCGACATGTTGTGAACTCAGACTGGTCCTGTACTCCGCAGCTCAGGGAGAAAGATTAGAACAGCTATCTGGTGTCACACTTGGACTTTATCTCGGACGCGTTCTCTTTTTTATAAGAGGGGAAGGAGAATCCAGATGGACGTAAGAGAGGAAACAGCAAACAGTGCTGAGACAAAAAGAGCGAGAACTAAAACACTGAATTACTTGTTAATCTCAGGCTAACTTGAACATCAATTAACAGGAACAAACACGTTGTTCGGATTCTAATGTTGACGCGTACTTCGCCGTACGACATCCAACGCAATTAAAACCCTCTGCCTCCGATAATGACTTTCACGCATTTCGCCGGCAATGATTAAACTTGATTAAATTAAACTTTTGGAAGA
The DNA here is from genome assembly GCA_027123675.1 of Molva macrophthalma. NCBI lineage: Eukaryota > Metazoa > Chordata > Actinopteri > Gadiformes > Lotidae > Molva > Molva macrophthalma. Next base: position 2,180,201 of record JAOPJO010000025.1, on the reverse strand, counting down.
TTGATCATTCCGAAATGGAAGCAAGAATAGGCTAGGCGAGAGAGAGAGAGAGAGAGAGGGGGGGGTTTCTGCCACATTGGTTTAGTTTAATGTGGTAATAAACTGGACTACCAGT
>JAOPJO010000025.1:2116843-2133770 GCA_027123675.1 Molva macrophthalma | reverse complement strand
CACACACACACACACACACACACACACACACACACACACACACACACACACACACACACACACACACACACAGGAATGAATACATATATTTGTCATTTTATGAGATGCCATAAGGTGTGTATTTTCTTTATGCTCTGAATATGAATATAGAACAGAGGCAAATGTAAAGATTTGTTTTCTGGTCTAAATATAAAGGTCTTATTCATAAAGAACAAAACACATCTTATAAATCATATCAATTCACCCCAATAAAATAAAACACATGAAATGAGTGCATGACATTATATAATCATTTGTGCACAACTGAATGTGTTCATTGCTGAACAGGAGGAAGAGCATTCTTTTGATGTTCTGAAAGGGTACTAGTATGATGCGACGTGCCTTTGAGCAATCAGCTAAGACATAGGTGCTCACTGCAGGTGATCTAAGGCTGTGAGTGTATACCTGTGGTAGAACCATTTCCCTGAGATTCACCCTAACCAATACACTCTCCTGTCCATGACCATGCTCACCATTAAAATGGGGCAATCGTGTGCGTCTATAGCTATGAATGTTGATACGCTTCCTGACTGTGTGCATTTAACAGATGGATCTGCCTGGTGCAAGATGATTAATATCCCGGCATTAACAACCAAGACACGTCGCGAGAGAGGAGCACTTTGTCATTAAGATTCACTAATTGATCACCGTCAACTTTGTTTTGTTAATTTTAAACGTATTCATTAATTAGAGGAAAACAAACTACCATGACTGGAAGCTTGTTAGCGAGACGTTCAATGACAGAAGTTTGTGAAACATTTTAAAGACTGTTTCAAATGTCGGGCTCAGTGGCGTGATGGTTCTGAGTGAGAGAGGGAGATATGCTCTGGTGGTTTTGCTTGGAAAGCCTTCCAGCACGTTCATGGATATTGTGATTATGCTAATTATTCCGGACATTTTGTCAGCATAAACAACATAAATTTACACATTAAAGTTAAGGCTGTCAAAACAGTTCAGTCGGGTAGGATAATTAGCATGTCTCTAGATAAATAAATAAATGGATTGAAACATAGATAGATAGATATATAGCTAGATAGATAGACAGACGTACAGAGATATTGACAGATATATAGATAGACAGCTAGATAGATAGACAGAGACAGATAGATAGATGGAGAGAGATAGATAGATGGAGAGATAGAGAGACAGATAGCTACATACATAGAGATAGATAGAGAGATGGAGAGATAGAGAGACAGATAGCTACATATATATAGATAGATATAGATAGATAGAGATAGAGAGAGATAGAGGTGGATGGAGATAGAAGTGAGAGATAGAGAGACCGACAGACAGATATAAAGAGAGATGAAGAGATAGATGGAGATAGATGGAGACTGCTGGAGAAATAGAGAGTGATAGATAGATGGAGATGGAATGAAACATAAATAGAGAAAAGAGCGAGATAAGGGAGGGAGACAGGTAGAAATAAATATCAGAGATATGTTATACTTGCTGCCATAAATCGACTGAACAAAACATTTGTATTGACTTGAACCTTTAGGTAAGGGAAAAGCAGAGCCTGTGTCCGTACTAGCACACCTCGTACCTGGGTCCCAGAGGTCAGTGGAGGTATCTGAGCATGAGGTGGTGGTCCAGGAATAGCTTCTGGGGACGTTCTGAGAGTCACTGTCACCTCCATGCCACTGGCCACTGTTAGACCTCAGCTCAGCACATACACTACCTGGGTGTGAGGGTGTGTGTGTGTGTGTGTGTGTGTGTGTGTATAAGTGTTTTTGTATAGAAATTGTTATTATTATTATTGTGTGTTGTATTGTGTGTGTGTGTGTTTGCATGTGTCCTTTTGTTTTGTTTTTTGTCTCATATTTTGTGTGTGTGTGTGTGCATATGTGTTTTTCTGTGTGTGTGTGTGTGTGTGTGTGTGTGTGTGTGTGTGTGTGTGTGTGTGTGTGTGCTTTCATGCCTGTGTGCGTGAGTGTATGTAGAACACCTTAGCTGCTGTTTGATGTGACCGGAATGTAATCTTTTTAGTTAGCCATCTGGAGCTCTGCATTTGGATTCTAAGGAGCAGTCCCAGTTGCGGATCTGTTTGCATTTCCACTGTCTACCTCCGCAACCTTCAAGTCAAACCAATATCTTCATGGCTGAGTACCAAGAGGAATGCAGGCTGGCAATTAGACTAGAGGTCCAAAGTGTACGTTTCTAGTCTTGCAAAATAAGCCCTACTTTTCTTTTGATATTAGGCAGAAGCAATTCAAAGAAACTTCTAGGTACATGAAGGAGCAGGTAGGGGTTATGGGCATCTAGCTCAAGGGTGACTATAGAGGTAGGTTGTGGACATTGGGGATTGAACCCAGTACTTTTCAGCTGGGAATCGGACACTCTTGCCACCACACTATCTTGTATTGTATCCTGTATCTGTGTGTATATGTATCTCAGCTCTAGGGGGGATATATTTAACTGTAAAGCATTCTTATCTAAACAGAAGGTTTAGATGTCAAAGTCAACACCCATTTCTTGTCATCATGGAAGTAAAGGGTACCATCTTTAAAGACACCAATCAGTGGCAACTTTATTAGTGTTGGAAACAAACAAGAACACATTCAACATCATTATTATTAGTGTTTCTAAGAGAAAATAAAGAAAGATACAGCTCTCAAAAAGCATCACAAATGATTAAATTGAAAACAGCCCATGTTGGTCCATTTAGTCGCTAACTTGATCTGAGGAATCAGTGTTTATTTTAATATGACTCTGGGATAAGTGAACTTTAATTAAACAACATCAAGATCCTGTTGAGATGAAAGTGAAATCCTTTAGTTGGCAAAAAGCATATGTCTGGAAATCTAGACTAAACACAGACTCTATTATCTATTATTAAAAGTCCTTGCACTGTTACGGAAGCCTGCATGTCAAGCATTTCATTGCCATTAGTGAGTGCTGCCTGATGCTCTATTATCCAAAGCAGCAGGCTAAGAACAACAATGCAATACTTTCAAAACGATCAAATATAACAAACATTAAAGAATATGCCTTGTATTATAGCATCATCTAACAGACGAGTGCGATGTGCGATGGCCTAAGAGGGTATTTGTAAAATGTGGGTTGGTAATAAAAGTTAGCTAGATAGTACCTCTGCTATTAATTAGGAATCCACGTTTCCTTGATCTACTGCGCGAGTCCCCCTGCAGAATTATAGTACACGTATTTGTTTGACATAATATCAGTTTATCAATCAGACTAGCCTTTATAAATATTAAAGTTGGTTGGTAGTCAAGTAATTAACGTGACTATGTACCACCTTTCCTGAAAGCTGATTGGGAAACACGCCAACCGTTTGTACTAAAGATGAAACATATATAATATTGAATTACTCATCTCCATCCCAGACATTATTTGTGTTTGTCGGAACAACAAAAATAACAACTAGTCATTACATTACATTCCACCCATCTATCCATTCAAATGTTGTTATTCATTTGGATTGGACTGGACACATAAGTAGAATTGCAATGACTGCTATACCAATGAAGCCCCTAGTGAACTAACAACACAGGTGATTTCCAGCTTGTGATTCTATTCTGCATCACACTTTCCCGTATCTCTCCACTGTTTCCATGAAGTGGAACCCATCTAGCATGCCTATTTCATTTTCGCCATTAAAAAACAAATATTGGCCACTATTCTGGTCTCGGTCCAGGTGTGGACTCAGCGTCCTGCTAGCTAAGGGGGGCAGGCCGGAGGTCTGCTGGCAGGCTGTGAAGGTCTGGAATCAGAGCCTCATGCCAGCTATGAGGTTGAAGGTTAGTGTAGAGTTCACAGAGTTCAGTGGCAGAATGAGTCATTACTGAGCTTTACAAAGAGTCAGCTTCTCTACCTTCACTGTTTCGAGTTTGTGTTCATGAACACAAACAGCACCACTGTTTGCTTTGGGCTGTTTGAGAAGCAAAATGGGCCCACTTATTTATTAACTATTTTGATACAGTTTTTAATATCAGGTTGTGGATATTGGTAATCTCATTGTGTTCCACCTGTGGCTGTTTGGGAAAGGTTTATCTACGGGGGCGGGCTAGGGGAGACATCAGTGTTCGCAGTTGTTGTTTCCAGATAATCGGAAATGTAGTTTAGCACTCTATCGCTCCTAGGACTGATTTACTGACTTAAATGGAGCAATAATACAGAAATCACACCTTATAAACCAGCAACCTTCCTAGGAAATATGACACACTAAGACCCAGATCTTCATGTCACTGACTACCAAATCAGGTGGTTATTTATTTTACCCAATCAATGAGACCAAGGACCTAATTGCTGTTTTTATTGTGTTTTTTGTTTCTTCATATTGTTAAAGTTGACTCTTAAAGTTCGGCCATGACCTTGGTTTGAAAGGGACCATTGCATTGGTTGTTATAGAAACAGCTCTGTGGTTCTATCCGAGTTTGATGATGATGTTGGAGTATGAATGCTTCAAGTGTAAGTTATCCCCTTGTGGTTGAACACTATGTGATATACAAAAAAAATTGTTTTGGGCTGAGCATTCTAGGAAGGAAGCGAAGACGGTATCCCCATGGGTACAACCCACGCCGACGTCGTGATCCTTTCTGTGATAAATACGTTTGTATTTGTACCAGTTAAGTTGTATGAATTGAACAGATGTAGGTTATCCCTCGCAGCTGGGGAGAACATTTCCTTATATTTATCTTGATAAAGTGACTAAAAGCAAAACCTTAAAGCAATACCTCTCGCATGCCCTTTCTTTCAGGAACAAAAGAAAGTCTGAAAGAAACCCCAAGAAGGAACAGCAAGGAACCAAACAAACAGCTTCCATCCGTGGTCTGAGCGAATAGTGGCACCAAAGTGAGACTGTAATGGGCAAAATTAAAGCTAAGCACCAAGGAGAGAGTGGATAGCCGGCCTCCTGTGCCAGCACACAACTTAAAAAGTCGATTACTTGCCCTCCTTATTTAGACCTGGTGGTTGAAAATATAGTAATTTAATGCCCTGCTTTAGGATAACAGTAATCCTTTGCTTGAAATGCAAAGGGCTTTGTGGGGGTACAATGAGTTACACAAGAATGGTCACATAAGTAGAAATACAATGACAGGAATTAGGCATCATTGTTTTGCACTGGCTCAAATTCTATAGCATTTTTGCCAGTGAGACGAAGGGTTGACAAAGGAGTAAAATATATGTAACTAGGGAGAACAGACATACGTTTCTATCGCCTGTTTGCCCATTTGAAGTAGCACAGCAACAGAGAGGAATGGAGCTCAGCGGGCTGCCTTAGCATTAGCAGCCTCATTATTCTGCAATATTATTATAGCGTTGACATTAGCCAGTTCACAAAGAAAGTGACAAAGAAAAACAGAAGTAAGCAAAGAAGGAAAGCAGGAAAAGGAAAGAAAGGTAGAAAGAAAAGAAAGAAAGTAACTTAGCTACACGTTTCGGCTGGCGTGATTGGTTTCAGTGAATTAGCGTCTCACATTGTTGCATCTTTGTCAGGTTAGCATGTCAGCTCACTAAGCCACCATGTGAATCCACAGTGACAGGCGGCCATGGGAGCATTCGGACTGGATTAGCTAACAGCTCCTGGGATATACGCACCCTTCTGAGTGGCTACAAAGCGCTATCCAACCGTAGCATGACCTAACACAAAACCCCGAGCCACACTTTCATACAGAGCTTCGACATTGATGACTCATGGTTATTTCTTAATTGCTCTTTAATTATGACAAGCAAATGTGTTTTTCAAAAGAATATGGCAATGTTTGATGAGGTGAACATCTGTCAGTTCAAACCTGCTGTGATTTTGAACAACTTCTCAAAGTAATGAACGCACGTAAATTCAACCTGACATTTAACTGAATATATTATGTAAAACATGTATACGAAACAAAATAAAAAATATGTATTAAATCGGATATTAACTGACGAAGGAACACAGTTATTCTGAACCCATTGCAGTTTCTGTTTGTCCAGGCACATCCTTGAATATGAAACGATTAAATTGTGGCGCCATCCAAACAGAGAAAGGCACAGCGTTGTTCTAGTTTCAGAGATGTTCACAGATTTTTCTCTGTAAATTTGTGCAGGAGGGAATCCATATTGGCGGATGCACACCATGTTATAAATATTGGAACCAGATTAAAATCCACAGTCTGTTATCGCACATGTACACATGGATTCACTCAGCCCACAAGCTTTTACAGAAAGATGTCGGTGCTAGGGTGGATGCAGAGGAGCTGATGTAGGAAGCAAGCTGCCTTAACAAATTGATCCTTATTCTTTCTTTTGACTGAGGTAAACGCTGTAAGCTGTGAGAGAGGGACAGATAGTGCCAAGGCACAAAGAGATAAAGCTATATTTTTTAATTTGACATGCTATGACACCATAAGTTTGGAGTCAGCTAATATTTGAGGATATATTAAATCCAACTATTCATTTAAGTCAATTTGTCAAAGCCCACAGTGATAAGGCTTATACACTTAACGGTGTACCTCCTAGACATGAATGCTGGGACTTTTCCACCCTCCATCATTTACCAGGGAGGGGGTATCTATGGTTTACCTTTAAAGGTTAGTTTCTTCTGAAGCACAAAGAACCCAGAGTTCTTTCTTGTCCAAATGAATGCATCCAACTGTGTGTGCAGAAAAAATGGGTATATGGGGGTATAGCAACTCATTTTACTTGTACAGAGCTGAAACTTTGGAATGGGTATTGGAAAGAGCTATTACCAGGTACGTTTGCACATTCTTTCCTTCATCAAGTTGCCACAGTGAAGACAACTATGTATGTATATTTTATTTTTCGTTTGGCACCGAAGTGAAGTGTTTTATAGAGACTGAACTAAAGGGCCAAAGATTGGCAGATCAGGAGGCAAGGATGACTCTGGTCAGTGTATACCTACTTGCTCGCAGTAGGTATCTCCTGAGCTCCTCCATGCACAGGAGGGCATAGAGCTATCGTTCATGTCCAGGCTCCATACCTCTTCTCTTTCCCCCCTCTCTTTTTCTGTCTCTCCTTTCTATCTCAGACCCCCATGCTCATACAGAGTCTTGGTAACGTTTTATATTCTTCTCTATCAGCTTCCAAACCTCTCCGTGTTTTCTATATCTCTCTGTATCTCAATCAATCAATCTTTCTCCCTCCGTGCTCTCTCGCTCTCCCCCATCCGTCTCGCTGTCCTCCCTCTAGCTCTACCCCTGTCTCTCTAGTCTAGTCTTCCTGCATTGTAGGCCTTTGTTTCCCCTGTCATGGAATTTCTCATAAAGTCTAAATCCAGGAATAAAACCTCCTTATCACTGATCCACGATACATCACTCTAGACATTTGTGCTGCGTTGGTCAGCCCAAAGTGTGATTTGGTGTCAGGAAAACAGCGGGAAAACAAATGGCGTCGCAACCTTTTCATACGATGATATCGTCATCACTACTGCGCCTCGTGTCAGAGGCTGTGCTTGTTGTGGAACTTTCACTGCTGATATCCACAGGGGTTCCAGAAACCAATTAGAAATTACAATTTTACAACATTAGAGTAATCACTGTAAAATCTGCATATTTTACTGTAGCAGCGCTGGAGTCTGAAGCAGAGCATGTCCGAGGTCAAACTAATAGATCTCTTCATCAGTACGGATTTAATGATACTTTAATCAGTTTAAAACTGCGACAGAAAGGTAACACCCACATCTGTACCATCGGTATAGATGTCTTACAGGACCATTTTCATCTATTTGTTCCTATTTGCATCGTTGAACTCCGGGGGGGGGGGGGGGGGGGTACTGTGTTCCGTTACTGTCTATACCATTAGTGTATTAAAAAGGCCTAAACAAACACCAACTGTGTGTCCTTAAAGCTTTGTCGACACCAAGAGAAGAACCAAGAGTATCCCACAGTTACAGAACATCCAGCTCTGTTTGCTTTCAGCTTAACAAATAAATAATGCAGGGGAAGAAGTCTCCATTGCACCATCATCCATAAAGTAAAGCGCCTTCACATAATATACAAAATAGGGTATAGCCGTGGTCTTGTAATGGTGTTGTGCATGTTTCAACAAATAAGAGGCCTACTATTTTACAGAGTACATATAACATACTGCATTGTTTTCACTGCACCATGATCCATAAAATGCACCACCTTTATATACTATAAGTTGTTTGTTGTGGTCTTATAATGTGTGCATGGTTCAATAGATAAGTACTTTATTTATTTAGCGTAACAACAGTCTTTCCTCAAGGGTTATAAAAGCTTTCAGAGGGAGCTAAACAAGCCATTCCCACATTGTGTATCAGTACTGTAACTTGCTGTAATTGTTTGTGTAATTGTAATCATGTAATTATATATGAGTGTATATTAAATTAAACTTGATTGAGATGTAGCATACCATTTTTGTTATAACATGGTTAACAATTCCTCTTAATATAAGCCTACAGGATTGAACCTCGAACGCTCTCTGCATTCCAGAGCACTCTAGTCTAGAACACAGCTCCTCTCCCTCTGTCTCCCCGTCCCCAACCAACCTAAACTTTTACAACAGAGGTCTGATTAGGCCATTAAAGACAGCCTCAATATAGACCAACACATCTCTCTCAAACGCATCACAAACCAAGAGGTCACTATCGGCAAAGCTGTCCACGTTGTTTTTCAGTCAGCGCTCTCATAATAACACACAGCAGGGAGTTATAACCGTAGGATGAGCTACAGGATGCACGATGTCCCGTCGGGCACGACTCAGCTCCCCAATATCTTTTTTAATAATGTCTCCAATATACATTAACAGGAGTTATTGTACAACATGTTAAACCAGTAACTTGACTATTTGACTCTTTATAACATGACATAATGAAATGAATATAGCAAACGTAAAATGTGTAAAATGTCATTTTGACAGGATAAATAACAAAATAAATTCAAAATAATATAGAAGAATAGAAATAGAGGTGAATAAACCTACCGCTGATGGTGGCTCTCTTGGGCAGTATGGTGACGGCCCCCACGGCAGCATCCTCTAGCTGGTGGATGGGGCTGTTCTTGGCTCCCCAACTGTCGGAGCCAATCCACAAGAAGTGGCCCACCTGGTCGGCTCTCTTGCTGGCATTCAGAATCCCCCTGGAGGCCAACACAGGATGACTCAATGACTCATAGTCAAGGTCATGCAAAGTGTGTGTGTGTGTGTGTGTGTGTATGCATGTACTGCATGTGCAGTACATGCACGTACAGTGTATGTGAATATGTTAACTGACAGATAGCTTACTTTATGTGCATGTAATTAGACCCAGCCACCCATGACTTGACCAATGGCAGCCTATACAACCTGATGTATAATACTCTATATAACACACTTTCAATTATATAAAGTACAGGTGTGACCTTTCATTTCAAAGTGTCTGTTAGTCATGTAGGTTCTATAAGGATGACGGAATTGGTTTTTAGCATGTAAGGGATGTTGTAGCGGGTGGTGGGCAGGGGTCAAATACATGATTTGCTCATAAGGCAGTTTTAATGTGTTAACAAGATTCATAACCCACATTTGCAAGGACAACATTACTGTTCATGATTGTCCTGTTAAACAAGTGTTTCAAATCTAAATTGACTCATATTCCCGACATCAAATTTGACAGAACCACAAATTGCTAAAATATTACAGTGCACATACATAGATCTTTACACAACATGAGCCCTTGTTATCATCATTGATGACACGCTTGTCTTTATAGTATGTCAGTACAAAAAGTATACGAGTATACCATGGACGACATTGGAGCCATTGGGCTTGTTGCCCAAATGCATCATCATTTTTATGGCAACACCTTCCTTGCTTTGTGGCTTGTGTTGCGGATGTTGGTAACCAGTCCCAGCAGCACTAAAGTCAGCCTTAAAAACAAGGATGAAACGGCTCACCTGATGTCCTCATCGGAGGCGAAGAGGATGACGGCCCGGGCATATCGCGTGTCCAGAAGCAGACGGATGATTTTGTCAAAGTCCGAAGGTTTATGATCATGGGGGATCTTCAGAGACTGGGCGATACATATCCCACCTGAAGGAGACAGAACAGGTAAACCGTGACTCAAAGGATGGAGACCTTTTTTTATTTTTTGTTTACTCCCTCTAGAGTTTCTTCAGAAAGGTTGTGCAGTTAAGTTTAAAGCTGCTGGAAGGAACTATAAAAAGAGGCAGACAAAAAGCACAAGGCACTGGAGTTTTTGTGCTCCATCCTCTGGCATTTTTCTTTAAACCTACCTAGGATACAATGCACAGATTTCTACAGGGTTGAAGAAGAAAGACCAAAGAAATTTGAGTGTCTTTGTTCAATAAATTTCACTCCACTGCAAAACATTTTTTGGACTTCTTGTATACTTCATTCATACTCCATTAGACAGAATGTATTGTCTTCAACAGATAAACGATTTCTAAAATCCACTTTTTGTTTTTGATCACCAGTGTGGGAAATCAATTTATTTTGACATTACACGCAACAGTGATGACTATCACATGGTGAAAATAAAGACAAAACACTGTCTACACCATTTCTTTGGATGCTTTTCCGAGCTCAATCGTTGTTGGGGCATTTAAGATGTTATGATATACAAGCTACAAACAGAGACGCTCCTCAACACAGAGACCAAATATTGTCACGTGGATAATGGTAATGTTGTGAACAATTGACAAATGTGTGACAAATGAATGACATATAGGAGCAAGTATATTTATAATCTTTAAAATATATGAATAGATTTTTAAATGGCTCTGGCTTGTTCATGATTATTCATTTCGAGACAGTCTGTAATTAGTCTCGTGAATAACTGATTGGCTTTGACTTGACCTTGCAACACAGAGGTCTATTTATCGACTTCATACCATAATGCCGATAGATAGACGATCATAAACAATAGGCTATCAATACGAAATACAACAATTTCCTATTGGAGTAGCCTACTTTGGATTGTTTTTGTCTGGTTGAACAAAACTAAAATCACATCCCAGTAAGCCATCTTTTACTACAGTACTACATTTACCGTGATAACAATAGGCAAAATGTGGATATTTCTCCTTTTTTCACATATTTTGTTGATTTATTGACTGCCAAACTACAAAACTACAGATTTAATTTCAGAAATCTGGTCCCCTGATGTTTGAGCATTTTGCTCAAGGGTGCTTACAGGTACACTGCAGACACAAGGAATCAACCCAGCACCCTCCCGGCTGGGAGTTCAACACCTTAGGCAGTACCCTTTCCAGTCCCTCTCCATATCTCCCTTAGTTCATCAATTTGGGAGAATATTTCATCCAAAGACGGACGTTTCATACGCTCCATTGCTTGGTTGAAGAGGAACAGAAGGGCTTTAGATCCTAGTTGTGTCGTGGTCATTGGGTACACACAGCAGAACCACATCAATTCAGCAACAACTAAAGAAAGGAACAAGCAGTTTCTTTGTTAAATTAATTACCACACCTTCGTCAAAAGTTTCATTACATCTCCCTGGAACCGTGTTTTTCTGGCATCACAGTATCTTTCTTTCAATTGATAATTTACTCTGGCTGGTTAATTTACTCTGAATGGGGATTTGCTCGAAAATATTTTTTTCCTGGAAAATAATCTTCAAATGACCCTATTAATTCCTCATTTATCAAGTTAATTTCTTCAGTTATAGACTTACTGTCAGCCTTGCTATTGTCAAGAGGCAATGGGCGGTTTAACTTCCATATTGCAGTAAAATGCAGTAAAATATCCCTGAAAGTAAATAGTGTTTGTCATAAATCTTCCAATTGGGCATTGTATTCTGCCGTGCAGTCCTCAAGGACGACCGACGACAGTCGTAGTTAAGGCACAAGCTTATTTGCTTTTAAGCTTGGAAAATGTAGATGGCAAATTGGCTCCTCATTTGAGATTGTTACAAGAATCCTTGACAGTTGCACAATATGTTTTTATACAGACCTGGCCTATTATACACAATTTCAATAGCAGCAAACTTGATTGCCCACATCAAATCTCCCACTACCATCTTGGTGACTGTAAACATCAACAGGGTTTTCATTTATTATTCATTTTAATTGTATTATTCATTTTAATTAATTATTTTCCTTGGAACGTCTTCCCACCAATATATCCATGTTGTGAAATCGGAGACTGGTACTGTTTAATAACTTGACATTGTCACTGTCAGCCAAGGCCACCAGCAGCTGTTCAAAATGGACGCAGATGACCAGGGGGCAGACTGCTCTTCAATTGGCTCATTGACCCTGGTGGCCCACGCACACACATGTGTGCATGCACATACACATACACATAACCACACACAGCCCACACAAACCACCACCATTCATCTCCCTGTGCCGCTGTGTAGCTAAACTGCTAATGGGTGCAGATTGTGGCCCCACAGCCACACACGGCTTGCGGTAGGGAGTGTGTGGCGGCAGACATCCAGGCTAGACAGGCAGCCCGCCTTAATTGGCTTCTTCTTCTTCTTCAGCGCCTGTTGATGTATTGCTTTTTTAACGCGGTGCTTGAAGAGAGATCGCAGGCTTCAGGGGAAATAGATGTTGGTGATTCAGGGCACTTCTCATTATCACCCAGCGCAATTTACCATCCCAAACCCCAGAGGACCTGGGAGGGAGCACCACCACAGCTGGGTGTCTGGGGCCTCTGTCTGGGGTATCTTCTGAGACTTCAGGCATTGATGATTTGGTTTAACTTTATTTGGCTCCTCATTATTAACAAGCACTTTGTACAGAGACTTAGGAGGGACCCTTTTTGGTAGACAATGTGGTTGACTTAGTGCACTCTGAGCAGAATGAGGAGTGCATTACCGGTATTTTTAATGACTGATGTTCCTGTATTATTATAGTAAATTATCTAAATATACTATATGTTTATTATATTAGTGAGAGAAACAGATTTCCTGTCCGATTCTGGAACACATTGTATAGGACTTGATCATCCAATCGATTCCAATCCATTATATGATATAGATATGATTTCAGGTTTCATAGAGCTATAGTTATTAGACCATGCTTAACATACAATAGGACACAGTAGTAACGGAGGAAGATCAGGCAACAGAATTCTGCATGGACTGTGGAACCTTCAGCTATTGGATGGAAAAGAGATCCGAAATTATTTTCCCTGATACATTATAGTGATCTACTCTAAACCAGCATTAACAATTCTGCATACATAATATAGTATGTGAGTGGTTTATCAAAACACCCATGTTGACCAAACACTGAGACATTGGGATGCTGTTCATAGATATTTCTCAAAAATTATGTTTTGATCAAGTTGGTTTTGTTGTTGATTCTGCAAAAGTTAACAGCTGTGCGGTTCTGGAGGTGGAAGTCTTAGCTCGCTTGCTCTATTTAAAAACCTAAAAGCGTCTAATTTTTGCAAACCGGAACTGCATTCATTATATTGAGTTAGGGTGTCTTTCATACCAGGTCTTTTGCAGAAGATATCCACCATTTAAGGAACGTGAAGGAGCATATTAACGGATTATTGCGTCTGCTTTACATTCTATTCAGCCTTATGAGCGTGAAAAGACTATAACAGATATACCATATCTATTGCATTTGTCAAAACTCTGCAAACTGTCATGACAAATTGCTACCCCCTCCCTTATCTCAAATTCAATTTAAAAACGGCGTTATTACAGATCAAATATATGTAGTCGGTGAGGGTACCCAGTGTGGGTTCTGCATTTTATTAAAAAAAAAATGAATAAAACATTTGACTTGGGCAATGCGGTAGTCTCATTTGTATTCATCCTCTCTCTTGTTATTCCTGGTTTGACAATTGTTTCCATATCCCTTGCCCATAGGAAAGGGTAGTTTAGAAACATTGCTGATTGAAAAGTAGTCTAATAAACTGCACACATGCATTTTGGTGAGGGAGTTGGAGAGGGTCTCTGTGCCATTCTCACAGGCAGTTTGTGATTATGTGTGATTGTCACTTTTCAACCATTTCATATTTAATAATGAATAATTTAGCTTTTACCGAATAAACTTGAATGGCAGATACAATTGTTAGGGGCGGGTAAGAGTTATGCATCTTGCTCAAGGATACCAACAGGTACATTGGGGTTCCAACCCAGCACCTTTTGGCTGGGTATCTAACCACTAACACATACTCTTACCACTATATGCCCTCTATTCTGCTACCCCTATTTAATGTCTGGAATCATGTAGGCCTACTGTCATCAGCACCGAACCCTAACACAACATATTTCAAATTTAAACAATTCATCGGTTGTTAAACATGACACATTATACGCCCGCAAAATCTCACCTCTATGCCAACTAGCAGTGAATAATGCATCTCATGGCACAGCCAAACGGCCGCAGCTTATGAAAGACCAGATGAACCCCAGCTCATGTTAACCTCAAATGAGACAGACATGTCTGGATAGATTACCTTCATAAAGGCTACAATGCCGCTCACTGGCCCCCCGTGGCCTGGTGTGGACGCGCTACATGACATAGCGATCACAGAGGGAGGCTCAGGTCTTTGACCTATCGATCACATGGTAATCCGCTCTCCGAAGGCAGGATAAATCCATCACAGAGACCCTCACCAGAGAAGGCATGTTTGCCGTCACGTCGTGTCAATTTCAAACCGCCACTGTGGCGCACGCCTTCTTCTTCGATACGGAACACCTCTCGGTTGCCACAGCGATTGCTTTTTCTGTCATGGCCAGAGGCTTTGTCTTTGCGAATGTTGCTGTGATGCCAGTAACATCATACTATGTTGTACTCGCAGAGTGACATCACAACTTTGTTTATTTTCATTGTTGTGTTTCATTCTTGTCAAATTTCACTAAGTAATCATTGGTTTCTATATCAATTGTCTTGAATGACGATTAATACATCAATCCAGGTTAATATCACGGTGGAGTACTTGAGAAAGGATGAATGGAAAGGACATGACAAGAAGTTCAATGAAGAAAAACTGGACCTGCCCCACTCAAACAATGAGCTAAACACAGCTGTTCTTGTTACACAGCGAAACCCTGGAATAAAAAGGATTAATAGAGCATTTATAGAGATTTCTAGAGTAATTGCTATTCAAAGAGCAGCCAATTGTGATCATACTACAATAAAAAAATAGGAGCAAGTAAAGGTAATTGACTGACTAGTGACTAGGACTCATATTTATTATATGTGATATTGTATTTTAGTGATTTATATAAAGTCAATTAGCTGACCCTTTTATCCAGGGAGGGGTTAGTCATCTCCCTCAAGGATAGCTACATGTAGTCTGCAGACATGGAGGACAGAACCCAAAACTGTTCTGCGTGCGTTCGGCTTCAAACACGCTAGCCATGAGTCGGTCCTATAGTCAAGAATAACACGGGGGGGATCTCTGCATTCAGTACAGGCAGGACTGGGCTTTTATTAGGCTGTAAACCCCTGACCGGTAACAGCCAGCCAGCCAGTGCACATAAAGAGACAGGACTTATGGGCCTCTGCCCTGCCGCAGAATTTATCGATATCAGCCCTGTCCAAATATTGATCCTGGTTATCATTCTTGGATTAATCTATGTCCATATCTATGAGATCTGGGACGGGGGTGGCGACGGTGAGGATGAGGGGTGGTGGAGAGGGCGAGGGGGTGACTGAGTTATGACTTCATCCGACGCTGGAGCGCCGAGCCGTGGAGCGACGGTGTGCAGAGCTCCAACGCTAACAAGGTCACCGCGGCGGAGAAGAACCGCGTCAAGGTCGACTGCCACTCCGGAGTGGGAAACCCGGAGCGCCGGAGCTGCGATCCGCGCGCATATCATGGGGTGGACGCGTGATGTCACGGATTTAACACGGTGTCAATTGTAGAATAAGCACTCCCAGCATCAGGGCCGGAAACACATCTCGGGGGTTTCTGGGAACGGGAACAATAGGGTGTAACCTCAGTGACTCGGGTCTAAGTACACGTTGGATTGAAGCATGGTGGTAGGATAGTGTTGTGGATATTGGTGTTGGACTCCCAGACTAAAAGGTACTGGGTTCCAGTCCCCAGTGTCTGCAGTATGACCTCGCCCCTACCTGCTACCTTCAAGATGCATCTGGCTCAATGTAAGCCACATCGGATAACCTCGTCTCTGATGAATGACCCGATAGTGAGTAGAAGTGCAACGCAGCGCAAAGACGGTACCGCCACGTCAAGGACGACGCTTTAAAACCCTTCTGATGATGGCCCTAAAGAGGCTTTGTCACCCTGACAAGACACAGTTTGACAGACATAATGCACTACAGAAACTGTGGGTGCTAGGCTGGAACCAATACAGATTATACTTAAGCATTTCTACTGTATTCCAGGACAGCGAGACAACTTTATCACCCGGATGGGACTCCTGAACTAGGGACAAGTGAAATAGAGCTCACAGTTAGTCCTCTCAGTTAGTCCTTGTCTGTTCCTTGAGGGAGGCCATTTTGAAAGGATGACCTTTTGACTGTCCACGACAACCAATACGCAAAATCCATTTGCCTCTCTTTCCTCCTCTCTCCTGTGTCTCTCACCCTTTTAAAAGTACCAGCCACAAACTCAGTGCTCCAGGGTCACTGCCTCTTCCTATTTTATTACACAGAGAATGCATGTAGGTACACACACACACACACACACACACACACACACACACACACATACAAATGTGTATTTTTCCCACTGATATACTTTCTGTCTAACAAATGATGTGAAGGGCAATTGTAATTCCTTACAGCTATTGTCTGCCTTAAGAGGGCCTAGTAGTGAAAGAAACT
The DNA here is from genome assembly GCA_027123675.1 of Molva macrophthalma. NCBI lineage: Eukaryota > Metazoa > Chordata > Actinopteri > Gadiformes > Lotidae > Molva > Molva macrophthalma. Next base: position 2,117,028 of record JAOPJO010000025.1, on the reverse strand, counting down.
TCTGTGATAATCAAACCTGAATTTATTCCCATGTGAGCACTCACACAGACACACACACTCACAGATCAGATCAGACAAACTTTAAATACACACACACACAAACACTGTAGATAGATACACACACACACACACACACACACACACACACACACACACACACACACACACACACACACACACACACA
>JAOPJO010000025.1:2104444-2116830 GCA_027123675.1 Molva macrophthalma | reverse complement strand
CCTCAATACACACACACATATATAAAAGCCCAGATCAGACAGACACACTATAAATACACACACACACACACACACACACAAACACTGTAGATAGATAAACACACAAACACACACACACACACAAACATGCATGGAATAATCAAACACTACACACAAACTGGAACACATCAGACACACACCCACACACAAGAAAAAACATATTTTATATTACATTCAGATCTCTCTGAACTTTTGCATATTTGCTGTGCGGTCTGCATACGAATGCCTGAATCAAATTCATCCAAGAAGGTTTGACTTCAAACTGCATGTAAAACACAGGTGGAAACTTTGTTTCTGCTGGTTTTAACGCTGCATTTTAATCTTGGCTTCCTCTGTGAGCGTACTGCTTCCAAAAACAACATTCAAAACAACAACAACAACAACAACAACAAAAACAACATGTCACATTCATTGTTAAGGAAAACGTTGAGTCATCATGGAAATATTAGCGTTAGCGTTTGATCAAGCTAGTCTACAAACAGTGAGCGTTGAGAGAGGATGAATCACAAAGAAGCTTTCATCATCTGTACCAATACACCCGGGCCATCTGGACTATCAAAGCGCTGCATTTGTATGCAGGGCTGCGGAGAATGCTCCACCAGCTGACTGCGCTGGCTAACTGTGTGCTGCCAATTGCCGTGGTCAACCTCTGGGCTTAGCTTTCGGCTTGCTGCGGTTTACAGTTGGGAATCTGTGATACGCCAGCGACGGCATATGTCGAAGCAGTCCTTTGTGACGGTTGGAAAAATAAATATATTTTACAGTCTGACGAATGAATTATGTTTTGCTTTGAACGATTACGTGCTTGAGTGAACCTAAATGCCTTCAGAAGCCGACTCAAATCTTGGATGCAAAAACAGACAAACTAGAAAATAATGTGTAGCCTGTATAAATATATTATCGTCCCTTTCGCTGTCTCAACCTCCTTTTTTAATATTTGTTTCTTGCCTTGCTTGCTTGCTCTTAACTATTGATATTTTGTTTTTAAGACCATGTTTTAGGTCAAGGCTTGTGATAGCCTAGTGGGAAAATACTGCTGGTTTACTGGTGTGTGTCTTTTGCTTAGTAAAAACTCAAGTCAAGTTTTGGTGTTCAGGACGCTTTAGGGCAAGCTGGGAATTGTCGTGGCTTTGTGATTATAATAATTGAGTATGTGGTTAATCTGGCTCAGAAGCCACTTAGATAAAACAAATAAAACGATTGATTGCTAAATGCTTAAAAATCTGAAGGAAATAATACTAGCATGTCACACAGCTACTGTTTTACATAATTCAAGATAGAAATGACAGAGCTACAATGCTAATAACATCTTCAATGTCAGAGATTGATATACAGAATGAATGTGTTTATATACCAAACATTTGACAATCACAGAACATTTGAGTTGTCACTAAAATCACTTCTAAAAGGAACCTACAGCTAGCTAATGGCTCTAATCAGTAGAATAATGTTGGTAATCTTTCTGGTTCTGTTTAGCCATTTCACTTCCATTCATAATCACTTTCTCACTATCCACTGCAACTTTCCTCCGTTCACTTCCATTCCTTAACTCCTAGAAATCTTCCCTTAACTCCTGTCATGCTACCAATACCGGCCTTCCCGTCCTTAGGAGCGAGAGTCTTGTTAATGTGAACCCATAAATCGGTACCCTGAAAGAGATCAAAGACAATCGTTTTTTTTTTTTTATCGAACGCTGCAGTCCACTGTTTCAGATCACTGAGCTGCGCTTGGCCGTTCTAAAGTAGTTTGGCCAGCGATTTGGCTGACGGAAGGGTACAGCACAGCGCAGAGGACAAACAACATCTGACAAAGTGAGGGAGATAAACTATTCAGGGCCAACTGTAAAATAAATCACACAGTAGTAGACCAGTAAATCACATGAGGAGGAAGAGGCCTAAATGGGTCAAAGTGTCTAAATAAAAGTTGAACAATAGCAAACAAATGAAAGAGAGACTGGTGTAGACAAATAAAAGGGAGAGGGAGAGCTTGAGAAAAAGACCGTGAGTGATCGAGCAAGAGATTGAAAGAGAGAGATCGAGAGAAAGACACATTGAGCGATGGGGGGGTAGTTAGAATCAGAGGGCAGCGAACTAAAGAGAAAGAATAAGAGGGATATAATTGGACGAAATAGGAATTGATTTAGACAAGAACATGTATCCTGGCAGAGTGTGAACAGTGGAAACATTGTGACGATCCCAGAGAGACACTTATTTTGACAGGCAGAGAAGGAATGAGAAAGTATAAGAAGAGAGAAAGAGGGAGGAGAGGACAGTGTTTTACTTCCAACGCAATGGAGATAAGGGCTTTGTTCTCTCCAGGGGTTGCTGTGGCAACAAGAACCACACGTGTCAAGACAACATCCTCAAAATGGATGACCCCTGCCTGTGTGAAACACAGAAACATATTAATGTGAATAATGGCACTTGGGGTGCTGTTACTTGCACTAACACTTTTGGGTTTCTGGTTTCTCTATTTACTTTTTCCTGTTTATTAATTTAGGAGACACAATTATCCAAAACGACTTTACAGTGACAGATACAAGTCTTTTAGGAGCGGAAAGGGTGCTAGGGAATCTAACTCAAGGATTCATACAGGTAGGTAGTGGATACTAGGGATTGAACCCAGTAACCTTTGGCTGGGAGTTGAATGCCTTAGCCACAACACTGACCTGCCAAACTATTTCTGTTTTGTTTTCTTAAACCTTCTGAATGATCAAGAAATGTCTTTTTCACAAATCATTCAAACCATAACAAGACGCCAATGGAGGGAAGGAGGGATGGGAGGTCATGTGACAGCATGTGTTTGAACCAATAAGAAGACTTGCTGCTGCATTCTGGAATCAAGATAGTGTTCATACGAAAAACATGGTAGTTACTAGCTGGACAACGCCTGACCAATTCTGTCCAAGTCTTGAACCTCTGAGTTCATTTTCGATTTCCAAGGGCATTGATCAACGTGCTCAGACCAAAATGCGATTGGGACTGGCCCAACCCAGGTCAGGTCTGCTGGAAATGTGTCTGAACGGGAAGGGGGCCAGACCATCTGCCAGAGCAAATAAAAGATGAGCTTGCAGATTCGTCTGGTTCCCAGGCTAGGGAGTTACAGTATTGAGAAGATTATACATGGGTTATGTTCTCCACAAGAGTAGGTTTTTATTACGGTTCGCTGTTCATCTGTCAGTTAAGATCCGTGCATCTTTACCATCTGTATTCAGTGGTATAAATGAGCCTAGAGCTTTAGTACCGGTATACCCCTTTGGATTTGTTTAGTTGTGCTTTTTGTACGAGCAGAAGTAATGTCACAAGGGATTAGCTCAAACCAGTATGCTCGACGCTACAACACAAAAATGAACAAACCTCATCTGTTGATTTAAAAACACCATGACAGCCTGAAGCAAAATGAAATACAACTACATTCAAAATAGATCAAACAATAAAAGATAAAACAATAATATATATATTTATGTATCTCTCAATGTCCGTTTTATGCGTGTTTGTTTGTTGAGTTCAACAGCGAGGATCCTTACGGATCCTGCGATACTGTCAGATCTATGTGTGTTGTTGTGTGGCCTGCTCTGATTGGACAGAACCAGAGATTCCGTCTGAGAGTTCCGACGGTGAAATATTAATAGCAAACGTGCCAGAAACAGAAGTGGAATATTTCCTACAAGCACTCAATTTTATTGGGCTTGAGTCTTTAATTAAACATATACATATTTATGTAATACTTTGCTTTGATTCCTTCTTCAGCACTTTGCTATCATTCCCTCCTTTTTCCCTCCCTGTGCATTTTCATATTTCTTTAAATACAGTATTTCTGATTTGTTGTTCTTTTCGTTTTTCATCTTTCAATCTTTCTTTCCCCTTGTCCTTCATGTATCTCCATGTTTTTCCATGTTCCTTACAGTACTGTAGTATCCTTGCAGAACCACTCAGCGTTTCAATATGACCTTGCCACACACTCTCTCTCTCTGTACGCTTTGCCCTGACAGACAGGATGTGACTGTCGTGGATCAGATGTTAACAAAACATACGTATGATATTATAGCTGGTGGCGCCCGCGGAACCATGGTGGAGCAATCACAACCTGTGTTGGCCGCCATAAATCAAATGCGACAGGTGACAGGCTGAAGCAGAGGTCATCGTTATCAGTGGCATCATCATATGATGCTGTTGTGTTTGTGTCATCAAACCGGGACCCATGAGCCTCTTCATGGCTGACCACGTGGACGAGAGAAGGGTCATCTCTGTACCGCTGTGTGTGTGTGTGTGTGTGTGTGTGTGTGTGTGTGTTTGTGCGTGTGTGAGTACGGGGTGGATGGCTGTGTGTATGTGTGAGCCTGTAATCTATATAAGTGTGTCTGTGCGGACGTGTTTAGTATCACGTGGGTATCAACATGTGAATGTTCGTGGGCATGTGTGTGCGATTGCGTCGGCATCCCTGTGATGTGTGTGTGTGTGCGTGCATCTATGTGTGGTGTGTAAATGAGCATGCGTGTGCGTGTGTGTGAGGGTGTGTTGCTACATCTATGTAGGTGTGTATATGTGTCTGCATCCATGTGTGAATGTTGAAGGTGTGAGTGTGCATGTACTATGTGTGTGTAAGGTGCCCATGCATGGCTGATTCCCAAGGTTAGGGTTAGGGTTAGGGTTAGAGTATCATAACGTGACTATCTGTTAGTGCTTCTATATATCACTGAACCGGTGGGAATGTAGCGTGACATGTGCATGTCACCCACATGTCACCCACATACGCTAGGGTTGGGCGATATCCATTTTTAAAATCTCTCCCCAAAACATCACGGTTTGTGGTTCAACCGTCAAAAAAGAGCAACAGATATCATTAAACAAGAGCGCATCTTATAACGTCTGTTTCCAATGTGCCAAGAGCTGCTGCTCCGCTCTGTTACTGGGGGGAAGCACTCGTCTTTGCTCACATATCGACCATGAAGCCATTAAGGTAGGGCTAATTTTGGGAGAAAAAAACGGGGAATTCAATATGGCTTTAAAGTCACCAAATTGAATTCATTCTACGCTAAAGGTCATTTATTAAACTAGTCTTTATTCTCCGACACATTCAACATGCTGCAGATTGCAGCATGTTTGAGAATAAAGACAGTTTGATAAATGACCTTTAGCATAGAATAAAGGAGACTAAAGCCAGTTTTCCAACATTAATCTTATTCTTCTCTGAATGTCTGCAATCAGATTCTTAGCTGTCACACACATGGCCCATCACTTTTCTTTAGCTCAATCGAGGTGATAGCGCGAGCTGCCATTTTCACGCCTTCACTATAATAAGTTGCCTCCCTGCCTCAGGCTCTAGCACCTCCCACTGATTGGCTGACATCAGATCAAGTTATCCAGACGCAAACGACTACAACGGACAGTAAGCGCCACCACAGATCAGGTAGTTAGAGAAATTTGAAAAAGAATCATGCAAGTGCTTATAACGAGAGACACGTTTTGATACGGTATTGATGTGGACTCCGTCATCATTGTACAAAACCGTCATAAACTGTTCTATCAGAAAGTCGCCCCACCCTAACATACACTCTCCTTCCCACCTTGATGTGTCTCATGTGCTATCACACCTACAAGCGCACACACACACACACACACACTCACATCAATTGTGGTATACATGTATGGGTCTGCAATCACACACACAAAGACCCCCAACACACACATACACACTAGTGTGTATGTGTGTGTGCGTCCACCCCCCACCCACACACTAGTGTGTATGTGTGTGTGCAGGTCTGTCCGTTGAACCAGCTCCCCCCAGGACCCCAGCAGCCTGGTAGTGGGTGGTGCTGAGCAGGTCACAGGGGCTTTGATCAACGACCCCCCCAGTCATGAAGTCTCCCTCTCTTCTCTCTCTCTCCGTCCACCTGCATCCCTCGTTTGCCCTCTCTCTTTCTTTTAAATACTTCACACTTCCATGATCTCTCCGGTTTATTCCAATGGTCCACTCCCAGCGTCCTCCTCCTCATCCACCCTCGCCCCTTCCCATCCTAGCTTATTCCTCTTTCTCCGAGCATTGTATCTTTCCTTATCCATTGTCCCTCCTGTCCATCCATCTGTTATCCGTCCTGCCTCATCACGTCCTGATCGATCATGTCTGAGTGTTGACATGTGACAGCAGAGTGGGGAGAGGCGGCCGTTGAGATGAATAAAGGCCTCAGGATGTATGAATGCTGAGGTACTCAATGCTACACAGGCCTATGATCAAACCAGCAGGTCTTGTTCTGAAGATAAGAAACCACTTCATTAATCACCAAAGGGGATTGCCGGTGTTACAGCCGCAAAAAGAAACAGTCAACAGATCAAGCGAGACAAGATTAAATACACAAATACAAGAATAACAATTTGAATATTTGCAGTATTTATTTACACCTATGTACAAAATAAATACCAATATTTAAAATTAATCCAAACTATTTGTTACTGAAAAAGCATTGCTTATCAATCAATGAAGCCACTCGCTGCTAGTGCAAACAGAGACTGGCACACACAGGCACTGACACCGTGGAGATGCATGCACACTTAAAAGAGTCAATAATACACTGTAAAGAAAGATGCAGCAGACCAGCAGGTTTTAATGCTGTCCAGACACATTCACATCCTACAGATGGACGATTAAGGTTTTACGTTCGCTCAGTTAGTTTCGCTGGCTGTGTGTGTGTGTGTGTTTGTCTTTTTTTATGTGTGCTTGATTTATTCTGATTCATGGAACAGATTGATCTGTTCTATACAGATCTGTGGCCCATAATGTTACTTTAAGCCATTAGAGCATGGACTGTATGTATCCTCTGTAACCAGAACGCACGTGATTTGCACTTGAGTACATTAATGCCATTCAGATTCATGTTTGTGTAATAATGTGTTTTATGTGATTCGTTCGTGTGTGTGTTTTGTATGTGTGTTTTTGTGTGTGTTTGTGTGTGTGAGTGTGTGTGTGTGTGTGCGTGTGTGTGTGTGTGTGTATGGGCATTTGTGCGCATGTGTGTGTGTCTGTGTGTGTCTTCATGTGACTGTAACTCTCAATATATGTGTGTATAAGTCGTGTTAGAAGTGCCATGGTGTGTGCATGTGTGTGTGTGTGTGTGCGCGCGTGTGTGGGTATGTCCTTGCTTGTTATTGCCTAATCAAGAGCCGTTCGTCTATATCCACGAGGTCGATGTTGTTCTCTGCATGCATTAGAATAAGTGTCAATTCATCGCCATCCATGCGCCACCCCTCCATTATCTTTCTCTATATTCATTATGTCTCTCTCTATCCACCCATTATCTCCACAGCCATCCATTAGTTAATGGAAGGGATGCCTAGCCAGCAATTGAAGCCACAACAAGACCACAACAACACTATAAACATGTATTGATGTTGATTGATGATGATCTTCTGTCAACGTGAACCTCTGGATATGTAGAGTTAGCCAGCCTGAATTACTGGATAGTAATCGGTCCCGGTATTGGTGTGGATTGTGGGGTACCAACCACACCTTGAAATAGATAGCAAGGCACACACCAGCAGGTCCTGTCACATTACATTAATGCTATTTTATATATTCTCCACACACAGGAAATGCCACACTAACCTTTTCTGTACTTCAGGCATTGTTGAATCATCATTGAAATGCTTTGTCTTGTGTAGCTTACTATTTTTATCCACCACACAAGTTAAAGTAATTCTGTAGGATTCTACGACTGGCATAATGCAGTTCTTCTGGTGGCAAACCATTCAACATACAGCAAATACATACAATACAAATACAACAAATGCATTCATATGTATTTCCACAAATAAAGCGTGATCTCATTTTTATCACCATAGGTTTATGTGATTGAGAACCCTGATAAGCCCAGTTCCTAACACTAGAAATAATTTAAAAAAGGGACCGAATGAAGAAATACTTAAAGTTGAATAACACAACCCTAAAAATAGCCCCAAATGCCCTTGACCTTTCCCTCTGACGTTGAGGAATGAAGTGGCGATAGAGTCTCCTGCTTCTCCCCTCAGTCTATAACATAATAGCCCCACCAGAGAGACGATAACCAGGCTTCTCAGAATATAAACATGGGGGGAAGAGCTGTCATGACCTTTAGAGCCCACCAAAGGGTGTTCCTGAGCACATATGATCTCCCCCCTCGGATCCAGATATACCTGTGGTGCTCATCAGACCGGACGGTGTGTAAAATATTGCAGAAATGGTGTTTAACATCCTTGTAATGATGTGTGTGATTTCTCCCTACAATTTTCCTGTGTTTTCCATTTTCAATTGCCTTGAATTTGTGGATCAAGGTGTGACTTCAATGACGAAATGACTTGCATGATACAGAGATATATGGTATAGTTTGACAGAATAGGAGGGAAATAAATAGAGAGAAACAAAGAAGGAATCACAGTTAAGTGAGCCACTGATATAAATGATCATACATAATAGATTCTTTCTGCCTTCAAATAAACACCAAGGTGTTCTTCACAGGGCTTTGTGCATTTAAAAGAGGTCCCCAATTGTATAAAACACCTAATTTTTCAATCAAAAAGAATGTATACATAATTATGTGACATTGAGAGTTTTTACATTCAGCCCAAGAATCACCAACATTCATTTTGCCAATTCAATGTGTATCGATTCTTCACGTATACAAGTGAAGCTTTCATTAATAAATCCATTTACATGTTAATTTTCTTTACACTATATTGCCCTTTATAGCACTTTAATTCTGTTCACTCAGGCCTCTCAAATCTCTCTCCAGGTTATGCCACAGATCAACACCACTTTCACAGTCTTTGCCAAGGATCAAATCAGGCTGTCACATGACCCTCAGCTTGTCATATGACCTGCTCCACAACTCAAACATATGTGGGGTGGAACCGGTATCAACTGCTTTCGACCTGTCAAACAGATCAGCACTAAGCAAAAGAGAACAGTGATTCTGATCGTTTTCCAGCCTGCTTCTTCTTAGCAAAGATGTTGGTTTGGGAGCTGGCCATGTCCTACCTTTCAACCAGTGGGTCGTAAGCCTCTTTAGGGAGGTGTAACGTCTCGATTTTAGATTCGTAGAAAGGCCATGAAATCTGGCACTGCTCAGGAATCCTCTCTTTTCATTAGCTGCAATTACTATTTAACTAGACCTTTTGTTGTAAACCAACTTAAAGTGAAGTGAGCTGCTAGACTGGTCTAAAATGGTCTAGAGGTCAGGATTCCTGGTTTTCACCCAGGTACCTCGGGTTCGACCCCGGTATGGGAAACCAACTTTTATTTTGAATTCTACTTGTGTCCTGTACTTTCTGCTGTGACACACACATTTCTTGTCTGGGATTAATAAAGTTTCTAATTGTATTGTAAGGAGCAGCCAGGGATTAGGGTATTTGGATCAAGGATGCATACAGTTAGACTGTGGGGACAATGGGGCTCAAACCCAGAACTGAGACCACGGCAGAACCAGGAATGTCCAATGGGTCTATAGTTAACTACTTATGAACATTGTGAACACTGTGATGTCTAGTGCAGAGTAACACAAATATGATTGTTATAACTTGAAATATGTATGACAGAGGTGGGTGTTTATAATCTCATTACTTTCTATTTAAGCTGCCCAATTCCTGCCACTAATCCATCAGCCCTAAACCAGTAAGCACTAAACGGTCAAACAAAACCACTCATTATTAGACAAATATTTAGAGAGTTTAACAACTGGATTGTTTGTGATGTGATGTTTGTGAGTAGTTAGCAATTATATTTCCAAATAAATACCAATTCTAATTGAGATAAGGTTTTACCAGTGTATATGGATGTATATATTGGACTGTATCTAGCAAGAAAGCCATAGAGAGGTCAAATTTTTGGAGTTTGGATTCAATAATATATTTGATTATCTCACTGATGGCCATAACAGCTTATTTGAATTGGCTAACCTTTAAAAACCCAATTTTCCCCAGGAGTTGTGTTGTCCATGCAAGGGATGCTGGGGTTTAGTATACACTGTTATTAAGGCTAATACATGGTGGTACAGTTATGCTAATTCAATAGTTACAGCCTACCAGCTTTGCTAGTATGCAATAAAGGTGCCTGGAGATTCCCCATAATTATATTCAGGATTGCTTTCACTCTAGGAGGGTGTTCACCCAACAAATATGTATGTGTTACCCCTGTATGTTCACTGAAAATTCTCATAGGCTTATATGCAATGTTTATTCAAAGTAAAGCTAATGCGCTATGTTTATCAAAAAGGTTAATAAGCTAATAATGTAAACCTACGTTTATTGAAAAGGCTAAAGGCTAAGGTTAATATTCCTTTGTTTTAGAAAGGAAAACATCACACAATAAATAATTATTCTATTTAGTCCCATTCAGAGGCTTCAACCACCCATGTCGAGTTATCACTTATTGCAAGTCTGAGGTAATACATTCATAATTGGTTTGTAATTACGTAATGACGCCGCTGCCCTTTATTGAGAAGCTCCGAATAATTACTCATTGAGGTATCTTGATAAACCCACATGCATAGTAAGGTTTACAAGGCTGGGGCAGCAATGGTGAAGATTTTCCAAATTAGATGTTGGATCTTGGTTTGTTGCTTGTCTCTAAGGAATGCAAAGATTAGTCTGGGTCTTGGTGTGTACTAATTATAAATTTGGCTTCAAACGATTCCGGGCAGACTTAGCAATGTGAGGCTAACCTTAGTGAGTTGGTGCAAACTTAATGCTTTGATGCAATCTAAGCTAATTTTATGGATTTGGCATTCTGCAGTTACAATCATGAGAAAAGCGATTGTGATCTTTAATAACTAATACACTTTTTACATGAGTAAAACCACAGCAGACAAACTGGATCACTAGGAACATATTGAGTGGTGAAATAGCTTGTTTGTGCTGATTTGATGTACCTTGATACCAATACCATACAGTTTATTTAAACCAGCTCAAGATAAAAACTATATTTCATATTGACCCAACTTTTCCCATGTTCTCTTGGTTGACTGCAATCTTTCTTCAATCTTTGCTCTAAACGCAAGATGGGTCGGAAATGCGTAATTCTGCATTCAGCTCAACCCAGCTAGCGTTGATAACCAAGACGGCCCGCTAGGTATAAAAGGCCGATTGCAATCTGTTCCCTGAATCTGGGAGTCCGCGACATTATGACTATAGTAGTCTCCACGCTCTGCCAACTGCCACCCAGAGCTTTTACGTCTTAGGACACAGTGAACCAAAGTTGGGTTTCGGTTACAGATTCACAGATTCCCAGTACCACTTTTTCGAAAACATCCGCTAACCATGCTCTCTCAAAACCAAAAAATAAATACTCACAAATCCAGTTGGAACAAAGAACCCCTCCTGTGTGGCTTCTCGAGGTCCGCAGTCTAGGAAAGTGGCGTCATATAATTTCCCCGTGAATATACACTTTTTGTGTTTCACTGTTTCTGTTTTTCTATGTTTTTTAAATGTGCAAATTGCATGAAGACACACACAAATTGCACCATTACTTAATTATGAATTATTACTAAAGGACAATCGGAAGCATACACTCAATACAATGCTTAACTAAATGCTTGTGACTTTTAGGTGAGGCTTTGTGGAATCAGCGAATCAGATAAGAGGCTCGTATGGGAACACAAACACACACACACACACACAAACCCCACTTGCACAGCTACACACACACTAAGGCAGCGCTCTCCCCTGGTCTGGGGTCTATATCGCCCACGCCAGAGGAACGTACACACAGACAAAGCCCCTGTAATCAGGGCTGTTCCTCCTTTAGGTTGAATGAAAGAGAAGATGCTCAAAGTGGACCGTCCGCCCCTCCTCTGATCCCACCCTCTCCTCTCTTCCCACCCTCTCCTGTCTTCCCACCCTCTCCTCTCTTCCCACCCTCTCCTCTCTTCCTACCCTCTCCTTTCTTCCCACCCTCTCCTCTCCTTCTCCTCCCCTTTTATCTTTCTGCTGACAGAAACCTCATAACAGACCACAGTCAATGAATGTCCAGATAAATTAACTTATGAGGTGTGACGTAAAGAGAGAGAGAGACAGAGAGAGAGAGAATAAAGTACAATTCTGTTAGCTACACACATCCACTAGTACTGCGGTATTTCCAGAGTGTGAGGAACCACAAGAAGAGACAGAATAACCAGTGGAGAAAAGGAGGGAAGACAGACAGAAAGACAAACAGACGGACAGACAGGCAGGTGGACAAGGTGTCAGGCAGACAGACGCATGTGAAACAGGTTCAAAACAGTCAGACAGAGATAGCGACAGACAGTCAAGCTAGATAGAGAGAGAGAGAGAGAGAGAGAGAGAGAGAGAGAGAGAGAGAGAGAGAGAGAGAGAGAGAGAGAGAGA
>JAOPJO010000025.1:2064471-2074710 GCA_027123675.1 Molva macrophthalma | reverse complement strand
AGAGAGAGAGAGAGAGAGAGAGAGAGAGAGAGAGAGAGAGAGAGAGAGAGAGAGAGAGAGAGAGAGAGAGGGTGTGATAGATGGTTCGAATGAAGGTGGTGTTGTAAGGCTTGTGGTAACTCCCTCTCTCTCTCTCTCTCTCTCTCTCTCTCTCTTATTTTCTCCTGTCCCTCTGACCCGCTCTCTCTATTCCTTCTATTTTTTTCTCTGTCTCTCTCTCTTTCAGACCTCCAGTGTATTTGGACCCATGATGCTTTGCTGCGGTAACATCACCGTGGCAACAGCATGCTGTCCGGGGCATTGCACCTCTCTCTGTCTCTGTCCCTCCTTCTCTCTCCATCTCTCCCGCCCTCTGCCGCCCTGGGTCTGCTGGGGTGGGGGCCCCCCACCAAGCACAGGCCCCGGGTCAAATGGATCCACACTTAGTTTACCTCTTAGCCCTCTCTCTCTCTATCACACTCTTGAGCGCTCTCTCCAATTCTATACCTCTCTCTCACTCTTTAGAACTCTCTGCCGTTCTATCGCTTTTTCTCTCTCTATCTCAATTATATATATCTCTCTCACTTTATCTCACTCTCTGCTGTTCTATATCTCTCTCTCCCTCTCTCTCTATATCTCTCTCTCCCTCTCTATCTCTCTGTCTCTCTCTCTCTCTCTCTCTCTCTCTCTCTCTTTAGCGCTCTCCTGTTCTATAGCTCTATAGCTGTCCATCTCTCTTTGTATTTCTATTGCTCTCTCTCCCTCTCTCTCTATATCTCTCTCTCCCTCTCTATCTCTCTGTCTCTCTCTCTCTCTCTCTCTCTCTCTCTCTCTTTAGCGCTCTCCTGTTCTATAGCTCTATAGCTGTCCATCTCTCTTTGTATTTCTATTGCTCTCTCTCTCTCTGTCTCTCACAGTCATAATGGTCTCTATTACTTGTTTACTCCCTGCCTTCCTCGCTGTTACATTGTATCTATATTTTGTTTCCCTCTCTCTCTCGCTGCCTCTATTTCTCTCTCCCCAGCCATCTCTCTCTCTCTGTACTGTGTCTGCATGTCTCCCGCCCCAGTCATCTCTCTCTCTCTGTGCTGTGTCTGCATGTCTCCCACCCCAGCCAGTATAACAGTAGAGGCCCAGAAGGAGTCATTAGCTGGCTGGCAGCCTATCCTGGACACTGCCTTTGTTTGTTCGTGTGTGTGTGTGTGGATGTGTGTGTTTGTGTGTGTGTGTGTGTGTGTGGTTGTGTGTGTGTGCGTATATATTTGTGTCCGTTCCAGTGAGAGCTCTCCTCCAGAACGTAAGCCAGAGAGACATCTTATTGTGGGATGTTCCAGCTCCAGAGGTCCAACCTGAAATCACCAACGTTCTGCAGCTCAAATGACCCGAGCTCATTCAGGCTGCCCGCTCTACACAGGCAGCCCTGAGAGAGAGGGATGAGGCTTGACGACACAGCATTACACACTCACTGCAGCTTAGAAGGCACCTCGGACTCAACGTTGGACTTTTCACATGGTTTGATCATTTACGCTTTGTCCGATTGTCCCTGAGAGATACAAAATGATTCAAACGAACAGGGCAGGGAGGTGTTGTGGTTAGGGTGTTTGACTCCCAGCTCAAATGTTCTGGGTTCAAATCCCAATGTTGGCAGACTACCTGTAGGCATCCTAACCCTTAAGTCCTCATTAATGAAACGTATTGGAGGAAGATCAGTCCCGTTGGTTCAAATCCTCTGCTAAGTAGTCAATAGTAGACAAGGGTCTGACAAGTCTACCTTCTGAATCTGATCCACAATGAGCCATAGATTAGAACCGATGAGGTGTAAACAAAACAGACAGATTGCACTTATCGCAATGTCTGCGATAGAGGAACAGATGAAATACAAAAAAATCCAATCATTCCTAAACAGCATGGTTTAGTGCCTTGCTCATCAACAAGCCACTGCTACATCCGAACAGGTTACCCCAGCCGACCCGGGGAATTGAACCAATTAACTCTTTCCTGCCCCTACATGTCAGATCCTCAACCAGCCCTTCGAAATCCCTAACCAGCGTGCTTCACAGAACACCCTCACCTTTACCTGCACCCCCCAGAAAATTGATCCACGTTCTTTGGATCGATGGTTCGCTTCAGAACACTCACAGCTAAATCACAGATAAAGGGCAGGACTGGGGGGGTGGGAGAGGCGAATTCCCACGGAACAGACAGCATCAATCAATCCCCGATTCCACAGCTCACAGGGTCGCACTTGGAGGTTGAAAAAACGTCTGTTGCAACGATGTCAGACAGCAAATTATGTTTCCATTTTTTATTTGTATTCGCTGATTTCTTCCTTGTTTTGGGGTTTTATTGACATTTGTTTGTGTCCTCTACATCAATAAGGGGTAAACAGGTGGTATACAGCCCAACAGGTGTATTTTAAAACCACTTGAATAATGGGACAACAGTTAGAATAGCAGTTAGAGTTACATGACTTTAACTCTCGTAACTGTATTTATGAGAAGCATAATAAAAGAGGAAACGGCTCAGTTGTAACATCACCTGACCAGGACCCTGTAGGGCTTTCTGGAAACGCTCATTAGAACTAAGACTTAACTAATGGCTTCATAATTTCACAAAAGAAATAAACAATATTATATCATTACGGATGATCACCGCAGCGTCTTTACATCCTCTTCATCGTGTGATCCTGACTCAAGGTAAAATTGGAACAAAAACCAAACAAAGTCAACACTTTTACCCAAAGCCACTTGCAATTGTGTAGATACAGGTCATTAAGGAGCAGGTAGGCGTTTAGGGCATCTCGCTCAAGGATGCACAGAGGTAGACTGTGGACATTGGGGACCAAACCCAGAGCCCTTTCGGCCTGGGAGGCCATCCTGCCCCCGGGGTGTGTGTTAATACACCTGGATTCCCTGAGCCGTCCACAGCACACAGAAGGCTTGATGTTCGGAGCGACTGGCAGGAATCTCAAATCACTTCAGCCCTGTGGTAGAAAGAATTTGCATTCCTTTTCACACCGTCCTCCAAGTGGTTAACCCTGTTTGAGGTTAAGATGGGCCACGGGTTATTTAACAGACTGCACGGCTCAGCCGGGGGAATCCAGGGTGACAAGCCAGGTGTTCCGTTCAGCGGAGATACTTAAATGGTCTGGTCAGCTTGCTGGACGCAAGAGACAAGCTATCTGGGTTAGCCGAGGCAAACTCTCTCCTTCTCTCTCGCTCTCTCCAGCTTGCTCTCTCTCTGTTTCTCACACTCTCTCTGCCTCTCTTGCACTTCTCATCTCTCAATCTCTTACTTTCTCTCTTTTGCTTTCCATTCTTCTCCCTTTGGCATTCTTTCTCCCTCTCTGCCTCTCTCTCTCTCGCTCTCTCTGTCCTACTCCACCCTTTTTTCCTCCCCTTATCTGTCTCTGCAACTCTCTCTCACTCTCTCTCTCCATTCCTCTCTCTCTCTTTATCTCTCAATCTCTCCCTCTCTCCATCCTTCTTTCCCTCTCAATGTCTCCATCTCTCTCTCGCTCTCTCTCTAGCTCTCTCTACAATCTCCCAATTTCTACCACCTCTCTCTCTCCACCTCTTTCTCTCCCTCCATCTCCCTCTCTCCATCCCTCTTTCCATCTCTCTCTCTCCATCTCCCCTGCTCCAGCTCTCTCCCCATCTCTCTACATCTCCCAATTGCCACCACCTCTCCCTCTCTCTCTCCACCCGTCTCTCTCTCCTCCTCTCTCTCTCCTGCTCCACCTCTCTCCCCATCGCTCAACATCCCAATTCCCACTACCTCTATCTCTTCCTTTATCTCTCTCTCCACTTCTCCCTCTCTTCATGTCTCTCTCGCTCCTAACTAAATTATTCATCCACCTCTGACAGCTGCCTGTGTGTGGATGCTGCAGTTTGTTTGGGGATTACTGGCTGCAGGCGGGGCGGCCATTACACCCCGCGCATAGCAACAGGAGCAACCCCGCTCTCCGGCACATCCTGGGTTCATACCATAAACCTAGCCATATCGAAACAACGACAACAATAATACAAACTAAGAGGCTTTCATTGGTTCCACCGATTATTCATCGTGTGTCACCTGAGTTAAGCTTTGCGCACCACTGCAGACAATCCAAATGTATCCAAAGAGATAGTGACAGAAAACTAGCAGGTGTGTAAGTATGCACTGTTCCATCCACCGATCAACTGACTCAATTCGCTTTATGTTTAGAGTATAATGATTAACTCCTACTATGCACCTGTCAACCACACTAATAACAATTAAAAACAAAATATTGATTGAATGCTTTTGCTTTCACAGCATCACCCTTAAGTCCATTTGGATACAAACATCAGCCTCATGAAATGTGAGTACCGGAGAACCAAACAGCTGTGTTTGGGTGATGGATAATGTGAGAGGGCTTTTAGATAGATACTGCATAGATACACACATTTCTTCTCCCCTGCTGGGAAGAACAGCATCTCAACGGACCTGGCCGACGTGCGATCTTCTGTGGGGAAGAAGCCAGAGAGGGAATAAAAACGCCTATATCAACATCACATCCTCCACGCGGAGACGGGGGGATCTAACCGGCAGCCTCTGGAACTGTAGAGCAGCGCTGGCTACGCTGTCGAACCACTTCCCCAGGGCAAGAGAGAGAGCCGGCGGGCCCTGAGCCCCGGTACGTCTCACATACAGGGTAGCCATGCTGACGTAGCACAGACAGACCTGCAGTGTAGCAGCCTCCTGGGGAACTCTGTACAGGGTGTCTGGTGTGGAGTACAGCATGTTGTACACCGAGACTTCTGCTCTGTTGTGCTGTCAGGGTGCACTATACCCGTGGTCACTCCACGGCAATGACCCATGGTAGGAGGGGAGGATTAGGAAAAAAATGTCACACACATTATTGCCTGTGTGTTGTTAGTAAATATCAAAATATTTCACAGAGCAGGCTGTCAAAAATGCATCACACGAATAGAGGCTGAAAACAACTCTGACAGGCAATGGTGCAAGATCTTACAGTATGTGGAATAACTGAAGAATGATAAAGCAAATCTATTTCCAGAATTGCTTATGATTATCATCATACTGTGCAGTATAACCTCAATGATGTTTAATTCTGTATCAATATTGTGGAGTTTGCATCTTAAATATTTCTTCCACTCTCCTCAACGTGTTTTCTAACTGTTTTCCTCACCCAGGGTTGAGGTTACAGGAAAACATTGGTATATTTCAACCTGGGCTCTAATTTTAGAGAACTTTTGGTCTAAGGGACAAATGTGAACAAACAATTTTGAAATTGGTCCAGTATTGAGAGAGAACGCTGAAGCCATAATCCGCTAAGAAACAGGCTGCCATGTCATATTTTGGGTAATAGTGCTCTGTCAATTTTCGGTCTCTAAAGATGCTTGTTTTTGCCCCTGACAGACTCAAATTAAATTCCAACATTATGGAAAGGATCCCTACAGAGAAATACAACCTCTTTCTTTACCTTTTGCTTGATCCTGGTCTGGTTTGTTTTTGTGTCCAATCTAGTCTCGCTCAAGGAGAGGTAAGGAGTTGTGTTTCATTGTACATTAGCAGACTGTATTGCCCCAAAGGATTACATTGAAGACCTTTTTCGCAGATTACGGCTGCAGTGTCCTCGCACGAAACATGGCCAATTAAATGAAATGTTTTCCGCACAAGCCTCTCAGACCCAAAAAATTCGGAACATAGGGTCCAGGATGAAAAATACCAAGTTTTCCTTTGAGCACTAGGGGCGGATTTTGGGTCAAGGAGTGCAAAGATGAATCATGTATTTTGGGGGATAGCAAGACAACAGAAATCCTAGGGCAGTCACCTGAGTTGGAAAACTTCACTTCACTTCTCAGCACCGTATATATACTATTGGTTGTGTTAGAATGATTGACGCCCACTATGTCCCCTCTCTTCCCTATCCAACAGTTGCACTGTTAATCACGCACTGACTCTACAGGACGAGAGTATTTATTTATTTTTGAACCCAGACGGTATTTATGACAATAATTCATGGTGACACAGTTACATATCAGATATATTTCTCTCTCATGGTACATGCTCACTGGGTCTCTTGGCTTGCGTTGCTCTGGCAACCACCGCTGACATTTGGAACTTGGAACTTGGAATGCCGTATCGACCTGGGCAGTCGATACGGCATGAGCAGACGAGTCGAAAACGCTGAGCGGATGACGGCAGAGTGTATGATTCGAGGTTTGTTCATTCACGCAGACGCTCAGAGAGGGCTTCGCCTGCGATCACTCTTATTACTAACAGCAGGGTACGCTCTCTCAAACACTCCACCCACATAGAGTATTTATATTTCCCACACACACGCTTCCACACACACACACACACACACACACACACACACACACACACACACACACTCACACACACAGGGTTCTTTCATTTTAATTGTGTGGTAATGGGCTTGTTACGCTCTGACAGGAATGTCACTGACCGAAGCAGAGAGAAGGTGTTTCCGTACAGAGAAACAGCTGGGAGGGAGGGGCAACACACACAAGCACACCCCCCCTTGTACTGACACACACACATACACACATTCACATACATATGCCATCACCACACACACACACACACACACACCTAGACGACACGGCCCTTTAACGACAGACACACACAGACAAACACACGTCCCGCACGTGAAGCTGCCGAGCTATGCAAGTGTGAAAGGGGAGGAGTAAGGTAATTAAAGGTGGTGTAACGTCCTCTAAATGAGATTAATTATCTAATGATAGCACAATAACCCTCATCCACCACCAGCATGTACACATCACCTCACCGATCTACAACTACACGTCTGCACCGGTCACACACACACACACACACACACACACACGCGCGTGGACAATACCGCTGCGGAACTAAACAATCGGTGTATGGTGAATACACACTGCAACATAAACACATAAACACACACATGGTCTCTCTTTCTACTGGATGACCGATGCCTTTCGTAGATGGAAGATCTCCTTCTACTGCTAACGCCGTCTAGATTCAAGCACGCGCGTGATCACCTGCAGCCGCACGGCGAGGCGTGGGTAATCAAGGCTTCGGCGAGGTCTTGCGGTCGGTTCCGTCTCAGGATGTTAATGGGAGGAAGGTGGAGGTGGGGTGTTGTGGTGATTATGCAGAGCAGTCAGCACATCACTTTGTTACGTGCTACTTCATGTTCAGGGTTCAAGTTGTAGGCTCTGACGCGCGCCTGTACACGGCCGTCTGAACGCACACACACACACAAATATCCACACACGCATGGTATCTTGGATACACTGTGCAGGCAGACCCACACATACATGGAACTTAGACGCACACACATACCCACAAACACACAGCAACACCTGAGACACACTCGCATATCCTTACACGCTCATTCACATACACACACACACACACACACACACACACACAGTCCCTTGGCTGCGCACACATTCCAACACACATGCTCTCATCAACACACAGCCCCCTGGATACACATGTAGGAACACACACACACACACGCACACACACACACACAAACACACACACACACACACATACACATACACATCCAAGACACGCATACAATGGCAAATATTCATAGAGACGAATGCACACAGACACACGCACACACTCACATTTAAATATCGGTGAAACACTCAACTGGGGAACACTTCACAGAAGGAAAGAAAGATAATTAAAAACAATATGTCATCGTAGAAGTCCTTTTTACACTGTGTGCCCTAGTCAACAAGCTGTGCTATTGGCTAACAAGTTCTGGAATGGAACATGGCCACCTGAACTGACTGTAACTCTTACATGAACCCAAGGCATTACATTTAATCACATGTGATGCTGCACACCGCTGTGTGCCTCGATGCACAGCCAGTCTTCCTCTGGCTGTGCAGACAGGATCGCACCAGACACCATTGAAATGCTACTACTTTAGGACCATGTGTCTGGAATGGAAAGACAGGAAGTGCGATTCAGAAGACAGGAGCTGATGAGGTTACAATTAATAGCGAAAAAAAAGCCCCTGTGTTTTGTTTTTATAAAATATTTTCTCTCCAGAAATGTCAATTTGCAGACTTAGCCAAGGGCCCATTTTGTTCTTTAAAAAAGTGTCCTTGGTAATCTGTGAGCAATATTAGCCTTGTTATGTCCTTCAGGCAAAACATTTGTATAAAAGCGGCAGCCGCGAGTGTGTGTGTGTGTGTGATGCTCCTCCGACATGCTTTGGCTTCAGCGGCACGTCATAAAACTTTAATCACACCAGCCGTTGCTCGTCGTTCTGCAGAACTTCTGCCTCATTTCCATACGAGGGAGTCACTTCCAGTTCCCCAGCACCACCGCTGCCCTGTGGCGCAATCTGTCTACCCCCTGGGAAACCACAGCGTCCCTCTCTGATTGGATGAGAAGTAAACGCACTTAACTCACTGAGTCTCTCTGTGCTTTCCTTCTGTGAGGGAAATTAAAAAACGTCAGGTTTCAGTCGCACAACAGCTTGCCGTTAAGGAAGGGAGGGAGGTTAGAAGGTAGTTAGGGTAGAAGGAAGGAAGGAAGGAAGGAAAGGGGGTAAGGAGTAAACCAAGCAAGCTAGTAAGCATGACAGAAAAAAAGAAAGATAGAAACAAAGAATGAAGAAAAAAAATGAAGAAAGAAAGACAGAAAACAAAAAAGAACGAAAATCGTCACTAAAGCAGGAAGTAAGGAAGTAAACAAGGAAAGACAAACAGCCAGGAAGTTGCGGCCTCATTCCGCGGGCTCCACTGATGTTAAATTACCCACACTGCACTGCACCAAGAGCGATGTCAGTATCTCTCTTTTTGCCTGCTCCTTCAGGACAAATTCTGCTGTTCTGCATCCCATAATAATCAAAACAAGAAGCCCTCTGCACTGAGCGGGAGGTAAACATGAAGCGAGGGGCGACAGAGAGAGGGGTAGAGATAGTGTAGAGATAGAGAGAGATAATGTGGAGGAGAGAGAGACTGTGGGAGGTTGAGGTAAAGAGGTAAAGAGACAGAGAGAGAGAGAGAGAGAGAGAGAGAGAGAGAGAGAGAGAGAGAGAGAGAGAGAGAGAGAGAAAGGGGTAAATAGGAGGAGAAATGGTGGAAGAAAAACAAAAGGGGGAAAGAAACAAAAAGTGACAGTTATTCTTTTTGTGAAACTTAGTGGTGGGAATAAAACCCAAGGCAAGAACTACCTGCGGAAACTGCAGCACTATAAAGAAGAAAAACTAGGACCAATGAGAACGACCAAGAAGGTTTCCCAGAAGTAGAGAATGATTCACGATGGGTTGAAGGTAGAAGGCAGAGCTGCACCATTTGACTGAGAATTTTTATCCAAAATATAATGGCAAAGGGAAAGCTGAATAAAAGCACAGAGTTACAGATAGAGGGAGAGAGGAAGTGGCGAAATAGATACTGACAGACCGACAGAGATAATGGGTAGAGACAGAGAGAGAGGGAGAGAGAGGGAGACGCACAGAGGGAGGCAGAGAGAGAGAGAGCTAGAGAGCGGAGAAACGGAAACAGTAAAAACACGACCGTTTTGCTGTTACTCCACACTCTAAACATTTGCTGTGACATTATGGAAAATGTCAAGGTCTCTACTGACGTGGAGCGTCAAGCCCAAGGACCTAACCTCGACCTTCTCATCGGGGACGGGGCCGCTCTGTCCACACCCGGCGCTGGCGGCAGACGTATGCTCCTCTATATCCTTCTCTCACCGACGCTGCTGTTTAATAATGATGTCCTTAATCGTAACGCAAGTTTACAGTTCCAGTACTTCTGTTATTAATGTCGGCTACTTCTGACTTTACTTATCAAACTCTATATTGTCCGTAACGAGACACTTTTATTGGATGAAACCAATAAAAATATATTATCTAAAGAATGGAGACACGTGATTTTGCTCAGATTCGAAAACAAAATTCATACCTCTGTTATGATTGCAAATAATAAATAAATCATGCTTGGAAAGTAATTCATGCCCACACGGACACAAAAACTCTATCACAATACAGAAAATGGAGCTGTCATTGTAGAACGTGAATGGCCATTTCATGCTGTCTTTAAATAGCTTCTCAGTGTTCTCTCTTGAGGTGGTGGTGTAGCAGCTACGTGGAGCGAGGTGGTGGTGTAGCCGCTACATGGAGCGAGGTGGTGGTGTAACCGCTACGTGGAGCGAGGTGGTGGTGTAGCAGCTACGTGGAGCGAGGTGGTGGTGTAGCCGCTACATGGAGCGAGGTGGTGGTGTAACCGC
>JAOPJO010000025.1:1947351-1958472 GCA_027123675.1 Molva macrophthalma | reverse complement strand
TCTCTCTCTCTCTCTCTCTCTCTCTCTCTCTCTCTCTCTCTCTCTCTCTCTCTCTCTCTCTCTCTCTCTCTCGCTGATGTACGTTCATTTATGTCTCTCTCTCTCTCTCCCTCAAAGGTGTATGTCTCTCGTCCGCCGTCTCGCCCTTGTTTGACGAGCTCCAACAACGCTAGCTATGTGACACCTGCCTGCCTGTGTTTGTCTCGTCTGGCCGCTGGTTCGATCCCCGGCGACTCCATTAGACTAAAATGTTATCCTTGTTACCGTGGATACACAGACTGCCACTGGCAGAAGGAGGAAATGCACATGGTTTGTTGGTACGTGCAAGGGCTGAGCATTTACACACACACACACACACACACACACACACACACAGACACCATCTTCCAAGGGGACGATTCACTTTAAGTGAATTTAGTTCTCTACTTTTCTCATCTTTTGAATATGTTTTGTTGTGATTTGCGACTCTGGGAGGAATATCTTCATGTTTGTAGCTAGTCACCTGGGCACCATATTTTCATGTAATTAAGATTGCATTGTTCTTACACAAAGTACGTTTGCTAGTTGTTGCTAAACATGAATGAATGACCACTGTGATGTCACTTAATGCAACCAATCACATCGATTGGTTGAATTCTGTTGGCCATCGGTGAACAACACACAGTGAGGGTGAATATATGTACATTATGTGGGATAGTTATTATTATATCATGAATTCAGGAAGGCAAAGTGTAAACCCTCTGTAAAAATGTACTATACATACTGGGATGACTAATTCATAGTAATTAGCTGCCAAAAGTAACTAATTAGTAACTAATTTAGTTAAAACTGCTTTGATTCAAAACTGTATTAGTTAAACTAATCAAACATTGCTGATTAGGTAGTTATTACCCCTTCTAGACCCAAATACTACTAGTTTTAATTAGCCTAGTCAGTTGAATATCTAATGGCAAATAAAGGCATAATACTGTGTCTCTAATGCATCAGTGCTAACTAAATTACACAAACGAATAGCAAATATACATTATGGCCTTCAAGGTTGTGGCTGAAAAGAAAATCAAAGCCCTATGAATAATAAAGGCTTGTCACAATTAGGAGCTGAACTGGACGAAGCGACAAACATCTAAGGCTAACTTTTTACATCTCCAAACTCTCTACCAGCAGTTAAATGTCCTAACTCATATCCTCAGTCTCTAATAACATAATGTTTCACTCAAAAGTTGTTACAATCGAGAATCTAAGCTCTGCAATTTACATTTTTTCCCTCTCGCTTGATTCTCCTGTGATCTCCGGTCTGTCGCCCTCTCTTGGTGGTTGTGTGTCGGTGCGGTGGGCGTGGCAAACCGTTCATTCTCCCGGCACCCTGATTGCTATTCATCCCTTTCGCCTGTTCCAAGCCACACACCTGCTATCCGTCTCCAGCTCATCAACTCGGCAGTATATTAACACCGGTTCTTCACTCATCGCCAGATCTTTGTTTCAACCACAGTGGTTAGAGTCATAGCACCGGCTCCTTGACTTGTGGATTCAAGTTTAATTCTCTTGTGATCTTTATTGCTAGAATCTAACTTTGACTCCCTTTGTCTCAGGATCACTAACCATCTCCCTGCATCTTCATCTGCCTGCCTGCCTGCCTGGCTGCCTACCTACCTGTTCATCTGCCTGCCTGCCTGTCTGGCTCCCTATCTACCTGTTCATCTACCTGCCTGCCTGCCTGGCTGCCTGACTACCTGCCTGTTTATCTGCCTGCCTGCCTTTCTGGCTCCCTATCTACCTGTTCATCTACTTGCATGCCTGCCTGCCTGCCTGCCTGCCTACCTGCCTGTTTATTTGCCTGCTTCCCTGCTCATCTCCCTCGTCCACCATCCTGCTCAACTTAGCTCTGACCTCCGCCATCGCCTTTCCATCTCCTGCCTGGCCTGCCATTCTCTTTCCTCTTTACCCCTACAATAAACCCATTTTCATTTATTCAAATTCCATGGTCGTGTCTGTGTTTGGGTCCTCAGAGTCACAGGTTGTGACACGCCTCACTCAAACCCCATTTGCGATTCTAGGATTTTACCATTAGGGAGCCAAAATAAGACTGGCTAACGGAAAGGGGTACATCCAGGAAGTGGATGATTTGATAGGGTTATATATTATACATCCATGGGTTATAGGAGCACGGTCCTTCGACTCCTTCCATACACTTTTACTCATTTTGAGGCTGAATTACAAGTGGTTACCTGGATTTTAGGAGAAAAAGAAAATACCACTAAATCGCCTAAACTCGCCCCAGGTCTAGCCTAAGGGGCTGATCAAACAGAACAGCTTTTGTAAAAACGCCACTCCCACTTCACCTATGGTGCAGCGCAACTTTGCGTTGCACCTTTGAGTTCCTCCGCACAGGTGAGGAGCACACACACACACACACACACTCATCCTCCGCCTTGGGTTTTTTCACCGTGCGTAAATGTTCAAATATCTTCAACTTTGAGCGCTGGATGCAGAGCAACGCCGCTCGTCAACGAAAGTAGACAGTGTAAGGGTACCAGTTTATTCAGAAATTAAAGCAATTAAAGCTCAGAGTCTTGCCGAGATAATTCTTAACAAGTTAAAACAGTTCAAACGGCACCTCCACAAGCGCCCGGCCCGGTTCTCACGAAGCGCTCTGACGAGGCGTTTCTGAAGCCCCTGCCTCTGTTGTTCTGTGCGATTAGCCCCTGACTCACAGAGTTACCATACATACGTCCCCTAAAGCCTAGTCTGTTGGAACACGGGTCTGTGCAATTAGCCCCTGACTCACAGAGTTAGCATACATACGTCCCCTAAAGCCTAGTCTGTTGCTACACGGGTCTATACAATCAGCCCCTGACTCACAGAGTTAGCATACATACGTCCCCTAAAGCCTAGTCTGTTGCTATGTGGTGCTGTTTGATCAGCCCCTTACGCTCACAGAGTTAGCATACATACGTCCCCTAAAGCCTAGTCTGTTGCGACACTGTTTGAGACCATGAGTGACCTGCTTCACGTTGTTTCCCTATGGATAAATCTCCACCGCTGAGCCCCGACGGACATGAACTCCTAGCAACGCCCCTGCATGAGAGGACAGGATAACTTGCAGAAGGCTGCAGCTTCAGGGCGGAGAGGAGTGATGGATGGTAGGTAACTTAGAGCTCTCATTTACCTGTAAAGGTTATCTACGAGATGGAGCCATTTTAAATCGACCGCGGTAGTAAAAGTGTTCAGCAAGTCTACATGGTACTTATTTAATCCACCCAATTAGATTGTTTCATGTGGGGCAGACGCCAGGGAGAGGATTAGTGCAGGAAGCTGATAAAGAGGGAGGATAAAGCGATGGGGAGATTCGGTGTGGCACTTCGTAAGAACACAGTTCCAAGTGTTTGAGAGTGCGATGAATGTCCCACATATACAGTTTCCAACTGTCGTGGGAAAAGGCTTTATTCCAGTCAGAAATTAGTGAGAGGATCAGAGCATTTTGGTGGTTTAGCATTTTACATTGGCAATTGCAGCCCACGACAAAGAAAATAGAAGTTCTTTAAAATAGTTTTGTATTATTATTAGAGAGATGGAAAGAAAGAGGGACAGAGATGGAGGGTCAGAGAGATATTATTATTTTGTATCTGATGTTTATTTTTAATTAGTGAGGTATGGAAAGAGAAGGGCAGATGAATAAGAGAGAGAGAGAGAGAGAGAGAGAGAGAGAGAGAGAGAGAGAGAGAGAGAGAGAGAGAGAGAGAGAGAGAGAGAATAAAGCATGGGAAACCATATAGAAACATTTCTACTTGTCTTGCACTGCCCCCCGTGGCCAAACAGAGAAGTTCAACTCTCCAAACAAGGTTCCCTGTGGGAAAGCATTGTTCCTTCTCGTGAAACACAACAGGTTTGAGTACTGAGTTTGAACCCAGATGTCCGCAGCCTACCCTTAGGCATCCTTGAGCCAGAACAACTCCTGCTCCTGAATGGGCTGTATATGTATCCACTGTAAGTCCCTTTGAATGAAAGCATTTCATACATTTATTGTGGAGAACACATGAGGAAGGTTGGCTTACTGACTACACAGAATGTAACTTAATAGAATATAACAGCATTGGACTCAATTGAATAGACCATAACAGGCGATCTGTGTAAATGTAAATCTCTGTGGCATTATCTTGCCTGAGGTAGGTTTTGTCTTGAATAACGTATTTAACATATTTTCTATGTTAGATGCGATACATTCATCTTGGTCAGAGCCAGTACTAGAATAGCAAGGCTTAAAACCATTGCAAACGTTATATCCTGACTCTTATATCCTGAAGAAAATGATAACAATATAATATCACTGACTAGCATCCACAAACCTTACCTGCTCCTAAAATACAAATGCAACAATACCATTATGACAAATATCAACTAGCCAAATTAAAGAACCCTATTTTACCACCTGGTGGGGTGTTTACCACCTGGTGGGGTGTTTACCACCTGGTGGGGCCATCACAAGACATTTCACCATCTACCCTCTAGTGACATCACACATGGGAGTGTCCACCGAGCTGTATGATGGATAGATCAGCCTAGCAGTTTGTTCAGTCCACTAGGTAGGCTGTTTGATCTATCAATCATATATCTGGGTGGAAACACCCATGTGTGATGTCACTAGAGGGTAGATTGTGAAATGGCTTGTAATGGCTAATCACCATAACACCTGGTGGTAAAATAGGGGACCATTTAGCTAAGGTTTGTAACGAAACAAACAAAACACAATCACAAAATCTATCAAATAACAAGCTTCACAAAACCCCCATAGAATCTATTGAATGAATCAAACCCTTAATAATCATTGAATACTAAACGTTTAATCCCTACGCCAACACAACACAGTTAGAACACTATCACTCTGTCCACAAAGATGCTGTTGCTCGGCAACCAACACCCCCACCATCCCAACGACAGTACCCCTGAACCCGTTAACGGGCAACGACATGACAGCGGAACTCAGAGATAGCGCGCAAGCCGGGGGTGGCCAGGCAGCGTTTGACCCAGCGCTAGAGAACCGGGGGCCGTGGCGACCACCATCCAACCCCCCCCCACCCCATCACGGGCCACTTGCCACCCATCCCACAGAGCACCCGGATGAGTCAAGAGTGGTCGCTGTTGAACCGTATTCCTCGTTTGTTGCTCCCAAACGCCCAAAATGAGTTGTCAACGGCAATGCTGTTTTTTCCGTTTCGTTGTTGTTCCTCCATGAGGTGATGGAGATGATCTACGACTTCATATACACAGAGAGGCAGTGGCTTAGGAGGTAGAGAGGGTTGACTGGTGAACCAGCCGCCAGAAGGTTGCTGGTTCGATCCCCTAGCTGAGTGTCGAGGTGTCCCTGACCAAGACAGCTCACCCTAACTGCCTCCGACGAGCTGGCTGTTGCCTGGCATGGTTGACACCGCCATCAGTGTGTGTATGAATGGGTGAATGTGAAGCCATAATTGTAAAGCGCTTTGAGTGGCCACTGGTCTGAAAAGCGCGATGTAAATGCGGTCCATTTACCACATCCTGAGAGGGAAAAGTTTTGTCAGGTGGTGAAGA
Organism: Molva macrophthalma; assembly: GCA_027123675.1. NCBI lineage: Eukaryota > Metazoa > Chordata > Actinopteri > Gadiformes > Lotidae > Molva > Molva macrophthalma. The sequence continues at coordinate 1,952,907 of JAOPJO010000025.1, read as the reverse complement.
GAAAGAGTGCTTTTCGGGAAAAGTAGGGGTGGGGAGATGGCAGAGGTTGGCGGAAGGAGGGTGGGGCGGAGATGTGAGATGCTCGGTGGAGCAGGGGTGGTGGTTGAGGGGGGTGGAGGGTGAGGGACGATGGAGAAACGGGGGGGAGGGGGGAGTGGCAGGGGAGGTTGGGGAGGCGATAGCAATATTTAACAATGACATTTAGCCATTTGTCAGAACGCTTCTATTCCAAACGACCCACAAGTGAGACAGAACAATCGAGCCTTACAATTAACACTGGAGCCGCTACATGAAAAAAGAGTGCTGCACAAGCACAAACAAAAGTGGAGTAGTAGCTATAGGGAATAGAACACAAGGTTAGTCGTTTTGTCATGTAAGTGCTAGTAAATAACAAAATAGGTGGTGGAGTGGAGGGGGGGGGGTTGTAGAAGGAGGGGGGGCTTGTGGAGAGACACATGCACTACATGGAGAAGGGTGATTCTTTCTGTCTCTCTCCCCAGATTAGAAATTAATCTCCTAGTGTTTTTACAGCGTCTGGCCCCTCGCCCACCCAGGGTGTAAAACCAGGCTCTCCTCCTGCTTTACAAACTCGCTCTCCACCTCTCTCTCCACCTCTCCATCTCCTAATCACTCAGCGCTATCTGTTCCCTCCTGTCACTCTCTTAATCTCTTTGCTCCATGCTCCATCCTCACACACACACATACGCATGCACACACACAAAAACACACACATACACACACAACACAGGGTACCAATTACCAATTACCAAATATACATTTTCACTCTCTAACTCTCTATCTATCTCTCTCAATAACAAGACAAGCTACAGGAGGGGTCAATTTAATATATTTTGTATGCACATCACAGCATGAATGCATGCACACTGTGTTAGACCAATTATTTGTTTGCGTGTGCATGTCTGTGTGTACGTGCGTGTGCATGTCTGTGTGTGCATGTTAAGGGTGAGGTGCTTCCTATTAACCTAATCAGTCGGTAAGTCAGCCATCTCCCATCGATGCCAGCAGGACACTAACTAGTCTACAGTAGCCCATCAGGACCCCCAGGCCTGTCTGCGGTCTTTACGACGCTCGCACATCACAGGCACACAGCACCAGAGACCCTCGTTCACAAGGCTGTGGGATAAGAGGAGGGGGAACGCTAACCATCGCCCAGGCTGCTTCTTAACAATGACAACACAGTCCCAGCCGGGATGGGATGATGCGCCTGTGATGGGAGCCCAGTGGAACACATGTCACGCTGAAGTCCGTTAACAACACAGACAAACTGTGTGTTGTTGCGTCTGTGTGTGAGTGTGTGTATAGTGTGTGCGAGATGAATGTGTGTGTGTGTGTGTGTGTGTGAGGGTGTGTACAGTGTGTGTGTGTGTGTGTATGTGTGCGTGTGTGTGAGTGTGTGTACAGTGTGTGAGTGATGTGTGTGTGTGTGTGTGTGCGTGTGTGTGTACAGTGTGTGTACAGTGTCTGTGTGTGCGTGTGTGTGTGTGTGTGTGAGATTGTGTGTACAGTGTTTGCGTAGTGTGTGTGTTTGTGTGCGTGTGCGCACGTATCTGTTATGAATATCAAGTTGTGGAAAAAGTGTTTCAAGACAGTGAACATGCAGCATTGCAGCTATGGAATCCATTTTGACCAAACAATAACACAACTGTTAAATGGTTCATTTGTTCTGCCATACATTGGGAGCCGCATCATACCTACAACTCTGCTTTCAACGCCAAGGATGGCTGTATGTTTGAGATTAAAGTCACATATGCGATGCGTTACCTGCCATACCTGCACTCTAAGCTACCCTGCGGAAAGGGGTTGGCTGCAAACAGCAGTTTGTTGGATGTTTCTTGTGATGGAGCCTTAAGGCCCGTGTCAACATAGCATTTTTCTTTTTTCACAACACAACGCCGGGATGAAGCGCTTTGTGCGGCGAGGCAAATAAACGCCATACATGGGTTTTGTTTCTATGACAACATATCACAACTCTAACCGCCATTGTATGACTGACTAGGGTTGCGTAGTTTCCTTTTTATTATCTATATTTTACATTTCGTAAAGTTCCGGATGGACGGATACGGCAGTAACAAGTTTCCTCTCCATTTTCTTGTTGACAAGGGTGATGAGTCCCGCCCCTTCCAATGTTTGATTGGTTGCCTGAAAAGGAGTGGCAGTGACATACCCAGCGCCTTTCTGAAAAGTTGAAAAAAAAAAGTGTTTTTTCTCAAGGTGACCACATGCTGAGGAGAAACACATACGCTCACTCCTCATTGGGAACAATTGAAAAAAGACGCTGCGTGGACACGGGCCCTTAGGAAACCGTTCCAATCTCACAAGTTCACATTCTGTTAGCTTCCTCAGCTTATCGGTCTGGCCTCGATCACGTTGAAAGCCTTCTCCAGATTAAAATGCTAGGGCCAATCAGCCTTTTGTGGAGGGAGTTTCAGTCATGACCAACAAGGGCTGACGAATAAAAAAAACAATGGCTTTGAATGGGACTGCATAACGATGTAAAGGATGAACACACATCTGCACTTTTCTCGGATTAACAGCTTCAGCCGCAGCCATATAAGGAAATCAATTACTGATTTCCGTGCGAAACACAAACGTGAATATCAGGATGGTTTAAGGAGGCTACTTGTAATGTGCAATAACAGTAAAGTTTTATGGGATCTATAGATATGATGATACTGTACTACTGGCAAATGGAGAACCAGATAGCTGTCCACTCTATAGTAATGCTTATTATTGCATTAACTAATGTTAATTAATGCTTCAATTATGTACCCTTATTGTAAAGTGTTACCAAAGCAACACATATCATTCTGTGTATCTCAACTGGTAGAGCAAGGCATTAACACTGCCAGAGTGTTAAAGGTTCAATTCCCACTGGGGCCACCCATGCTAAGAATGTATACACTCATGGTATTGTAAGACTCTTCACACAAAATGGTGTATATGATCATCTATACATTCAACTTCAAATGCAATGCAAACAAACAAAGACACCCAGGAGCTAACACGTGGCATCACATCTAAATATATATATAAAGGTCAAAGAAAGCTTACGGAGCATTCAAAAGTGGGATTGCAGAGGGGATGAAGAATTTTGAGTTGTTTTACAAGCAACTCAATAGTTAAAAGTGCATGTGTGTGTGTGTTCTTGTGTGCTTGTATGTGCATACGTGTGTGTGTGTGTATGCAGGTATGTTTGTGTGTGTGTGTTTGTATGGATGTATGCGTGTGTGCATACGTGCGTGTGTGTAGGTGTGTGTGTGTTTGTGTGTTTTTGTGTGTGTGCGTGCGTCTGTGCATGTGTATGTATATGTGTTTTTGTTTTGGGCTGTGATGTGTGAGTGGCGCTTCAGATGGCCATGAACTTTGACTCAACCACAGCCTCTGGGTAATCAGTAAATGGGATATTTTAGTGACGCCGCGCTCACACAAGCTACGACCCCCTGGTGCCGAACGAGACAACAACACAAATATACTTGTTTACTTTCTTCTTGAAAATGCAATACATCAGGTCACTTTATATTGTCTCGTTTAGTAATTAAGATTCAAATGTAATTGAATTGCTCGTTGACAAATATTTCCATGATTGGTTGCTTGTTATAAATGCCTAGTTTTCTTCCGTTCTTCTCTCCTAACTAAAAAACACTTTTAAACACAGACAGAGCCTATTCTGTTGTATCTCCCAGTGGGTGTTTGTCACAGGCACACTGTTATCTTACATACGTCATATCACTGTTATTACCTCTGTCCTCTCTCCCCTTTCCTTTTCTGTAAGCCATGCTCAAAAACAAGCGTGCACACAACACATACACACACACACACACACACTCCTTTGTCACACAAACCTATTATACGACACACAAATCTAGTGCCTTCCATCTCAAAAATGTATAAATTCTATAGCAGATTTCAATAGCAAAAAAGCTCCCTAATTAGTGGTTAGTTGAATGGGGCTAAGCACCAACTGTGAGCAAACCCTGTTCAGAAACCCAGGGTTACAGAACTGTGTGCTGCCTCTCTGTTTCAGCCTGTTCATCACTTTTCACGAAAGCAGATGGAAAGCGTTGCGGGGGGGCGTCTGAAGTTCCAGGTGAAACGTTGAGGCACGAACGCAGGTGTTTTTTTTAAGGAGAACATAAAGAAAGAAGATTGTTTATCTCGATGGCTTCGCACCACGCTGAGAGAAACACAAGCGCCGTTCAACATGTGGGAAGTGATTCATCCACCAAGCGTTTTGTTTGCGACTCTTGATATGTTACACCTCTCTATATAGGAAGGTACCTATGCTGAAACACAACTCCAGCGCCAGGACTCAGGTGTATCAGGTGTATCAGGTGTATCACCTGTGCTGTAGGGCACAGTGAGGGAAGAAGATGAAAAGCAGAAAACAAAATAAACATGTTTTAGTTTCTCAACTTTAACTGCAGGAAAATGTAATCACTGCACTTCAGGAAATTCATTATTCACAAAAGTTGCAACTTTTGTAAATTTAAACACCTATAATATATTCTTCCAAGGGTTATTCTGATAAATATATCTTGAAGGCTTAATCCAACTAAAATTAACCTCAGTACAATAGTGGAAGTGACATTCCTATCATCATTTATTGAACATTTTTCATCTTAACCATAGTGCCCAGTATTAAATAAATAACACTTTACAATAAGGGTACATTAATTAACCATTAATTAACATTAGTAAAGAATGTTATTATAATAAGTTTATCTAATAAATTATACATATTATAATAAGTAATAAGCATTATTATAAAGCATAAGCATAAGGGTTAGGGTTAGGGGTTACTATTAAATAATGTATAAATGAAACCTTAGTTAACATAGACAGCATTACCTTATAACAGGACACCATTATTTTTTAACTGTAACTAACATTGACTTTGTTAATTAAAACGTATTACTGCATAAACATAAGTGAATGAATGGTAAATTAATGTACCCTTACTGTAAAGTGTTACCAAATAAATCATGAGATAATTACATGATGAATCATATGTCAGGGTTTTGAATATAGAAATGCATGCGGGGCATTATGGAAGATATATGACTCTCCCATTAGTATTCTTCCTTTTGTCTTCTCCGGGAAGTGCGTATCCATTCATTTCATAATATATCTGTACAACAAAGACCTCCGCAATTTTCTTCTTGTCAGACTTAATAAGTGAAAGATGTGCGGTCCGTAACTAATGGGGACGATGGGAATTTTGTGTGAATAATACGTTAACAATACCGCACATTTGAGTATTAAATATGTGTCAAGTTAAGTTGAAAGAAGTAAGTCAGCTTTTATCAGTCTGTGGAATTAGGTACGGGGCCTTAACTCTGACAACTAAATGGTGCTGCTCTGTCTACAAGTCAGCTGGCAGGGCGACTCTTCAGAGAGCTGGGAGAGAGAGGCAGTCTTCCCATGTTGGAGAGAATGATATAAATAGAGAGAGAGAGAGAGAGAGAACGAGAGGGAGGGAGTGAGAGTGAGAGGGAGTGAGAGTGAGAGGGAGAGAGAGAGCGAGAGAGAGAGAGA
>JAOPJO010000025.1:1860267-1871220 GCA_027123675.1 Molva macrophthalma | reverse complement strand
ACACACACACACACACACACACACACACACACACACACACACACATACACATACACACACACACACACACACACACATACACACACATCTCCCTCTAACCTCAGACACACATACGAGGACCCAGAATTGAATTGCTTTTAGCTCATGTTTTTCCAATCTATAGGCTAACCTAGCCATTTGTTTAGCAAAGTCAAAATGCTTTACTATCCGTGCCCCACTAGTGCGCTAACCATAGGCAAACCAGGTTCGATACCAATTTGCGATCGAATGCCATTGCCTCTCTCTGTCAACCCACTTTCCGGTCCTAAAGCCAATGCGGATATTAGAATCTCTGTGACTTGACCTAAAGTCAGCATTAGCAGGAACAAACGAATCTGAATAAAATCCAGTTCATTGGATATATACATACAACACCTCTAGGTGAAATTCTCATGGATGGCGAAAGACAAGGGAATTACACTGAGCATTATGATCTTGGTCTAAGGACAACTCAAGCTGGAGATGAGTAGCTTTGTTCTAGTATTAGGGGATAGACATCTGGTAATATCGTGACGCCCAGGTCGCGCTGTAGAGAGTGGGAAACGACTCTCTTCAACTAGTCTGGGAACACCTCTTTATGCCTGCCAGGGGTCAAGTCTCTGGGGGACGCTGGTAGTGGGCCAAAGAAGGTATTGACTTGGGGTCTTCTAGCTTATACTGTGTGAACTGAACAACCATCTGTAACTGTTAGCATGGATGGATGGATGGATTGCATTGAGAATGCAAAAGAGGGAGAATGCAAAGAGGGTAGGGGGAGAAGAGTGTAGACCAGGGGGTGAGGATGTTTGACTCTGGTTGGTTTGGAACGTAAAGACGTCCTCAGAGTCGACCTGTATGTATTAGAGAGAGATCCACTAACCTATCCGCTTAATGACAAATGTCAGCTAACAAGAGGTGAATAGTGAAATAGAGTCTAGACTAGGATATATCCTCAACAGACTTAGCCCCGCATGTACTATGAAATACATTTGGGGAGAAGAGTAATAGTGTGAAGATCCCAAACAAACATCTCTCAAAGTGTTCCAGCTCACTGAAAAGAGCCAGAGCCGGGAAACTTCATGACCTGCTGTAGTTTCTATGTTCTTACACTTAGTGCTGCCTTTGTAATATTATTTGATTGTTTATTTAATAGCAGACAACATTGATGGAGGAAAAGTATTCATGACTTGTACTCAAGAAAAGGTTTTTACAAAATTCACTCAATAGTCTGGAACAAAATACTATTCAAACTATGTTAAAGAATTACCTTCTGGATATAAAATGTTTCTTATAGCAGTGCGATTAGTTTATTGTGCTGGCCTAATTGTTTCCCCTCTCTGTCAGCAGGAACAAACTGGAAATGTTACCAATTAACAAAGTAAGTGTATCATGAAATAGCCTTTTAGTAAAATGAGAAATCAGCACTTTGAGGTGATAAATGAAGTGAAGTTAAAAGGTAAACGTTTGCATTGCAAATTTCTAGTGAAATAAAATAATAAAACTAAAGTTAAAAAAAGCTGCTGTATTTTGTACTTTCTTACAGCATTTGAATAAAAGCATTTATAAGACAGATGGCAGTGAGGCCTTGTTTGATATGTCCTCTTTGTCGGTTTGGATTGTTTATTTGTCATTCAAGAAAGAAACGCTTCCTAGGTCTTCGTTTATCTTCCTCATGACACGTTGTAAAAGTTGCATGACAAGCTTGGATCTGACAAAATAACTGCCAAAGATTGGTTGTCCAAAAGCAATTCTATTATCTTAGAAGTATTTCTCTTTGTAATGTCTTGCTGTCACTCGTTCCCCCAAGTTTCAAAAGTAGTTGACCTTCTGTGCCTACTAAAGCCACAAACTGTATGTATATAAAGCCAGAGTGTGTTAAAGATTTTAGTTGTTATTGTTCATGCTGGTTTTTCTTTTCATTCACAAAACATAAACATCCAGGTCTACTTCATAACCTTCTAAAGTCAAATACCACGTATCAGCAGCTACACAAAACTATCACTATCAAAAAACAAAAAAGTTAATTGTACCATAAAGTACGTCTGAATACTTTGGGGGGGTGCTTGATCCATTTCCTATTATCACACAAGTTCTTCCTAATAATCCCAAACATGTTGAAGTGGTGATTTCAAACTGTGGTGGATCGCTACTACATATGTCTTAGCTGGAGGCCTAGATAACATCTACTGATAACATCTACTGATAACATACTGAGCTTGACTCAGTGGCCACACGTTTCCTCACCGGAGAGACATGAAAGGGTCTGAGAAAGGGATTCATAATTTACACAGAAGACAGGAGTGTATGTATGAGTGCATAAGGGGACACAGTGGCAGCTGTGGAAGGATTGTTAGTGATTTAAGTTTGAACTGACAGGGTGAAACCTGGGGGTTGAGGTGACAAGAGGGATCAAGTAATGCTGGAGAGCGTCTGGCTGCCTGTCTCAGAGTCCCTCCCTGGAGATTCCTCCGTGAAGATATTCACCTAAAGCCCAGCTTCCTGCCAGAGTCATCCTGGATCTATGGTGGGAGTCCCACTCCAGTCGCAAGATATTCAACCATTCATTTAGGATACATTCCTTTTTAATTCATATCCTTTTTTGTCATTCATAAATGTATTTTATTCATCCATTCATTTGGTCATATTTTAACACATTCATCTTTTCATCCATCCATTAATTCATCCAACAATCTATTTATTAATTCCTAAATTCATTAACCCACGTAGTCACGCATGCACTCATCTATTAATCAGTTTATCCACCCATCTACATATATTGATTGTCTACATATACACCCATCCCTCCGTTGATTCATTCATCCACCCATCAATTCAAACAGTAAATCTATTAATTGATTCCAAAACTGTTGAGTTAATTGGAAAATGAGTTTGGCTCACACAGCCGGCAATCTCACACTCAACCTGTCGTCCGTATCGTAACCCTAACTCTGTGTGAACAACAGCGTCTCACGCACCGTGTCTAAAGCACCCCGCCCACCCAGAACCAGCTGCTGGGCCGCCCCGCGCCGCTGTTGTGAGAGAGAGGGGGGGTGGGGGCGGTGGGGCGGGCACTTGGCCCAGCGGTGCCGATGTGTTGCTGTCAATCACACAGTTTTCCCATGATCGTTTGCTGCTGAGAGCTTTGTAGTGACGGTGTCATTTAATGGATTTAGACACAAACATTGTTTTGTTTTTTTTGTTAGGATCTGCGCCGACTGTTCGACTGTTAAAGCCAAATAGACGCTGTTATCCAAATATATGTTTTTATTTATTTTGTGTGTTCCCTGTTTTGTTTATGTTTACCCCGACTCTCAGACCACTCACAGCATTGTCCCTTCATGGGAATATTATAGGGCTTGATTGATTGAGTGTCTGCACTTGTTTTTGTACGTGTTTGTGTGTGGTATGTATGTATGTGTGTGTGTTTGTCCATGCGTATTTGTTAGTTTGCATGTGTTTGTCACTGTCTATGTCTGTGTGTGTGTCTGTGTGTGTGTGTGTGTGTGTGCTTCAGTGTACATGTCTGTACGTGTGTCTGCATGTCTATGTGTGCATATGTGTATGTGTGATATGTGTGAGTGTGGTGTGTGTGTGAGTGTGTGTGTATGTGTTGGTGTGTGGGTGTGTGTGTGACAGAGGACACCACAGCTGCTTCTGTTTGTCTGGGGACGGAGGCACTAGTGCCTGCTTTTTCTACTGCTAGTCTCGCTCACTCTCTCTCTCTCTCTACCTCTCACTCTCTCTCTGTATAACTCTCTCTCTCACACTCTGTATAACTCTCTCACTACCTCTCTCTCTCACTCTCTCTCTGTATAACTCTCTCTCTCACACTCTGTATAACTCTCTCACTACCTCTCTCTCTCACACTGTCTGTATAACTCTCTCTCTCACTCTCTGAATAACTCTCTCCCATCTCTCTCTCTCTCTCTCTCTGTATAACTCTCTCTCACTTCCTCTCTCCCTCCATATCTAATTTCATTTCCACTCGTTGTCTTCCCCGTTTTCTCATTACCTCTCCTCATGGCTCTTATCTTCCTGTGGTCCTCTTGCCTCAGGTTTTTAATCTCTCTCACACTCTCTCTCTCAATCTCTATTGCACTCTATCTTTCTCTGCTATCTCCCTCCCACTATCTCTCTCTCTCTCTCTGCTATCCTCTGTCTCTCTCTCTTTCTCTACATCTCTATCTCTCTCTCTTTCTCTGTTTTCCTTTGTCTCTCTGTGTCTCCCTCTCATTATATATGTCTCTATTTCCCTCCCACTTTCATTCTCTCTATCTCTCTCTCTCTGCTATCCTCTGTCTCTCTGTGTCTCTCTCTTTCTCTATGTCTCTATCTCTCTCTCTCTCTCTATTGCTCTCTTTCTCTCTTCCTCTGCTTTCCTCTGTCTCTCTGTGTCTATGTCTCTCTCTTGCCTCTTCTCTCGGCCTCTCTCTTGACTCTTACTACTTTACTCTTTAAAACAGAAGATGACAAGGGCCAACAGGGGAAGTCTCGGCTCTCTGAACTGTATTAAGTTCAGAGAGAGACAAAGAGAGAGAGAGCAGGAGAGGGACAGAGCGGGAGAGAGAGGGAGAGATAGAGTGCTCATGTCTGCTTCACTTTTCCTGTGAAGCCAACAACTGATTGAAATCAGGATGTATCCGAGCATGTTTCCCTAAATATCCAACAACCAGGATGCAAAGGATTAAACCTACCCATAAATGCAGTTTAAAGCTTACAAATAACTACAGACAATAATTAGTTTAAGAAGAAGGTGAACAGATTCCAGCTTGCATGAACCAGATGAACGAGACTAATTGCAGCCAAACAGCTGTGGGTATCAAACCTGTAATACTTCACAAATACACACACACCATTTACACTTCCACAGTCACGCACACACACACACACACACACACACACACACACACACACACAGACACTCACAGACACACCTCTCACATACACACACAAGATGGCCTCTCCGCCCATTACCTCCCCATAGCCTTAAGCGACACCTGAGTCAGTGCTTTATGTCTCCACTGCTCCATCCCTTACTGCCTTGGACATCTGTTACTGGACACACACCATCGTTACCCCGCTGTGTGTAGCGGGACGCTAAGATGCTCACGCACTGAGAAACCAAAAGACGTGGACGTCGTTTATAAGGGTAATTAGAGATGAATGACGGTGAATATGTCGTTGAATAGGGAGTGTGTGTGTGTGTGTGTGTGTGTGTGTGCTTGCGCGTGAGTGTGTGTGCATGTGTTGCGTGCGTCTGTGTGTGTGTCAGTCGACTGTGTGACCTAAAGTGCTTGGCCCAGGTGTTGCCATGCAACCACAAAATATTCACATAATCCTCGGGTGCTGAGTGCCCTGATGGTGCTGTTAAATGATGGTTCATTTGGATATTTTCGTTGGCTATATGTGCTGACTAACAAAGGAAAATGGCCGCCCACGGCAGAGCCTGGTGGAGCTTATACTGACCTTTGACACGTTTGACTCCTGGACGCCTTACAGTTCTACCCGGACACACGAGGCAACACAGGAAATGAGATTCCACACCAGTCCATCCGTGCTCAGTGTGGATTGTCCAATCAAATGGCCGAACGGCCGCACAAGTTCAGAAGTTATGGAGTTAACCGGTTGACGAGGTGACCGAGGTGACGTGCAACCACCAGCTGTCCCATGAACCTTTGCACACGTTGACACGGTCTAATACAAAGTCAATGTGGCGCGTTGCCTCGCTTCTTCTGGGGCGTCCGGTGGGGTCAAGCTGTTTTGGTTAGTGTGTGTGTGTGTGGGTAATCTGCGTGCGTGTGCATGCGTATACATATATGTGTGTGTGTGTGTGTGTGTGTGTGTGGTGAGTGTGTGTGTGTGTGCATGCATGTACATATATGTGTATGTGTGTGTGTGTGTGTGGTGAGTGTGCGTGGGTGTGTATGCATCTACATATATATGTGTGCGTGTGTGTGTGCGTATGCATATATGTGTATAGGTGTGTGTGTGTGTGTGTGTGTGTGTGTGTATTCATCTAGATTTATATGTGTGCGTGTGTGTGTTCGTTTTGTTTTTTGTGTATATGTGTGTGTGTGTGTGTGTGTGTGTGTGTGTGTGTGTGTGTGTGTGTGTGTGCGGGCGTGTGTGGCTGGGTCCTGCAGTAGGCAGTGTGGAACAGCTTCAGCTCTGCTATACACCTGTGTCCATGGATCATTCCACCAAAGCGCCGGCAACATGAATGCCTTTATAAATACAGAGCGCTGACATTATAAACTGAACCATTCACTACACTTCTCGCTCCCCTACTCCAGATGTTACGCTTTTATGGGCTTGGCTCAGCCTCACAAGCCCTTTATGACTTCAAGGGTGTTGTAAAATACTTTCAGTAGGCGAAGATAAAGCAGCAGAAACCTTTTGTGACAAGCAGGAGGGACACACTTAGGCAAAAAAAACATCTTTATGTGAGTGTGCATGGCTACGTTTGTGTTCGTTTGTATGTTTTTGTGTATGCGTGCACTACTATGGATGTGCCCATCTAGGTTTGAAAGTGTGAATCCATGTGTGTGTGTGTGCATGTGTGCGTGTGTATGTACGTCTCTGTGTCTATGTGTGTGCTTGTCTATGTTTGTGTATGTGTGTATGTGTGTGTGTATGTGTGTGTGTGTGTGTGTGTGTGTGTGTTCGTATCTGTTCCTTTTCAGTCATTTTCCCACACACATACACACACTTGAAGGAATCATGTCACCCTCCATTGTTACATTAGCCTTGCTAACATGACACGGTTTAAGATAAGACACAATCAAAGACAACATCAAACTAGACAGCGTCCCGCATCAACCATCTAACCCTGTGATAGTCCAGCCTCAGGTGATGAAACTGCCTGCCTTCTTTAAGGCTGTTTCTACGTTAACTTTGAAGCCCGGTTCCACATCCAAAGTGTGGATCAGTGGTGTCCACGTGGTGGTCTTCTCATCCTCTTCAAAGCCCCATCCGAACCTAACCCCTGGGCCAGTTAATCTGAAGAGCTATCGTCAAGGACTCCTACATAGGGAGTTAACTCCCATTTCAGACCATGTTCTACACATTCTGTACATATGTTTACATATATTCCTTGTAAATACCGGCCAGTTTGTATTTTATTTTAAATCGAATTATAATTATTTCTTTGTTATAAAATTCAAGTTACAATTTTTTAATTCGTATTTAGTTTGAATTACTTATATTTCCAGCATTTCATTGCCATTAAGGTGAACATGACAACAAACTTGTGGATGTTGTGGAGGCAGCTACCGTACGTCCAGGAAGTCTTGTCAGCAGAGCGAGGACCAAAACGGGTCGTCATGGCAACAACTGAGTCTCCTCTTTTTACATAAATATATATATTTTGCTTAATTGCGGAGTAAAAGCGGGGCATTCATACCATCCAGACATTGGCCATGTCTCTGAGTGCTGCCGCCGCAGTCCGTAATCATTTAAAAAAACGCAGAAGCATCACTAGAGGAAAATTACCAGCTGAGCATATGCCCACTTCAATGTTTTACCTTACGCAGGCTCGTTAGTGTTGGATGGCTTTAATTTGCATTCATTACATGGAGGAGCCCACAGCAGCGAGGAGGTCCGCAGGGCTGCCGCTAGCGCAGGGCTGAGCCCCAGAACCACACGCTGCCCCTGAATATGGTTATAGACATATTCATTTGTTTACTGTTCATATGATAATGTTGGCAGTGCCGATAGAGCACTAGAAAAGGGGATTTGAAACTCAAATAGTACTTGACGTACAAAAATGTAAAACTAATAAGAAGGAAGGGGTAGGATAATGTTGTGGTTAAGGGGTGCTTGACTCCCAGCCTAAAGGTACTGGGTTTGATCCCCCATGTCCCCAGCCTAACCTCTAGGCATCCTATATGAAGAGGCCCTAGCCACTCTCTGTTCCTGGATGAACTGCGTCTCAACTCCCTGCATGCGCCTGTAAAAAAGCATCTGCGACATATGCAGACATCTCGGCAAAGTGTGCTCTAACTTCAACATCGTCTCTGCGACTGGGACGCGAACATAAGCCCTCAGGGAAATCGACGGTCATTAACTGAGTTTCAGCCTCATATCCTTGGATCTTCCTCATCATCTTCCTCTTCACTGGCACAGTCGCACAGTTATTCATTTCACGCACAAATCCATGCTTCTGGTCTCATCTGTGGGGTCCATTGCTTGGGCTAATCCGCTTATCCTTCTGAAATAATATTAATTGTGTGCCAGACCGCCCAACCCCCCCACCAACCCACCCCCCTGAACATCACCCTACTCCACACCCTAGCCCTCCATTTTATTCTTGTTTGCTTTTTGTCAGGAAGCCTTATATAATGTACAACAGCTTAACTTAACAGTGGACTGGCTCAAAGCAAAACATTGTAAAGCCTTCACAATACCTGAACAAAGCGAATTGCCTTCTGTACAATATTTACTGTCTGACAGAATTGATTTAAAAAAGAACCACTAAGCTACAACAATACCATCGTTTGTTTATCTGTAATGAGTTTTTATTCATTTTATTTTGCTAATTGTTTTGTAATACCTGGCATCCCATTTCTCTCAAGAACCCATTTTCTTGCTACATTGCATCTATTATTATTAGCCTGGGAACAAGACAAATCTGCAAATCTATTTCCTCTGACATATGCGTCTGGCCCCCCTCCCGTTCAGACAGGTTTCCTCAGACCTGGCCCGGGTCAGGCCAATCACAACCCTTTATCTAATATGGGGCGTGTTTAATACGAGGACTGTACAGAGGAGCGCCCCGTGGGATATCCTTTGAGGCATTTCACAACCAACAACTATGATGGCATTTAGCAGCACTATTATTATTAGACTTACAGTGGATTCAGATGTCATTCAGGAGCAGGTAGGGCTAGGGCTTCTTGCTCAAAAAGGTCTACTGGTAGGCTGAAGACATTGAACTTGGTACCTTTCGGCTGGGAGTCAAACACCCTAACCAGTACACTATCCCGCTCCATGCACATGTACATCATAATACCTACATGACACTACTACTTCTACTACTTTGTGTATATATACAGAAACATGTTTTAACTGTCAAGGGTGTGTACATTTAAGGCAAGTAGATGGGATTTGCTGCACAGAGAGACAGCAAATTGCTTAAGACTAATGACTTACCCCTGTATATGTATTCCATAATGTAAATTATAATATCTTCTTGACACGACTAACATAATCCTTTGTATTGTAATCACACATTTACATATACATTTACATTGTAGGCAGCTTGCAAAAGATGAGACATCCCCCTGTAAATGTACATCATAATGTATTTCATCACCTCATGGGAGACATCTTTGACAAAATACTCAGTGGGCCTTGCTCATTCATCCATGACTCCAGACTATTAGTGTTGTGTCTCAGTACAGCAGAGATACCCTGTGCTACCCTGGTGCTCCAGGTGAATTAAGGAGGAGTGGATGGGCTGCAGGCTCCCCACACCAATTTGTGCATTGAGGATGTTAGTGCATCTATTGCCAAGGACACAGTGGCACACACACACACACACACACACACACACACATATGATATATGAAGCACTCAAACAAAGGTACAAAACACATAGTTGAACATTGCATTGATACACTGCAGCAGTCTTCCCTGCCACACGCTGTCTAGGTGGCTGCCACACTCCACCTAAGTGGCTTTAATGGGCTCCTCCGGCGACCAGGACACAGGTAGTAGTTTTAAACCGGTTAAATACAGTTTGGAAGTTTGTTTTGTGCCACGTCAGAGATCTCTTGCGTGTGTGTGGTGATGGCTGGTTTTCCCTGTGTGCATTGATGACTCAGGTGTGCAGCCTTTCCCAGCCCCAGAGTCTCACCAGTCTGACTCGGGTGAGGCTGCTTGAACCAGCCATCACCAACACACACTCAACGTACACAAACACAGAAGTACACGCAAACAGAGTGGTACACAAACACAGAGGTAAACACTGCACAGGAACACAAAGATAAAGGTTCACAGACACACAGGAGGACGAACACTGCACAGGAACACAAAGATAAAGGTTCACAGACACACAGGAGGACGAACACAAATAGGTACACAAAGACACAGGTAACACAAACACACTGGTAACCTAACTCGCACACATATCCTCATGAGTCATAAACTACTTTTCATGAGTGAGCAATACAAAGGTTGTATCATTGCTCTGCAAATTATATGGGATAGACGATGATGATGAAGATGAGTCGATCATTGGACTGCCCACAAAAACACAGACATTAAAACAGACACACACATGCACACACACACACACACACACACACACACACACACACACACTCCCTTCCTCGACTAGTCCCTTTTGGAAGACAACCTCAGAGAGATGCTCATTATTACTGGCAAGCCAAAGAGTCTGTGTGCATGTTAAAGAAGCCGAGCACTGCGCCACACGGAGCACTGCTGATCCAGTGGGTCGTGCACGTTATAGAGACTGAGCACTGCGCCACACGGAGCACTGCTGATCCAGTGGGTCGTGCACGTTATAGAGACTGAGCACTGCGCCACACGGAGCACTGCTGATCCAGTGGGTCGTGCACGTTATAGAGACTGAGCACTGCTCCACAAGGAACACTGCTGTTCCAGTGGGTCGTGCACGTTATAGAGACCGAGCACTGCTCCACACGGCACGGCTCACTGCTGTTCCAGTGGGTCGTGCACCTTATAGAGACCGAGCACTGCTCCACAAGGAACACTGCTGTTCCAGTGGGTCGTGCACGTTATAGAGACCGAGCACTGCTCCACACGGCACGGCTCACTGCTGTTCCAGTGGGTCGTGCACCTTATAGAGACCGAGCACTGCTCCACAAGGAACACTGCTGTTCCAGTGGGTCGTGCACGTTATAGAGACCGAGCACTGCTCCACACGGCACGGCTCACTGCTGTTCCAGTGGG
>JAOPJO010000025.1:1823519-1834428 GCA_027123675.1 Molva macrophthalma | reverse complement strand
ACACACACACACACACACACACACACACACACACACACACAGACACACACACAGACACACACACAGACACACACACACAGACACACACACACAGACACACACAGACACACACACACAGACACACACACACACACACCACCTTGACAACACCACCTTGACAAGACTTGACCAGATTTCTATTTTAGGGCGTCAGAGTTTTTATCGCTGATTATTTTGAGAGCTTGGTCTGGTTAGAGACCAAGGCACCCAGAGTGCCTAAACAAAGCACTCTGGGTTCATTCAGATATTTTAAGCAGTGAGGGTCATATCTGAAATAAAGTTAATAATAACCTATCTTTGTTTATTGCTCAGCGCCAAATAGCATGCTACATTCATGGTTAAAGTTCACATTGATACTAATAGCAAGGTCCACTTTTACAAATAGCATAATGATTTCTGAGCTTCATGTGGTACTAATAACTAACGGGGTCGATAGTTTAGTAATAGTTGGGGTGTTTGACTCCAAAACAAAAGGTTCTGGGTTCGAGCCCCATCTGGCCTTTGTCCGCAGTCTAGAGGAAGATGCCTAGCCCCTACTTACTCCATATCTGATTTCACTTTTAAGTCACTTTGTATTAAAGCGTCTGATAAGTGACTAAATAGTAAATACTCACAATGGTGGAGTCCATTTGGACAATAGGTGTGTCCCGTTAATACGATGATGTATGTCAATAATAATAATATATTTGTGTACTATATTTCCCTCACTCCTTCCGTTACAAACAAATGACTGTATTGTTTCGCGTGAGCCTCAACAAAACAGAAGGACAATGAGTGCATCTGTGGTTTATCCCACCGTGGTGAAATAGCAGAGCTTATGCTTTATGACATTTAAGAATCTTAAAACACCTGCTACTTAACATTAAAGAATTATATTCCGACAGCCAGAAAACACCCACTTTCAGCTAAACTTGTGCGCTGAATAAAAAGCATCCTCAAATTGCTTCCTGACGATGAACGAGGGAGAGTAAGAAGTTGTGCGTGGCAGGGAATGTAAAGTGATGGAAGAAGTCAGGATGCCGCTGAGATACTCAGGCAACCTTTAGAACAGAGTTTGTTAATATGACTTCTGATCTTTAGCTTCTCAGCATTTATTTTGACATGTATAAATCTTTTAATGCACATCAGTTCCATACATATCAAATATCAGATACTTTTATCAACACTTACAGTGAAGTCAGATGGTGTCATTAAGGAGCAGGTACCTACATGTAGAATGTGTGAACCCACTAGCTTACAGCTGGAAGCCAAATTCCCTAGCCACTAGACTATCCTGCCCTGTCATTATAGGACTCAAGGAGTTGTTCACAGTGGATATATATAGCATATTTACAAAGAGCATATTTACAAAGAGCATATTTACAGATATTCTAAGACGATTTAAGAACCTTGACAATCTAAAGGCATTCGGTTTTAATTGCCTGTGCTTTTTTGTCTCTTCTGCGTTTTTCCCTTCATTCATTTTCAAAAAGCAATTCCAGTCTGAATGTAAATTGTTCTATGGAGGATCATTTAAAATGTGTTCACACTGCAAGCTGGTGTACGGCTGCTCTGGGCCGACGGTATCAGCAGCTGTAACTTCAATCTCACACGTCCCTGGTTGAGATTTAAACTTAGTAGTTAGACACTTCTTCACCCTCTGAGCTGGGGAGAGTCTGCACATCTGTTTCCTTTAAACCCCTGAATGACATCAAGTGGTATAGTATGTTCAACAGAAGCTATAACCTTTTGTTTGCTATCCGAGCTGACTAACAGTGAATTCAGATACGTGGAAATCATTGGGGACCAAACCCAGGACCTTTTGGGCACTAAACTACCCTGACACCTGGCATATCTGTAAAATTACTAAATATCTAGTATACATATATGTATATATAAAATTGCATTAACCCCGTAATGGGTTTGGGGTGTGATTCCCTCTGGCGTTCAACCCATTCTAAGAGTGTATGCACTCACAGTGCAGATTCTCTGCACCAAGTCACATACATTAACTGGCTGGATCTGACATCATGGAGATGTGCTTTCAATGATTAAAACCCACCAGATGATGTGGGTTCTTTGTAGGAAGATCCACGCTGTGGAGGTTTTCTATATGGAGACATAACATAGGAGGATTAGACCCTTCCCTGCATTGTCTGATTTAATGATGTCTTTACCGTCAGTTCAGATCTAACTGTGAGCGATTGCACAATGGCTTCACATGTGAGCCCTGGGAGCGAGTAACGACACAGCAGGAGAACCAGATAATTATAGAGCCAGTCATAGTGGATATAGTGGCTTTTAGTGGTTATAATGGTTCCAGTGGTTGAAATGGATTTGGCGTGGGATGGACTCATAAGGGGACAATGGAATGACTTGTAATGTTGATGAATGTTGAAGGAATCTTTAGGAATATATTAATTTATGAATATATAATTTGATGAATGAATCTCTCTCCACACAGAGGGAAAGAGAAAGAGGGGGGTAAGAGAGGGAGAGAGATGGTTTAGAGAGAGGGGGGAGAGGGGGGAGAAAGAGACACAGAGGGAGAGAGAAAATGGGTAGAGTGAGAAAACCCTGAGCAATATACAGCCTGGGCGATCGAGTGAGAGTGAGTGTGAGAGAGAGAGGGTGTGAGAAAGAGAGTGTGAGAGAGACCCAGAGAGTGAGGGTGAGAGCGAGAGAGTGACGGCTCGGCCCCACCAAAAGCACGGTCTCCTTGTTGACAACGCGTGGCGACACCCCGCACCCTCTCTAGTGGCTGCTTGTTTGAGTTTGCCACTTTGTCGATGGAAGTGCTTAAAACCAGGAAATGAAAAACCACCACGAGTCCGTATGGTCCTCCGGTACTCAGTGAATGTCGCTTGTCCAATCGCATGGCCGAACGCGCTCATTTGCATGACGTTAACTGAAGTTCAACCTGGGTCCCTCCTCTTTCAACGCGCCGCGATCTCCCGCCCGCACGCTAGCCCTCGCCCCACCCCTTTCCCCGCGGGAGCAGGCGTCCGGCACGCGTCCAGTACAAAGTGATGGGAGGCGAGTGCCACACTCGAGGCCACGCGTTTGGTGGGGCCGAGCCGTGAGAGTGTGAGAGAGAGTGAGAGTGAGTGACAGAGAGAGAGTGAGAGTGAGTGACAGAGACAAAGAGAGTGAGTGACAAATAGAGAGAGAGAGAGAGAAATACGATTGAGAGAGGGAGTAAGAGTGAGTGACAGAGAGAGAGGGGAGATAGAGAGAGACAGAGTGATGGTTGGTGACCCGGAGTGGCCTTTTAATAAATGATAAAGACAAGGGACAGAGATTGAGAGTGTGGAGTACGAGTCCAACATTGAGATGCCAAACATACCCATGGAGGTTTAAATGCCAACCACCACACGACAGGGGAGCAGAGAGATGAATGCAGAATTAGTCAGAGGCCAGCAGCCAATCATCATCTTTGTGTGAGGGGGGGTACCACTGATGAAGTGGGTTCAGTGGGAGGGGATTTAAAGGCAGCGATATCCATTTCAGCTACATGTTTCGGTTATTGCTTCACCAAATCCTTTGTCAAAAAAAATCCATATTTCTTATCCCTGTCTTTGTTGTTCATATTCTCCTCTTCCTGGTCTTCTTGCTCCGGGGATTGTTTAAGGACGTACACAGCTCACATTGGAAATAGTTTTGGGGAGAATTAGGGACCGGATCTGACCGGATGGGGCCGATAATACTCAGCACCTCCCTGCATAGAGGTGGGGACAGAGGTGAGTGAGCTCTGAAGTGTCAAAACTATGATTGACGAGATGATTTGGGGTGTGAAAGAAGTGGACGACTGAAAACATAAAGAATCGTTGACGAAATAGGACGAAACAATTGGTAAAAATATTTTACTTAAATACCGTGCAATGACATAAATATGTGGGAACGATTAATAGCAAACTAACAGACGGTTGGTCAAAGGTCACATAACACACACACAAACAAAACCTACCAAACAAGCAAACAAATGCACACATACACAGACACACACTTTGAAAGGGGTACACACACCAAACCTCCAGCAGGACCGAGCCCTGACCTCCTGTTCCCCCCCACCCTGGGACGCATCGACCCCAGGAATGAAAACACACCAGCAGTCACGCGGAGCGCCAAGCCCTGCGGCCAGGTCCTGTCCATCAAACACACGAATTCAAACGCTGCACCTGCACAAACACACACACACACACACATTGCCCCCATACACACCTGTAAACATATATACACACACAATAAATAAACACCCAAACATATATACACACAATAAATAAACACCCAAACATATACACACACATGGATACAAACACATAGACACACACCCACGCTACACTTGCACACACCCATGCTGCACCTGCACACACACACAAACTTGCACACACAGACAGACCCACAGCACCTGCACACACACACACACACACAAACTTGCACACACACACACACACACACACACACATACAAACACACAGCCCCTGCACACACACACACATTCAATTTTCCCACTGAAAGATGGTGCTTGTTCAGTCTCTATTCCCGTGACATTACAATCAGGCATTACAGTGAACAAACTTCAGTCCATCTCTTGACAGAGGAAATACAAGAAGTGTAGGGAGGGAGTTTCGGGCTACGATCAGCGTTTTTCTTAAAGGATTGAGAGGGTGGATTTTCATCAAAGCCAAGCTGAGCCATCAGGGTATGATGTCTGAACTTGACCAGGATCTAGGCTGACCACAGAGCTTCCCAGAGCTCTGAAGACCAAGAGGATTCACTAGGATCTGCAGGGGAGGATTGACCAAAAAAACCCAAAACATCTCAACATCACAACATCACAACACCTTGAGAGTTAGGCTCGGGTCTTTGTTGAATAAGAGATGTGAAAAGAAGCTAAAGTATATTTATTATTTTCATTTTAATCTTTTTATATTATTTACTGTGATACTACTGTATTTTGTGGAAGAAATGTAGCCTTTGTGTCGAAGGAAAAACCCTGGGAAATGAGTAGAAGTAAGAACTTTTTTCAAGTTTAAGCAAAGGTAGAAAGAAAGAAAGGTTTAGTCATTTGGTTTTATTTATTTGGATTCTGTGAAACGTTAGTTTTACCTTCCTTAATTTAAACCGGCGAGCAACTTAATTGAAATGCGTAAAAACAGAAAATCTCCACATGATAATTACTCTTTTGTGTCTTCTTCTCAATTCCCTTTAATCAGACTCTCCCTCTTGCTCTCTCTCTACCTCTCTCCCTCTCCCTCACCCTCGTCCTCGCTTCTCCTAGCTTTAACAACCCTATTGCATAGACACACTCGTGCTCACACAAATTAGCATACACATAGCGCTGCAGTGAGTTGGACTTAATTGAAAAGCATCTCTTTTAAAGATGTTAAGAGCTGCCCTCAGCCATGGGAGAGGATAACGACTGTTACATTATTCAGTGGCTCTTGCCTTTTCAAACACTCTGCTAATGTTGGGCTACAGCCAGCTACCCATCTTCCTTCTACTGTTTGTTATCGACGTGCTGAACCTTCTTTCTTTGCATTTGAAGACGCATGTCATACATGTATTAGTAACATTACATGCCTATGTTATATGTACAAGATGATATAGCTACTAACACAATTAATCTATTTTCACTGCTATTTGGTACTGGATTTACTTTTTGTTTTACAAAACTAAACTTTAGAATTGGAAGTATTTTTATTTATTTTTTCTATGTTGTATCTCTTCTGCTCTGTCAGGTGAATCGGTATGCAACTGGAAAACATGAATTACCTGGACAAATTAATTAATTATGAATGAATTAATAATTGCCATCAATATGGTGAGGGAGACAAAAAGACAGAGAGGGAGGATATACAGGAATACATTTTTAGCTATAAAGATAACAAGTGGGCATAGTGCAAATCTGTCTTTGTCTTTCATCTGACACAATGACGTCAGGCATGGCTCTGCTGTTAGTTAGAAAGAGAGACAGTGAGAGAGATAAATAGAGAATAAGATAAAGAGATGAAGAAAGAGAGAGAGGCAATGCGATAGGGCAAAGGGCTTGACCATCAGTGTGTATGTGTGTGTGACAGCACAGGTCGCTTTTTTTTTCTTTTTTTTAAATGTATTATAGAGTGAGATAGACAGGAAGGTATGGGAGAGAGAGGGGAAGACATGCAGCAAAGGACCACAGGCAGGAATCGAACCCGGGTCGCTGCGGTAAGGACTGAGCCTTTAATGGTACGCGCTCCACACGGTGAGCCACTGGGGCGCCCCTCACGTCGCTTTTGAATTGAATATGTAACAACTTATTCAGCAGAAATGATGTTCTCCACATCGCCTCGTGGTAAAGATTCACATTATGTTTTCATGAAGGCTGTATGAATTTAAACGAGATGAGATGACCTATTAAGCTTTATTGACACAGCTGAAAGATTTACAGCCCTTTCATAAGATTCCTTTTGACAGCTTTGGTGTTCAATGGCATTTGTGTAGCACTTGTCTAGCCACTATGGTATGTGGTAATGTTTAACAGTTAATGCCACAAACACACACACAGGCACAAACCCACAAACATGGCATGAGCTCTTAGGTTTGGTGATGGATTATGATCATACATTCTGAGCAAGAGAGAGAGACAGAGACAGAGGGAGGGAGAGAGGGAGAGAGGGAGGGACAGACTAAAGACAAACAGATGGACAGATAGATAGAGATGGAAAGACAGATTGTTAGATAGAAGATTCAATAATCAAGACAAGATTATCAAGAAGCATTTACCTGGGCATAATCCTTCTTACTGTTTTTGGCAGGAGGGTCATTATAAGCTGTTAAATCTCTCGAAGTGCTTTCCCTGCCACTCAATAATGACTCAATGGATGCCCCTTTCTCCCTGCACCCCCTAATTGAGTTACGACTACTAATATTATTTTGGCTCATTTTGTATTCATTCCAATCACAAGGTCGCGCAGTGATGGCTGCACAGTAAAATGTGCACACAAACACGATTGACTCTTCTAGAATATAAATGACAACTGAGGGTGTCAAATTGCTGTTGGAGGAACTCTTGTCCTTTTCCTAAATAAATCGTGTTAAAAGCAAAAGTGTTACAATTTACTTGTATGAGTGTTGGAGAGACATAACGCCACACATCAACCTCCGTTGCTTTCATGACACTTTCTTGGATGCCATTGTCTTGAACAATTAACTTTTCTAAGGTGAGCAGAGAAATATGTTTCAGGTATATTGTAGACAAGATTTATAGATACAATTATCACAAAAAAGTGTGTCTACAGCGGCTGTTATGATTGGACCACGTGAGCATTTTCTTCTTCGGATTAGTTTAAATGAGTTCCCCTTCAACAACACATGGCTGTGTGTGTGTTTACCGTGGGGTCTCCGCAATACGGCGAGCGAGGCGGGAAACATGAAGTAACCGATGAGTCCGGCTGTTCCTCAAGTCAGCACCGGAGTCCGGAACACCTGTACACCTCTATCTGAGCTACTGCCTTTCAGTGCCCTGTTTGTTGGCATGGGAGGTTGCCAGAAGCTAACAGGCTAGTGGATAATGCCTCCCCAAGGAGAAAAGCTCTGAGGATTAACAGATAGATAGAGGAGATAAAGGAGAGAGAGAACACAAATATCGGGGGGAATGGGGGGAGAGAAAAAAAGGCAATATCAAAGAGTTATGTGGAAGTGTGTAAGAGGAAGTTTGGGAAGGAAGGAAGGCTAATGTCTCTCTAAGGCGAAGAGCTTAGTGGATGGACTGATAGCAGAGGCAGAATATAAAAGTGCTGTGGAAGTGTGCACGAGGAGGTAGAGGAAGGGAGCACACAAAGGGAAGAAGGCTTAAGGAAGAAACAAAGAATGAGTGATGGAAAAATAACGAAATAAAATGGATTAATACCTATCAAGAGAGAGAGAGAAAGACAAACAAATGTCCAAGAAAAGATTGGCAGAGGTTAGGGGAGGCAGAGAGAGAATGAGAGAAGAGAAAACACCTAGGAGAAAAAGTAATGTGGAAGTCTGTCTGTCTCTGTGTCTGTCTTTGCAGATAAAACATATCCTGTGTCATCTCAAGAAAACGTCTCCTAGTGGCCTGTGGTGAACGTAACAATAGTTTCAGAGAAGGAACCTCTCCTCCTAGGGCCTGATCAGAATGATTGCACTTCTCCACTCTCTAAACAAAGACCGCTCCGTCCTTGCGCTGATCCTACGAAGCATGCACTTAGAGATGAGAAGGCAGTATCTTTCATCTGTCGCTAAGCAACCGCACGCAACAACAGGAAAGGACATTGTTTTGAAAGAGAAGCCCGATCCAGTGAAAGAGAATCAAAGAGTTCTTGTATCTGATGGCCAAACAAAGAGCCAACGACCCAGAGCAGAAAACAGTTCTATACTTACAGAAAGTCCACTGTTGGTAGCCAAAATGGTGACATTGTAAGATCTGGTCGGAAGCTTCGACTCGGGAATGGAATCACTGCGTCGTTGGACAAATACTCATTTCGATCCGTAACTTTTGGGTGTCTTGATGTATCTATAAATTAATTCCTGTGCCCACTTACAAGAAGGCCACGGAGGAAAACAAGGAAAAGATATTTTCTACTAAAGTGTATCTACTTAAAAACTGTGTCAGACATATGTATTCACCAGGCCTTCAACTGGCATGTCATCCTCCTCCACCTTCCTCTGTTGAGAACAGATCCATACCCACTGGCAGGCCTCCAGCTGGGGCTGATCCAGCAGGATAAGGCCCTGGCATCGCCCCCTCATCCCTGGATAATCGCTGAACCAAGCCCAAGGGTCTTCCACCGTGAAAACAGCTTTGCTAGTGGAATGGAGGTGTTTTAAAGGTCCCCTATTTCACCACCAGGTGTGATGTTGATTAGCCACTAAAAGCCATTTACCAGCCAATTGGTAGGCTGAGCTGTCATTTATAGAATTGGGTAGGACACTCCAACTTGTGATGTCATTATGGTAGACTCTCTCTCTCTCTTTTTCTCTCTGCCTCCCTCTACCTTGCTACATACAACTCAAGATTTAAATTTCTTAAACAAACAAAGTTTTATCTTTAATTCTTCACCAGGGCTCCTTTGTAAAGTCCATTGTGGATACCTGGTTAAATTAATTGTATGTATAACAAAATGAATAATACGTAGTCTAAGTAGTAGTTTGAATATTATTATCTTACTATTTACCACCATGAGTCATTTTGCAGATGCTTGAATTCAAATCTAATTACAGTTATTTACAATTTAATTTCATTGTTATTATATTAAGTATCTGTATCGTTACGACTATTAAGACTGTTTAATGCTTTGAAGTCACAGCGGTAACAGATGCCTTGTCAACCCATTCTACAACCAACAGTAAAAACCAACATTCCTGATCCTTCCATGCCCTATGTTCTCCAAATCTTCCTTCAATGCTGGCTTTGGCAACTCTGGCCCTAGGCCAGAGTTACCAAATGTAACATTTTACTACCATATGATATTAACGTCACGGTTCTTTTTCTAAACGAGATAGTGGGACATGGACACAGTCCAACAGATATTTCAGATGCTAAAATGCCAGCAGTGGCAGTTTAACAGTTCACTGGCCTCACCTCCTCCTCCCCCTTTTTACTTTATATCCTCTCTAAATATAATATCCTTTCCCCACTACCCCTCCCTCTTTACCTCTCCATCTCTCTCTCTTTCTCCCTCTCTCTCCGCCCATCTCTCGCTCTCCCTCTTTCCTTAACCTTCTCCATCTAACTTCTTCCTGCTCCTCCCATTCATCCCTCTCCTCCCTCTCTTTCTCTCCCTCTCTCTCCCTCTCTCTGTCCTCCACATATTCATCTCTCCTTCCTCCTACCTGCTTCCTGTTCGTCTTTTGCCGAAGGTCCAGTGAGACAGGAAGAGAGAATATGCAAGTTTTAATAACCTGTCCAAAGATGGCAAATTATATATTTGGGAGTGGTCACCTAGCCTGATTCAAATTACAAGGTCAATGAACAGGACATTATTAAAAATAGCCCATTAAACCGATTAAAAAAAGAGACACACATAAAAATAAAGATATATATATATATATGTGTGTGTGTGTGTGTGTGTGTCTGTGCGTGTGTGTATGTGTGAGTGTGTGTGCGTGTCTGCTTGATGGTAAATTGTGAATCTGCAACATTTCTTAATATTTTGGTGTACAATGTGGTCCTTTCAGCATAGAACATTTTAAGTCGTAAAAATGCTAATAATATTTGATTGCCATGGCAAATTCTTTTTCGATTTCCTGTCTTAGCTCATCATTCACCCCCGGCCTTGTGCTCTAAAACTATCTCTCTCTTCTCTCTCCCTTGCTCTCTCTGTCCCTCATTCCCTCTCTCTCCCTTCCGTCTTTATCCCTCATCCCCTCTCTCCCTTCCCACTTTATCCCTGTCTAAATCTACATCTTTCTCTCTACCCTTTCTCCAATCTTACCCTCTATTGCTCTCTCTTTCTTTATACCACCATTTATTTTTTCTTTCTCCATCTCCTCTACCTCTCTCGCTCCCAATCCTCTCCCTCTCTTGGTGGTGCAAGATGCAAACTGTGTGCTCTCTCCCTCGCTCCATCTCCTCTGCCACTCTCTCCGTCTCCTCTATCTCTCTCTCTTTCTCCATCTCCTCTCTCTCCATCTCCTCTATCGTTTTCTCTCTGTCTCTCTCTACACATATCTCTCTCTCTCTCTCACCATGGAACAGATTGTGTACAGGTAGACAGTCCTGTGTTCTGTGTTCTTTGGAAGAAACACTCCAACTGACCGGTACAGAACCACTTATGGACACAAGTCACAATTTGTTTTCAAGCTGGGCTGGTGTGTGTGTGTGTGTGTGTGTGTGTGTGTGTGTGTGTGTGTGTGTGTGTGTGTGTGTGTGTGTGTGTGTGTG
>JAOPJO010000025.1:1773218-1791744 GCA_027123675.1 Molva macrophthalma | reverse complement strand
TGTGTGTGTGTGTGTGTGTGTGTGTGTGTGTGTGTGTGTGTGTGTGTGTGTGTGTGTGTGTGCGTGTGTGTGTGTGCATGTGTGTAAAGGTATGGGGTTTATTTGGGGTCTACAAGCCTAGGGTTACAGTCTGAATTGTGCATGAGAGAAATGAGTGGGATTTCACAATGTGGTCTCTTTCGCAGTATAGGATTAACCAAAAACAAAACCGATACGTTTTTAAAGGTTTGTCAATGTTTCCGTAAACTTTTAAGTTGACAAATTCATGAGTTTGTCGTAATGAGTCTTGCTAGTTTGCTGCTAATGGAAGTACCACAAGCGTGGTTGTTTACCTTTGTCGGATGACGTTTCTTATTGGCGATCATGACAAATCAGCGTTGCCTATTTCCCACACCGATTAGATATTGCTAAAGCTACTGTATTTCATGATTGATGGATGGATGGATAAGTTGAGTTTTGTTGTACTACTCACATATGAAACAAAAAAGAGAATCCACTAATACCAATACCTTTGTGACCTGCAAGACATAATACATGAATGTATTTTAATAACTTCTCAAACCAAATTCTATACATTTTACACAACCTCAGCATAACACTTGAGTTAATGGACTTGTTCTCTCTATGATTCATACCTATTACAGCTTAATGTTTCCAAGGTGCACTCTACCTACATAAGAAACTGTGGGTGTGTGTGTGTGAGTAATCTACATCGAACAAGGACAATAAATAAGAAGCCATAGATCTTTTTTTTTCGTACCAGTGGTGGCACTCAAGGGTACTGCAGTTGGTACATGGGATTTTTCTCTTGGAATAGATATATCTACAATAATAAAAAATAATATCAAATAATATAGATAATTGAAAATAAATATATTGTAAATATTGTTCAGTAAATATAGTTATGTTTCCATTGATGTTTTGTGTTAGTTTGTGTTTGCTAAATACACCCTCTTGGAGCATAAGCAGTATTGCTGACGTTTTCTTTCCACTGTTTCCCACTGGCAATGGCCTGCTTGCAGTCATAATTGTGTATAAAGTGTATCCATCTTTTACCGTTTACATATAAGGAGGTCTGCAAAAGGTCTTCATGACAAATTAGTGGTACACCTAAAGTCAAAAGTTGGGAACCACTGCAACAGATGACCTTCAGTTCACGTCAACCTATCAACTATCCAGAAACACAAACATTGCATCTGTCACAACTGCACCTTGAAAAAAATACTTTCATGAACTGGAAGTCTGAATGGGAAGCGCTGTCTGAGCAGCCCTTGAAGCAGCCGAATGGTTGGGCTCCACGAGGGCCGTTTAATAAAGTGGCGGAGAGCCCTGCAATCAATGGGCTCTCAATATCAATGAACCAGTAAAAGCGTTATCATTCGGTCCCAGCGTGTCTGGATTCAGCTTCGGAGCACCAGCTCCAAATGCCCCTCATGCGTCACACTTATATTCTCTTCATTCTCTGTTCACCCGGCTTTGACCGCCTGCCTGTCTGTCTAACTGTCTGTCTGTCTGTCTCGTGTCGATGGTCCAATCAAATGGCTGATGGCACACGACGCAACGTGTGGATTTGCATAAAGTTAATGGACATTCAACTTTTGTTCCAACCCTTTTTACGGACTGCAAGTCGACGCACCACAGCAAGCTGTCTTGTGATCATTTGCGCTGCGGGTCCAATACAAAGTCAATGGGGCGCGCTGCCTCGCGTTATAAATCGCATCCGATGGGGCCATGCCGGTAGAGTGGGGAAGATAAGACCACAGAGAGGAAGACATGATGCAGGGGACATCCAAAGCACAGGAAGGTAGAAAAGAGGAGAGGGAGTGGAGTAAGATGAGGTGACGAAGATCGAGAGAGGGCGATGGAGGAGAAAGGAGGAGGAACAGCAAAAGAAAGGACTAGGACTTCTAGTATTCATTTCAAATGAAAAATGAATTGATTTGTGCACTGTATGTCTGCCTGCAGTGAAAGTGCCCTAAATTATCATTTTTATGAAAGTAATACTGTACTTTCAAGGGTTAAATGTAGTGAAGTAAAAAATACAATATTGCATATATATATGCTTTTGGAACCACCCCATGATGAATTACTCAAGTAAAGTACAGCTAGATCAAATTTGGACCGAAGACCAAATTATTGTTTATCGCTGCAGGTTGTTGTTATGGGGATGATGACGATCATGATGAGGTTGTTGTCATGGTGATTAAATCGGTCGGCCGATTTTATCGGCCGATATTGGCCTATCACAGATATATCGCTATCGGCGTATATGTTTGACGAGATGAAAACATTAGAAATGGTGTCGATTTATTAACATAATCACCTCTTTATAAATCCTCTACTGTGGTGGTTAAACCTCTAAACAGAGCACATCCGTGTAAACGCTCCCAACACTAACAATTTTACATCATGTTCTGCGTGAAGGTTAGTAGCTCCTCCTCATACTACAGGTAATTGGTTCCTCTAGCTCATGGTTTTGATGTGATGTTGCTTTGGCCCGAAGCATTGCTAGAGGGTGAGCAGCAGCTCCACCCCCAAGATACCACAATATATATATATCGAATAACGGCCGATATATCTATATTTTGAATATCGGCCAATATATCGTAATCGGTAATTATTAACTCTATAATATCGGTATCGGCCACTAAAAACCAGTATCGGTCGGGCTCTAATGGTGATGATGACTAAATTGTTGTCATGAGGTTTTTGTCATGGGGATGACATTGAGGTTGTTGTCATGATGATGATGATGATGATATGTAGGTGAGCGTATATTTAAAGCGGGAGACAGGGGACCTGACAATCTCACTTCTAGCCAAAACAGAGGTGCAGTCATACAGGTCACCCTGTAGGCGCAAACTTCATGGGATATGATATGATGTCACTTCTGTTTTCATTTGACGTTAGTTTGTTTTTCATTCTGCCATCAGTGTCTGAATAGAGCCTGCACCTTTTTGCTGAGCGAACAAAAAAGCAAACAATCTTTTTTGTTCTTCTTCCTCAGGCTGTCTCTTTCCCTCCCGTTATTTGAATTCCGTCTTCAGTTTTTGCCTCCTCCGACTATCTCCCCATCCTGTCCTCGCTCCCTCCCTCTCTCTATGTATCTCTGTTTAATTCTCTCGCTCTGTTTATTAGTCTCTCAGTCTCGCTCCTGGAATGATTCAAGAGTTAGCTGACGCCTGCGGTCACCCTTTGACATCATCACAGGTCTGTTTGTGTGCGTGTGTGTGCGTGTGTGTGCGGGTGTGTGTGCATTCGTGCTAGAAAGGTATGGAGGTTATTTCGGATCTACAAGCCTAGGGTTACAGTCTGAATTCTGTATGAGAGAAATGAGTGGGATTTACCCAAGTCATCTCTTTCACAGTAGGATTTACAAAATAAACCGATACATTTTATCAGCTTTTTCATTGTTTCCCTAACTGTTTAAATTGACAAATCCTGCACTCAATTGTGAGTCCTACTAGCTTGCTGCTAGTGGAAGAACCGCAAGCGTGGTTCCAAACCATGATGGAGACGTCACTATTAGTGCTCAGTAAGTGTGTAAAGGTGCTTGCACACTGCCCCATCAATCACCAACATGGGGCAAGAGTGCCACACCCGTTGGTGGTTGTTGACTGTTGTCGGAGGAAGTTTCTTGTTGGCGAACATGACGAATCAGCGTTGGCCAACTTCTATAGTTGGGTGTTGGTGTTTCTTTGGACAGTGTGTGAGCGCCTTAACAAAGCTTCTCTTATATGTACGTTTTCCAGGTTTTATGCTGGGTCTGATTAGGTTAGAAGTCCTTTGCTTGTGAATGTTACGGAGAGAGAATACATGGATCAGGATCCTATTTTCAACACTTATTAGTAGGTATTGCTCAAGCTACTGTATTTCGTTATTGACGGATGGATGCATACGTCTCCATTCAAACAAGAACAAGCAAAACAAATAACAAGCAATGGATGGATGGATGACCACCAACCTATCAAGTACACAGAAACACACACATTGCGAGAGAGCGAGCGAGAGAGAGAGAGAGAGAGAGAGAGAGAGAGAGAAAAGCCCTAACAGCTCCAGAGTCACCCAATGGGTCAGGCAGGGGAATGTCTTCTCCTTCGACGGAAGGACACACACAGACACACACACGCACTGAACAATTTGCAATGTGCTTTGTTTGAATCACCCTCTCAAATGTCTGCGATTCAGATTTTTCTTTTATGAAAAAAATAATTATTATACAAATCGCCATGTGTTGTTTCCCTAGCCAAGCACTGTATACGGCTGTCTTAGCTCTGTCCATCTGTCTCATATGTGATTTGGGATATAATCACCAAGTATAAGGGCTTTATTCACATGGGAAACATTCACATGGCAAAAGCCCCAAAAACGATACAAAGATAAGATGGAAATAATAATAATTAATTTAATCTTAAATCATTCTCTTTGTCACACATGCAGGTCAGACAGGACTATGTCCCAATGACCTGGGCTCCATCTGTCCTACATGTTCTATCCATTATGTGTCCTATAGTTCTCGTGACTTATGCATGACTTGTAGATGGGTTGTGCATGACTTGATTTATGTGTGTGTTCTGTTCCTCAGCCTCCGTTTGTCTTCTCGTCCTCTAATTGTTCTGCCTCCCAGTGAATGGGGTTAAGAGCCACTGGGATAATTACCTCTGTCTTTCTTGTCTAGCGGCCCTTTAGACCCCCCCACCCGCCAACCACTCTCCCTGAGCACCACCTGCAGCTCAGCCCCAACGGACCCCCCATGGATCCCCTAACTACACCCCCAAGCCCCAGTTCCCACACATTCTTTGGGACCAGAGAAACACAATCTGGGCATCCAAGGATCCAGAACACGGCCCCTTTGCTTCCAAACAGCTGCCAGTTTACTCTCCATCTCTCTCTCATTCTCTCTTCTGCGTCTCTCTAATTCTCTCTCACGCTCTCTCTTATTCCATCTCGCTCTCTTATCCTCTCCCATGCTCTCTCTCTTATTCTCTCTCTCCATTTAAGCTCTCGCTCCTGTCCTTTTTCTCACTCTCCATCTCTCGCTCTCTCTATCTCTCGCTCTGTATCGCTCTCTCTCTCTCAAACGCCAATCCCTCCCTGTCTCTCCATCTCTCTTATTCTCTCTCAGGCTTTCTCTCCCCCATCCCTTCCGATCTCCCCATCTCTCTGTCTGTCACTTACTCTTCCAATGTTCTCTTTCTTTTTCTCTCTCACCCCCTCCCTCTTGCTCTCCCCCCTCCTCCCTCTCTCTCGCTGTCTCTCAGCCAAATGGAATTTTAAGCCCCACTTGTGGCCAGCTTTGTCCCCTGCCATGCAAGTCAAACAAAAGGCAAAGTGGCTTTTCATTGTATTAGAGCATTCCAATACCCCAAAATCCCCCCATCTTGGCCATTCATCTTCCACTCACACGTACGCCGTCAGCCAACAGACTATTGTGCACAGTTGCCTTAATGTTGGCTGGGCAAGACAGTGTGTTGTTGGTAGCATGCACGCTCACAGACACACACACAGACACACACACACACACACACGTGCATGCCATCACTGACAAACACATGCACACAGACATGCACAGATGCTTATAAACATGCCGGAGCCTGCAACAGATGAATGCTTGCTTGTATACGTGGATTCCTGTTTGTCAGATGGTAGGGTCTGTCCAACACACATATCCTCCTCAGCCTGCGGTCTGAGCTGGCGATCTAGAGTTAAACCTCATCCCCAAACTCTAAACCAATGAAAACAATTCAGAAGTTATAATTCATCGTGGCAGAAAACGTGTGGTATGGAGTCAAGGAGTTCGGCGTACATTTTCACAGCTCCACAATCACAAACACTGGGGCGACGGTGACAACATTTCAAACGTATGAATGTTATCGTTCAGATAATTATGTTCCGATACGATCCGGTTGCTTCTAGCCAAGGAGATGAATGACACCAAAAGAACAGTTTTACAAAGCAAGCATCTGTGAGTGTGTGTATGTATTCTTAGGTTGTTTTTTTTTACAAGGAGAGCAACGGAATTAGAGGTTGTCAAGGCAACAGATGGGATGTGACATCTCTGGCAAACATTTACTTCCTGTGACGAAGAATGGCCGCCGTCTTGCGTGGTTGACACAGTCTCCCGTTGTGTGTGTGTGTGTGTGTGTGTGTGTGTGTGATTGGGGAGGTGGACTATGGTGGATGAGGAGGAGGTAGAGCAAGAGGAGGTGGAGGAGGAGAGGGAGAAAGGGGGGAGGTGGAGGAGGTGAACACAGGGAGAAAGGGGGAGGTGAGAGAAGTACAGAAGGTGAACAGCATTAGCTTGACTTTGTTAACCTCTCTCACTTCACTTCTCCTCACATGGTCTCCCTCGCTCCTCCCTTTCATTCTCCTTCCCCCCTGATGCTTGATCCTGCCTGATTGTCTCTTCTTTTTCATCTTGTACTACCCCCATCTATCCCCCCTCCTGTTACTAGCTCTACTCCCTCTCCCTCTCTCTCCCTCCCCCCCCCGGCGCAGTGTGCTGTGATGATGGGGAAAGTGGTCCTAAATGGAGGGAGTAGAGGCAGAGCTCATGCTGGTCCCATCCCAGCAGGAGGGATCGTCCTCCCCACATCCTTACCCTCCCTCTCCCCCCCCCCCTTCCTCTCTCCCCTCCACTCATCCTCCTCAGCCCATTAAGCCCACAGCAGAGGCCTTACTTACCTGCCAGGAGAGAGAGGAGGGGGGAGAGAAGTCAGAAGAGAGGGAGAGAGAGGGTGACAGGGTGAGAGTGAAGAAAAAATAAAGAAGAACAGTGATTAAAAGGGGAGAGAGAGAACAATAGAGAGAGAGAGAGAGAGAGAGAGAGAGAGAGAGAGAGAGAGAGAGAGAGAGAGAGAGAGAGAGAGNNNNATAAAAATAGAGAGAGAGAGAGAGAGAGAGAGAGAGAGAGAGAGAGAGAGAGAGAGAGAGAGAGAGAGAGAGAGAGAAGTAATACAAGGAGTGCAATAACGATAACTAGCGCGCTGGGGAGACGAGACTGAAAGACACAGCATGAAAAGATGATAATGGAGATCCAACACTGGGGCAGAGCAGAGAAGAAAGTTAGTTAGAAACAAACTAATCAACCTAACAACAGATGTATCAATTAACCCAACAGACTTAGTAGCCAATGGATCAACTGACTTATCAACTGACATAGAGCAAGTGAGCTGAGACGGATAGTAATATAGATAGTAATGCTGTGATAGAAGTAGGTATACAGGAGACAAAAAGCATGTGCAGATGCACAAATGAATGTACGTGGCTGTTTTGCACTAAAAGCGCTCCATACACAAAGTTATGACTGATAGTCCAGAGGCCCTTTGGTCCACCCCTCTGAGCCTCCACTCTCCCTGATCGTTAGACAGATAGTCAGTAAGTAAAGAGACATGAAGCATGTGCACATGCATAAATGGTTCTCCGGTTGTGGGCAGACTGACATGAACAGGACCAGCAGACCAGTAGAGAGGCATGCAGCCGGACAAACTTCTCATCTCTTTGATCTGAACAAAACGTTTGATGTAAGTTTGATGTGTGTGTGTGTGTGTGTATTTCATTAATTGCGCCTTGTTTTTCTACTGTTCACTGTAGCGTTTCTCACGCTAACTGTGGTCAGCTGTGTGCATGTGTGTGCTGAACCAACCTCATTGTGTCTGCAGAGCCTGGGGAAACTGTGACGTGATTGGTTGACTTCACAGTTTTTGAGAAACACGATTGCCTGAAAGAAATGAAGCGGGCACTGGATTTAAATCCAGTGAATGAAGCGAAGAGAAGAGAGGGGGAAAGGGAAACTAAAAGATGTTCACTTGAAGAACAGATAAGTAAGGTAAACATGAAGATGACTGTTTTGTCAGTGAGGTCATATGCAGTGAGGTCAGAGGCAGTGAGGTCATAGAGAGTGCTGTCATAGAGAGTGAAATTAGTCAGTGAGATCATAGAGAGTGAAATGAAACAGTGAGGTCAGAGACAGTGAGGTCATAGAGAATCAAATGAAACAGTGAGGTCAGAGACAGTGAGGTCATAGAGTGAAATGAATCAGTGAGGTCAGAGACAGTGAGGTCATAGAGAATCAAATGAAACAGTGAGGTCAGAGACAGTGAGGTCATAGAGTGAAATGAATCAGTGAGGTCAGAGACAGTGAGGTCATAGAGAGTGCTGTCATAGAGAGTGAAATTAGTCAGTGAGATCATAGAGAATGAAATGAAACAGTGAGGTCAGAGACAGTGAGGTCATAGAGAATCAAATGAATCAGTGAGGTCAGAGACAGTGAGGTCATAGAGTGAAATGAATCAGTGAGGTCAGAGACAGTGAGGTCATAGAAAGTGAAATGAGTCAGTGAGGTCAGAGACAGTGTGGTCAGAGATTGAGGTCAGAGACAGTGAGGTCATAGAGAGTGAAATGAGAGTGAGGTCAGACACAGTGAGGTCATAGAGTGAAATGAATCAGTGAGGTCAGAGACAGTGAGGTCATAGAGAGTGAAATGAGAGTGAGGTCAGAGACAGAAAGGTCATAGAGAGTGAAATGAGACAGTGGGGTCAGAGACAGTGTGGTCAGAAAGATAATAGATTGATTGACATCTCTAAACCACGAAAATGACTTGACAAGCATTTGTTTCAATGCAAATGTATTAGATATAACGTTATATTTGTAGGTAGGGAATGATCTGAATACCCACTATCATACAGCAGACTTTACAGGTTAATATTTCAATTAGTTTGGGTTCCTGGAGTTTGTTGTAATAGCACTTTTGTCTCAGTGGGTGGATCAGGACCAAACAAAGAGACCATTTACAGTTCCAGCACCTTTCCAGGTTATTAGAATCCCTGCTGTGTCTGACGCAGGGAAAAAACAGTGTGATAAAGGGTAGGACCACTTTTCGTTATGAAAGGGTCTGGTTCACTAGGGCTTACACTTTATTGACAGGGACAGAGAGAGAGAGAGAGAGAGAGAGAGAGAGAGAGAGAGAGAGAGAGAGAGAGAGAGAGAGAGAAACAAAGGCTGACTTACCCAGAGCCAGACAAAGAGGCAGACTAATAAGGGGACAGGAATAGGACTGCTCCCTTAACCTTGAGGAGGGAATGCGTGGCCTCCGCCTTTGTTTCCAGGGTCAGACACCATATCTCACAGCTCTGTGTGACCTAAGTGGGCCTGGGTTCAAAGCTCACAACACAAACTGAGAACAAAAGCAACTCCTCCCAGTGAGCCAGTGGTGGTGGCTAGCATTATTTCCAAAATTCAACCCCCTCCACTGGGGGTCTCACCTTGTTCCCAGAGCTTCTCATCTCATGACAGAACGCCTGGAATGGGGTGCTTCCAATGTGCACCCCATTCCAGGCAAGAGAGGGTGGGACCTCTGAGCAGGCTTCCGAATAGGAGGTATCTGTTTCAGTTACATGGGTTTTTGTAAAAAAACATTATTCATTGCCCGTGTCGTTGCTCTGATTCTTTTTGCTCCGGGAACTGTTATATGAAAACATGACTCACATGAAGCAAGGGATAGGAAAGTGTGTTTGGGTAGGAGGAGGGACCAGAACTGAACAGATGTAAAGCCAATAACCCTCAGCACCCACTCAGAATCCACTCCCAGCCTGTCAATATTGTTTTCCTCTGACTCTGGCAGCTACAGTCCTGAAATGGTTCCTAGTCAGGTGAAACCCATACAGTTTGTTGTCTTCTTAGGTTCTGTTACAACGGTGTAATTATAGCCCAGTAGGGGTGCAGGGTAGTGCAGTGGATTGAGTATTCGACTACCAGCTGAACGGTTCTGGGTTTGATCCACAGCTTTACCGTTTATCAAGATGCTTCACTCCTACCTGATCCTTAATGACGTGTCAGAGTTCACTGTACTTCACAATGAAAGAAAATGTCAGCTAAATGGCTAAAATAGTAAAACGGTTGATTGCATATGAAAAGTGTGAGCTCAGGAAATTGTGGATCTTGGCTCTCTTTCCATTCCTCAATTTTGGCCATGAGGTCACTTGTGGCCCATTGCCTTGAATGGCAATGGGCCAAGGTCCATTGCCTTGAAATTCAATTTGAGATTATGGATTTTTTTGCCAGAGCTGGAAATATGCGTGTGAAGTCAAAGTTCAAAGGGCACCATGATTACCGTGAGAAGGCGTTGATTGGTTCTTGGGAATCCATGGAGACGAGCGATCTTGAGCGTCACAATCTGAGCAAAATCTTGTTCCGCTCTTGACACCAAGGAAAATGGGGTTTTGTTGGTGTACCATTATTGTTCGTTTCCCAGATGGACGACTCAAGAATGCATAAAGAGGATCTAACGGGAGGTTTTTGCACGTTTGACCTGAAAACCTGTCTAACTCTGAAGCCAATCAGTCATAGTCGGCTGTGTGAATTATTGAGTTATCTGGTAGAGACCTTCCATGCTGCCAGTCTTCCCCAGCAGTTAATTGGTTTTGCTCCAGTGTGAGGGGAGGAGGGGAATTCTTAATTAAATATTCCCATGTTGGGATTCGGTGTCTGGATTCCTCACTCAGACTCACGTTTCACTAAGGTTTCCCATCACACTGTCATCTGGGGGATGGGAGAGCTTCATTGGTGATTCGGGTGTTTGACTCCCAGCTGAAAGGATCTGGGTTTGAACCAGAATATCCATTCTGTAGAAATCCTACCTGCTCCTTAATGACATGTATCTAAATCTAAGTCTGACATGTATCTGAATTTAAGTCTTTAACACTAAGTCTAATTGACTGTCACTAAACAAAAAGTCCCTCAACAGATACTTCCATTCAAAGCAACTTCCAAGAGAGACTGAGAGCAACCAAAGCATTGTTGACCTTGAAAGGTAACGAGAAGGTTACTAATCTAAGGTGAGTAATCTATTAAGTTTTTACTTAGTTTTTACCATTTGCAAATTTTATTTCTGGGAATCGTCTGTGGATTCAGATCTTCCCATGTTTGGCTGGCTTTCGAGCCTTTGGCTCCATTGTGCAGTAAAACAGGAATTGGGTCTTTAATCATCGTCTTCTGTTTCTCCCGGTCTTCTTCGTTCTCTTTCTCTCTTTATCTCTCGCCCTCCACGCCGGCTCTCGCCATCCTTTCCCCATTCTTCCTGAAGTCATTAGAGTCCTGGGACAGCTTTATGACATTTACTCTGTGCCCTGTAGCTGTGCCACACTACCTCTCACACATCTCCCCCCTCTGCTCCCGCCATCCCGCTCTCTCTCTTTCCGTTAATTACTCTTGCTTCCTTATCAGTCCAAACCCCTTCAAAACGATGACTCCTCGTCATGAATCACAAAACCCCTTACCCCCTTCACATCCCCCCCACTCCTCTTCCTCCTCCACATGTATCAGCCAAACAATTAACCAACCAGCCCGCACTAATTAAGCGTTGCAGGAAGACACACTTTGAGTTCCGCCTACTTCCTTTCTGCTGTCATGGTCGCAGCAACCTCTAATCCCTTCCTTCCTGCTTGTAGCACTGCCAGGCTATTGTCGTGTCGCTTGTTGACAGAATCGCACGCTTGAGACCTGGTTCTTTTGTGTGTGCTTTATTATAGGCGGTCTGAAACGCGGCGTCGGGATGTAGGAGTCGAGTAATGCGGCCATTTTTCTTGCAGTGAAACAGATTAAAGTGTAAATAGTGTGAATTGTAAAACAGTTGGTGATATATACAGTTGGTTTATAAACACAGGGCTTTGTGGATTGTGGATGTCTTCCCTCTCCTTCCTCCATGAGGTCCAATAGGGACCTCCCATAGTGACCTCTCATTCCTTGAGGCGGATGACTGATTTGTGCATCCTTTACTTTTACTTTACTTTTTAATGTCGGTTTCATTTGAGATGAACATGACGTTTGTGAATGTCTTATTGGTCTACTTCAAATGTATCTGATTACTTGTTCACCCATTTTAGATACATGAATTTGATGAGAAGGTAGGGGTTAGGACAACTTACTCAAGAAGGACTACAGGTAGACTGCAGTCATTGGGATTCAAACCCAGAAGCTTTTTTGACTAGGAGTCTAGCAACCTAACCCCCACTAGACTATCCTGCCCGAATGGAGGCAAAAATGTCCATCTTGTAAAAAATAAAAAAAATAAAATAAAAAAGTAAATTCCTGACACCGCAAAAGTGAAAGTACATTGATGCACATTTCTTCCTCCTAAATACATCCTCTACAGCCAGGGCTCCACGCCCCCTGTCACTATGTTAAACACTGCAGTACACTTGGCGTTCAAAGTACTATAACCTTCATAACAAGCCATAGCCGTTATGATTAATGACTTCAATACAAGGGATTCGATAAAGCAGAACTAAATACTAAATTAGACATAATGGTATTGCACATTATTGAACTTCATTACTGCTGTCCAATGTGGCGTATGACCCGCATAATGGGATTGTTTTTTAGTGTTGTATTTACTTTTTTTTACTGAAGCTGTTCTTTAATGACCTTTTGTCCTCGAGCTAACTAGAGTTAAGTGAATTGCATGGAATGCTGTAAAGAATTAAAGTCAAACTCAGGCAAAAAAAACAGCATAAAATACAACTCCTGGAATATGGGCTCCTCTGACACAGAACTTCTGAAGCTGCCTGCAACAGGTGATGGTGACAACTTGTGTGGACAGAACCTTTACCGGGTCGGCCCTCCATACCCTGGTCTCCTACGGGCGGAAGGTGATGAACTTGGTCCTTGTTTTTAATTACTTTCTATTTAGCCTTGCCTGGCATTTGCTTAACCCACCTTCTTTCCCCATTAGATACACACAGTACACACAGACACAGTTCAGATTCACACGCACAAAACCCACACACACGCGCAACAACCTGCTCTATGAGGGCAATGTTAAGGGAAGCAACTGGGAGTAGAATAAGATATTTTTTCCCTAATTATTTTCCTCTGTCTCTGCCTGTGTCGACATGGAAACGCAAATGAACAGAACCAATCAGTTTCC
Source organism: Molva macrophthalma (assembly GCA_027123675.1). Classification (NCBI taxonomy): domain Eukaryota; kingdom Metazoa; phylum Chordata; class Actinopteri; order Gadiformes; family Lotidae; genus Molva; species Molva macrophthalma. The sequence goes on along the minus strand of JAOPJO010000025.1, from coordinate 1,778,819 downwards.
TCGTTGACGTGTCAGATACACTTAATACGACGGGCCGAGGACGGCTTGAAATGTGTAATCCTCCTCCCACATGCTGCCACACTATCCCAGTTTATTTAATCGTTTCCACCAATAATGACATGAATATCATTTGAGGAAATGTCACAGCCACGGGTTGTGAGTATAGGAATGAACAAATTGCACTTCTCCCTCTGAATCGGGCATCTTTAACACAGTGCTTGAAAAAGGGAGGAGAGGGGATTGGCTGTTGTGATTGATAGGTTGTTTGAGTAAAACAAGAGAGAGAACGTGATAGAAATACGAGTGCAATGAGTGCCAGGACTGTTTTTCTCACCCTCAGTGCATGAATAACGTCACCTTTTTGTATTTTGAAAGAGTTTGTCAGATACCACTCTGATAGGTGGTGGAGGAGGTGGTGCTGGTGAAGTTGGCTGTCAAGAGGTGGCTGGAGGTGGGATAGGTGGAGGAGGGCTGAATGTGGTGGGCAGGAGATGGGATGAGGTGGTGGATGTCGAAGTATAGGGGTGGTGGTGAAAAGGTGGTGTTGGTACTTGATTACAGAAACCTCTTTGTAAGTACAGAACACAGCAACTGTAAACCAATGGTTGCTCATTGGTCCTGGTCATGAGTTGGGGGAGATAAGCAAGGGTTGCTGGTTCAATAGCAGGATGTGAGGCGTGTCTTAATAGTTCACAACCTTCACATCAGGCATGTTAGTCAGAGCACAGGAATGGTCCATTTGTGTGGTATCCTTACTTGTCTTGTATCTACTGGGGCCCCAAACTGGCTGACCTTTTGTCAGAAAAGGTACTGAGTCATCTATGAACAAATCTCTTTTACAGGAAGCTGTGAGTGCCTTTGTCTGGCAGCAGGGGGGATGTTTGAAGTAGCCATCATGACTAATCACACATACGTTCATTAATTTACCATCTGACATCATCATAAATACCCTTTAAAGGACAACTCATTGTTGGTTCTGTTCTTGAGGATTGAACCAAGTACCTTTCAGTTGGGAGTCGAACAACAAGGCCAAGACACTAGCCTATGAAATCTGGTGCTACGTTTCTCTTTATTGGCTACTAGTGTGTCGTTTGATGTTATTTTGTCTTAATGCACGGAAACTTAACAAGTGAACCCATTACAGTTGACGGTTTTGTTTCTACTATATTGGGTTATCAGTAAAGCCCTGTGCATCTGAGAAAGTTTTTCTTAGTTGGATGGATTTTTCTTAAGGACTTCTTAACACATGGGCTTTGGCGATAAGGGCGAAGGCAATTCTTTTTGTCTCTGCTGCTCTGTTCTCTGCTCGGATTGCTCCTTATTGTGCTTCCATTTTGTCCTTTTGTATTCTCTCGCTATCTCACTTTTCATTTTTCTTAGGGTAATGCTTTTATTTCCTCACCTTATCAATCTAATTCACATTTGTTCTTATAGACGACAAAATGACAAACACATAACGAAAAATGTAATCCTCAGTAAAGTAGGAGAGAAAAATGTATACAGTTAAAATTCAACTTTATTATACATCTTCTGCCAAATACGATCACATTGATTTGTACTGATTGAGTAATTGACTCTAATGTAGAACATTGGCTACGTATTGTCATGGTAAGGTGTAAAATGCCAGATTTAACATATTCTCTTTCTTTTGTTTGTGTGCATTTCCTGAAAAGCAGCATGTGATTTTTCCATTGTTGGTATTCTGCTATTGCTTTTGAATGCTACCAAAATCATTACAAACACAGAATACACAATGAGTAAATACCAAGATGAGTCTCATTTATAAACTGTAAACAATTAACATTAATATAATTATTCTCAGTTGTTTCACTGCAACAAAATAATCGCAGAGGAGTCATCTGACATTTATTTATTAGCATTAGCAACAGTTTTAATTAGCATATTGTTAAGATGCAACTTTATGCACTTTTCTGGGAGCAATTTCCAGGATGGATTGCTTTCTCCCCGTTCCTTATCATGACAATAACCGTATAAAATATTACCCTAACTCAACCATCTCTTACCTAAACGTAATCATCTCTAACTTAAACTTTAGAAGAGAGCTTGTAAGAGGGAGATAGTTAGGGAGATAGAGATTCAACAGAGAGAGAGAGGGTTTAGTTTGGCGATTGACAAAGAGTTTGGGAAAGGGTGTTTGAGAGAGAGGGAGAGAGTCTTCATGGTACAATCTACATCTTCATGAGTTCTATCGACATTTCCCAAGACAAGGTTCAAACAGTTGGTTTTGTCTTGTGCCTCACAGAGAGCTCCAACTGTAAAAGTCCTTTGACACTGAGCATGATAGTTTGTTGCAAATTCTTCACACAAAATCATAATCATATGGGGTGCTTTGATAAAGTGTGCAGTTGTATCGCCACAGTTTCGTTTTGGATACCATCATTCTCGAAAAGATTGATAGCCTACTTTTAGCAAAGAGGGGAACAACCCAAAAACACTCACGTCTCCAAAACATTGATATATTAAAGAATGCACACCCCTTATTATAATCCCCCTCATCCGCCAATGCAATTCCGACACTATTTTATACTTGGATTAAAAAGTGAAGCTCCCATATAATTGAATCCTCTAAATGCATAAGATATTTTGGTGGAAGGATGGAGCCTAAGCTTGTCTTCAATAGGCTATGTAGGTTGAGGGTTGAATCCATCTGTCTTTTTCACTGGCGCAATTCTTATTGGAAAAGGCCGCAAATTTGTGTCGCGGTTGATGTAAATAGTTTTGACAATGTTTTTTTCCGCTTTTCCACATTGTTTATCCGCTGCGTGTCTGACCTAAAAAGACCTGAAGGGCCTTAAGTGACTGTTGTTTCTATTTCCTATCAAGTAATTTACTAGACAATTTCCTCCAAAATAACCTACATGTCATTAAGCACCAGATGGGTCATCTATCCAGATATTTGGACCCAGAACCTGTTTGCTGGGAGTCAAACACCTAAACTACAATTCAGGATGGTCACTGTCTGCTCTGCTCTGACCCTATACTCTGAAGTTTCCACACACACACAAACATTCATTTGGCATCCAACACTGAGGGGGACAAACATACAGCAAGTGTGTTTCTGTAGTCCTGGTAATTTAGCACTCAGGTTTAGCTCTGTTTAGCTGTGTTATATGAGAGATTTACCAGCACTCCTAGTTCATAAAACCACTGTGAGGACTACTATTGATGGTTATCATCAAAAAGCAACAGCAGAGAGAGAGAGCTGTGGCCCTGGATGGCCTGAATAGAGATTTGCAGACATGAAGGAAGGAAGAAAGGAAAGAAAGAGAGTTGCTTATTGTATGTGCAAACTTACCTAGGCATAAAGCTCTTTCTGATTCGGAGTAGGGGAGGGAGGGAGGGAGAGAGAGGAAGCAAGAAAGGAAGATATAAAGTCAATATAATGACTCATTCCCTACATCTCTTCCTGTGGTCCAATGGTCAGTCTAACCAAGTTAAACGAATCTAAGACTACGACATGTACGTCTTCAGCCATCAAAGTTTATTAGGAGACTGGTGCTCCACTGCAGATGTGTTTTTCTAGTCCATATAACCCCGGGACTCAAACCCACAACCTTGTGGTCCAAAATTCATATTTTCCTGACCCTTTCTGTCCAACCATAACAACACACGCAGTACTCTCCAAAAAGCTTAGCTTACGGACGCAAAAAATAACTGCAGACACCGATAATTACCCCGTACAACCGATATATTTAGGGCTGATTAAAATATGACAGCACATTACTCAGCGACTCATCAGCATGACGCCATCCCTTCCCTTTGGGCTACACATTCTGCACGACCTCGTACTGTTCTTCTAAAAAGCAGAATGACCCATTTGACAATGTGCTTTGGTCCAGGCAAAGACATGGGCAACTCATCAAACCAAGCCACCATGCTAGACCCCACCATCACCATCGTACTACCCAAACCTAGTCCAGGGTCCACCCTCCCCACCAACATTGTACTTACCAACCTCTAGTCCATGGTTCACCCTCTCAATCCACCACCATACTAACCCACTCACCCTCCCCACCACCATAGTACTGGTTGTAAACTATGGTAAACTGACCATAGTACTGGTAACCCAGCCTGGTTCATGGTCCAATCTCCCTAGTCCAGTCCAGGTTCCATCCACCCCATCCACCATCATACTAATCCACCTCTAGTACATGGTCCACCCTCCCCATCCACCATAGTACTAACCCGCCCCTAGTCCAGTCCAGGTTCCATCCTCCCCACCACCACTATGGAACTAACCCCCCCCCCCCCCCTATCAGGCCAACACTCCCTACCACCATAGTTCTAACCCACCCCTAGTCCAGTCCAGGGGCCACCCACCCCACCACCTTGGTATTAAACCACTCAATTGTCCTGGTTGTGAGTTATCGGTGGGGAGAGAAGGGGAGGTTGCTGGTTCAGCAGGATCTGACGTGTGACTTAACAGTCAGGCATGTTTGTGTGATCGCTGGAGTAGTCTATGTTTGTATTATCTTTACTAGACTTGACTACTGGTGCACCAAACTGGCTGACCCTTTGTCACAATGAGCACTGAGTCATCAACAAATCTCTTTTTCGGGAAGCTGTGCGTGCCTTTGTCCGTCAGTGATTTTAAGGGAAGCTGTGTTTGAAGTGGCCATCATGAATCGTGGGAATTGTACCTACATTTGTTAAGCCCAAACACATGAAGGAAATGCATTGTGAATCATGTTCTTGGGGTTCCAACTCAGTACCCCATGGTCCACCTTGTACCATTAAACCCCTAACTGGTCCAGGGTCCAGCCTGGCTACCAGAGGACGGTATGGTGGGGGTGGTTCTTTGGGTGGATGTTGGGATTGGGGGGAGGGGGGGGTTCAGGGAGGTTGAACTCACAGGGATGGCTCCAACAGCTCCTTAAGTGCTGTCAAGGCACTAAATTGGACCAAGCAGTGGGTTGAATAATTACAGAATAACAAGGAAAAGAGGCGGTCTTCATCTGGCCACAGGAGAAGAATAATTGATTTCATACGGGAAGGGTTGACTGGACGTTTGATGGTTATTAATTTATTTATTTGTTTACTACAGTATCTACGCACCATAGGACAGGCAAGGTCTCCAGCTGTCATGCTGGCCATATGGGATAACTTCTATCCCATTTTAAAAGAGAGAGAGAGAGAGCGAGAGAGCGAGAGAAGAGGGTGAGGGGGGTTTGTGACTTGAAGAAAAAAAAGTAATTAATTGGATCAGATTAAAATTAATGAAGTAATTAAGGACCTGCCTGCCCCAGTTCTCCGGTCCAAGACGAAGAAGCTGGAGTAGAGTAGCAGTGAAGAGGGCGAGATCTACACACAGGCATATATATATATATATATATATATACACATACATATATATATATATATATATACACATACATACATATATATATATATACACATACATACATATATATATATATACACATACATACATACATATATATATACACATACATACATACATACATACATATATATATATATATACACATACATACATACATATATATACATATATACACTCACCGGCCACTTTATTAGGTACACCTTGCTAGTACCGGGTTGGACCCCTTTTTGCCTTCA
>JAOPJO010000025.1:1737399-1750494 GCA_027123675.1 Molva macrophthalma | reverse complement strand
AGAGAGAGAGAGAGAGAGAGAGAGAGAGAGAGAGAGAGAGAGAGAGAGAGAGAGAGAGAGGGAGAGGGAGAGTGAGATGAAGGTGGGAGCAGGAAGACTTCACCAGACGTGAACGCCATCCAGATGAACTTTCTGTCGCCAGGGGAAACAGCGGGACGCCTGTGGGAGCTGACAGGTTCGCTCGCTTGTTTCCTCGCCGCGCCAAACAAACGGATTACCTTCCGGAACCTTCCGGAACAAACAGCAGCCTCCCCTCTGGGTCGGACACGGTGGGTGTGTGTGTGGAAAACCAGAAACCAGCTTGTAAAAGGTTTAAGTCGTTTATCCTGTCATTTATTTTTTGGTTTGTTTGTTTTGTTTTTCTTTCTTTTGTTTCGTTCTGTATCTGTTCGGTCGAGACCAAATCTTGTTCCCGTCGCAGATTTCCATACAAGACAGCTGAAGGTGTTTTGATATTTGCCTGTTGTATTCTGGGTAATTCGGTGTGTGACTGTCTTTTTTTATGTGTGAGGGAACAACCGCTCCTTGAATTTGAAATTGGCCTTGGTTTTGCTCTATAACAACGTGCTAGGATGTTAAAGTAGCTCTACAAGTCTCTCTCTCTACATCTCCCCCATCTCTCCATCGCCCATGCTCTCTTCTCGTGTTCTACCCATTTTAGGCTCTCTCTCTCTCTCTCTTTCATCTTTTTTCATCACTTGACACAGACTTTAAGACTGTGTCTTGTTCCGGTCTCGTTTACATGCCCCTATTTTTCTTTGACTCCCATAGTCTCTCTTAATTTATCTCTTCCTCATTGACTCTCACTCACAACATAAGATACAAAATTATAAAACACATTTGTAAAATAAAACAACATTGTCTAAAAATACAATATAATACACATTTAAATGTGTACAGTGAAACAGCTATAACATTAGACCATTAGTGTTAATGGTCAGGATAGGGCTAGCGCCAGGAAGATTAACTCAACTCTATACTAACATTATTGACAATAATCGATAGATTACTATTTCTAACATCGTTAACGAGAGAGTCTGCAGTGTCTGGTGCTGTGTCAGGTACTCTGTGCTGGGGAGGCAGTCCAAAGAAAGAAATTAATATTTTATGAAATAAATGTAAAAAAATGGTGCTCTCTCTCTCTCTCTCTCTCTCTCTCTCTCTCTCTCTCTCTCTCTCTCTCTCTCTCTCTCTCTCTCTCTCTCTCAGCCTTAAGTCTGGCTTATTTTGCGATCCCAGTAATTATCTGTCCGTCTTTCTTTGAGTCTCTGTCTAACTCGCTCACTCTCTTCCTCTGTGTCTCTCTAAGTCTCTCTCTCTCTCTTTAAGACCGTCTCAGTCCCTCAGTCTCTGTCTCCTCTACCTCGCTCTACCACGGCCCTCGTGGGCAGCTATCCAGGGAGAACAGCATCAACTTCAAAGGCTGGCGGTTAATAAGTGGTAAAACTCAGAATCAGAGCTCAGCATTAGCAATAAAGTGGCATTAACATACACACCAACCAATGCACATTGGAGATGATACAAATTATAGCTGCAAGTCACAATTAGTCACACTTCAAAGAACAAATTTTGTTTGAAAATTGGATGAGGGAACATGTTGGGTTTGATCAGAATGAGATCAGGACCCTGCAAATCTGAGTGATGACTAACGTGTCTGTACACATGAACTCTTTCTATCTCTCGGCCTCTTTCTGGCTCCTCTTTATCTCCCCCCATCTGCTCTCTCTCTCTCTCTGTGTTGGATAATTCAACAGCCAGTCCATTAGTACTGACATAGATTTGGTGCCATCATACTGAGTATGTATTCACAAGTGAATTATTCAGTCATATATACATTTACTGCTACTATTTAGGTACTTAACCAAAGATGGCTGTCATCCAGAGAAACTTACAGTCAATCCAGACACGTTATCAAAGATATAGGGGGGTAGGGCATCTTGCTCTAGGAAAACATAGAGGATCACACCCAGTACCTTTCGGCTGGGAGTCAAACACTCCCAGCCTCTATCCTGCCCCGCCCCCCCATTTAGCCGATGAATATATTCCAGTATATATATATATATATATAAGCATTTTGATAAAGTGTTAACACTTTCAATTTGTCCAGGCTGAGATAGACCTCGAACATACCACAGGTTAGTTTAATCTTTGAGGGGACCCAGAGTGATCTAAAGAACCCACAAAAGACAGACAGAGGTCCCCCTAGTGTACCATACTAGACGGACAGACAGACGACCCCAGGGGAGTCAAGCCATCCTATTATCTATTACTATTTGAATGGCTTTCTGTGCCTCCGATTGGCTGGGATAGCTGGTGTGTGTCTCTTGTGAATACAGCAGGGGTACCTGCTGGCCGCTGTTAAATGTATCTATTGTCTCTTTGTCCAGGGCCAGCTGCGCCAAGTAATCAATTACAATCAGGTAACCAATCAGGGCACAGGTACACCAATTAGAGAGTGCCCGGGATCCTGGGAATATCAATTAAAGGACCTGATTGACCACTAATTTAGAACAGCTGCTCCCGTGTTGTCTGGGTGACATCGAGAATTCCCCTCTCTAGGACCAGGGCTGCTGTGCCTCACACACACGCACGCACGGACACACACACACATGCACGCACGCACGCATGGACACACACACGCACGAATGCACGTACGCACAGGCACATACACACACAGTAGAAGACACACACATAAACACACACACACAGTAGAAGACACACACACACATTAGAAGACACACACACACACTAAGAGACACAAACACACACACACAGAAACACTCACACATCCAGACGCACACATGCTGTCACACCCACACACACAAACACTGATTATTGATTTTATCACAATAGCACCAAGGCAAGACATGGAAAATCTTTGAGCAATGAGTCTGTTCTTGGTTTTAAGACTACATAAGTTTGTTAAGCTTTTACGTTTAGCGTTTAAAGTGTGTGTATTTAACTGTTTAGCTTTACCCTCCACAGTTAAGGTTGTAGGTGTAGCTTGTCTGTCCTGTGAATAATTAATGAAAATCTCTGAAGGATTTTCAGTGTGTATTCTCCTGTTTCCTCTGTATCTTGTCTTCACTCCGTGTTAAGATCCTACCACTCTTCCTCTTTTTATCCTTTGTTTTGATCGTGTTCATTCATCAGAACTTTCTACTCCTTTAGTTAAAAGTTAATATTTTGTTTCTGCTTCTCTGTTCTCCTCTCATCCTCGTCTCTCCGTTGAGGTCAGGAGTGACCTTGAAAAACACAGAGGCTTGGCCAGATAACCTGAAGACAAGAACAGATACATATGTATCCACAACTATTTTATCTATCATTTATGTGTTCTGAGTTCAGACTGTGTTTTGTTGAAAGTGACTTACATGAGAAACTGGGGAGAATTATTATGGGGGGAGGGGAGCATGATAGTGTCGTGGCTATGGTGTTCCGCTCCCAGCCAAAATATACTGGGTTTGATCCCCAATGTCCCCTTAGCCAACGTGTAGGCATCCTACAGAAAGATTCCTAGCCCCTATCTGCTCATCAATGACATGTATCTGAATTAACTCCAAGTGGCTTATCAATAAACTCGTCTACTAAATGTCTAGATGCTAAACAATAAATGCAATTATGTTACCTATTAGTATCATACATTCTAATAAACTCAAATGTCAAGGTTACTAAAATACAAGTCATGATCCAATTCCCTTTGTTACAAAAAGATTAAACCGCAGGTAAAACCCATTACACCGCCTTGCATCATGCTAGTCTTGTTTCAAAGCTCCTCCCATTCGGAACATGATTTGTTCAACACAGTGTTCATTGTAATTTTACAAGACATGAGACACAAGCAAATGTGGGTCTTGAGCTGTGTTCAAGTCCAACACACTAAAGGTCACCTGTTCAAACTGTGCCAGACACCGTTGTTTAACTCTACACTATTTACTACTTGAGCAGACACTTTTATCCAAGGCAGCTTAGTGGATTCAGATACAGGTCATTAAGGAGCATGTAGGGGTCAGGGCATCTGGCTCTAGGATGCTTACAGGTAAACTGCGGACATTGGGGATTGAACCCAGTACCTTTTTGCTGAGTCCAGCACCCTAAACCCTGCACTATCCTTAGCTGGGAGGATGTGTTATATTACATGAATGAGAAGCCATTTATGAAAATGTGTAGTTGCACTTCTGTCTGTGCCATTACTCTCTGACGCCCATTTGTGCTTAGCGATAAGTCAACAAATTATCACTGCAATCAAACAGAAGATGCTGTGTAATGGACCATTACCAAAGATGAGGTAGAGAGAGAGGGAGAGAGAGCGAGGGGGGAGGGGTTGATAAGAGAGGGAGGGGGGATAGAAAGAGGGGGAGAGAGAGGAAGGAGAGAAGGGAGAGGAGAAAGTGAAAGATAAATGGAATATAAACTGTATAGAGATTGAGATAAAAATGCAAAGAAGATGGTAGAGAATTATGTCTACATATTATTTAATGTATTTTACACCCAGTAGGGTGTTTTGATTGAGACCATATCAACATCTGTCCTTCATCACTGTTCTTTTAAAACATATGGTAATTGTAAATACATACAATCCTACTGCATAAAATCTGTGATCTTAATTGTGTATAATTCTAACTGGTGAGAATGCAGACGTTAATGCTCACCTCAACCCACCATGACAAGTATATCTCCAGCACCACAGTCACCTTCCCCTGCCCTCCACCATGTCCAGGGGAGAACGCTGAATACACCGTCCATAAGCAGCTCATGAATCACTAGTGGCGTTGGTTACTCAGTATCCCGGGCCCGCTGCGGGGTGTGTATCTGCCTGTGAGATCCAGAGAGGAGCGGCTGGCTGGGGGTTTGTCCAGCAGAGTTGGCTCCTTAACAAAGACAATCAGGGCCTGAAGATAACTGTTATCAGCTGGCTGTAGAGCGCTCTGCCCAGTGGCCCCAGGAAGCCAAACGTGCACGGTGTGTTCACCAGGAGGGGGCAGGCTGCAGGCCGGGATTAGAGAAAGTGTACGTGACATTTTGCCATAGGTGTGTATCGTATGTGGGTCGGAGGGTGTTTCTAGATTTGCTGTGTGAACACACACACACACACACACATGCGCACACGCACAAGCACACGCACACGCACACACACAACTTAGTTAGTCTTTTTTATATATATATATTTATATATTTTGGGATAATTCTGTGGTATCTAATGTACTGTGTCTGTCATCGTTGTATTTACATGTTTAGATGGGGGTCCTGACTTTGTTCTTACCACATGGTGTACAAAGCATTTATTTGTCATTCTATGTTTACATCTGACTTACATGATCACTCTGTGGCATTTTCTAAAACACTTTGGCTGCCATTGTCGTAATCTCAGCTAACAAGTGTAAGTGAAAGTCCCATACACACAAACACCTAAGCATCTTCCTTCATATTTACATCTTATGAGATAATTATCTTATCTCTTATTAGCTCTGTGGCTGTCATGGTCATATTTATAACCAGTTCTGTCTTATATTCATACCACACTACACAAACACACACACACACACACACATTAAACACACAAACATACACTACACATACAGACACACTGATAAATTAGCATATATACAGCAGACAAGCGATCAGCAACACTTGCCTCAGCGGTCTAAGGCAGCCCATTAGGTGTGAACCGTGGCAGGGAGACATTCAAAGGTTATGACACGACGAGCTAGCAGTAGCGTAGCCGCGATGCAGGTCATTGAGAGAGGAGCCCTGGACGAGGTAATCACGGCCATTTTCTCGGGTTTCTATCGCAGTATTGAACCCTTGTCAATGATGATCTCACACACACTGTCCGACCTGTCCCCTCCACGTAGACGCACATGCACCAGGAGGGAATAAAACACAACATACACACACACACACACGCACACACACACACACACGCACACACACACGCACACACACAAAAACAAACACCAGGAAAGAGCCGGGGTTGATTGAAGAGGTAGGGGCACACACACACAAACACACTCACACATTCACACACACACACACACACACACACACATCGAAGCTTGTAATTTACCGTAATTAGCAGTAAAATTATGTTGGGAACGCAGGGGTGTTTTGGAACAGAGGTCATAGGTCAAGAGCAGGTACGATCCTTTTAACCTTTAACCTATATTTTTTAATTGAGGATGAACTTTAGGAAGTGAATTTTAGGAAAGCGACATTAATTAAAATACAGAGAATATGACCTGATTGTCCTCTGTGGCTGTGTTTGTACCAGAGCTGGAGTTAGACCTGTATACCTGTTTGTATAATTATCAAACTAACTCCCTATTGGTTTATTATGAGTTACCTCAGACACTCTGACCTCCCCTCCCACACACACACACATACATACACGTACAGACCCGCATTAAGACACACACAGCCTTTCAGCACTAGATGGTATTAATTGGCTCTCTCATGCATCGCCTCATGGTCAGACATGGATCACGATCACTCTGAAGCCCAGCAGACACACTGAGGACTCACAGACAGACAGACAGACAGACAGTCAGCTAGACAAACAGCCAATCAGCTAGATAGACAGACAATAAACAGTCAATTAGACTGATGGACCGACATATAATCAGCTAGACTGAAGGACAGACAGACAGATCGATGGAAAACAGACGGATGGATGGACAGACAGAAGGATGGGTAGACAGACACAGACAGAGAAACATACCATTGTTTGGTCACCCATTTGTCCTTTTTGGTTACTGCTCGGTTCACAATTGGACCTGCGTGGACAGGTTGCACACAGTGGTTCACTGTGGTTAAGGGTCAGGATCTGCCATGTCAACCCCATCATCGACAGACCACTCATAGACAAACATCAAGTCGTGTTCATCACCCAAAGGATCACATAATGGCCCAAAAACACAACCGCTTATTAGCTCATTCCTTTTCATTTCTTCTTCCATCGCTGTAAGGAGATAGAGATTAATGTCTTCTGGGTTTTGGTAGCCAGGGTGGTCATAACTGAAATATATCTCTTGCATTTGAGCGGCCAATTATCTGGGGTTGTATTAAGTTATACGCAAATCGATATAATCTTTCGTATATATGCAACGTTATTTTGTGTTCCCGTTCTTTTTGGCAGTGTGAAAGATTTTGATGTCCTTTGTTTCAGAAGATAAACAAACAAAAAAAAGAAAGCCTCTTTGAAAAAGAAACAGCACTAACCCCTGGAGAATTGAACTCCTCTGGAACTGTTAACAAGTGTTAATGGTAAGATGGCGTCAAGATAAAAAATAAAGCAGAATTCAGAGAGGTCATAGGATACATTTTCTATAGATTTGAATCTGCTGTTGAGAAACAAACAGTGGTATAACACAATTTAAACTCAGAACTCTTAATTGCCCCATATGGTACGTCTATATTAGACTTTAGATCTGATTGAGGTGCATACATTATAACAATTTGACAGTAAATATAGACAGGACAATCTACAACTAACGGACACAACTTAGGGAACACCAATTTAAAAAATAAAACTGATGAGATTACATGGAGAAACATGGATGGGCGTTTGGAGAGAGACAATTATGATATCCACTTCACTTATGTCTTCGCTGTTGAGACGCCTCAATAGTATACATGAGGATTCTCTCAGTGATCAATAGGAGCATGGAATCATCAATACCTGACCACGCACATTATCAATACTGATGGCCTGCAATTGATAATCAATTAACTATTATAGGAGACCGTATGAACTGTGTGTGTATATGCGGGCATGTTTGTATGTATTTATATCTCTATATATGTGTGTGTGTGTGTGTGTGTGTGTGTGTGTGTGTGTGTGTGTGTGTGTGTGTGTGTGTGTGTGTGTGTGTATGTGTCCAGGGGTTACGCCAAATAGTGTGTGAATGCAGGTCTAATTAAACCACCATTGATTAATGATTAAAAGTATGCCTCTGTTGTCTGATTTATCACTGGAGGTGACACACACACACAGACTCTACCACTCTAAATATTCACATGTGTACACATACAGACCATACAGAAACACACACGCTCTAGAATAAATGCATCATGTATCAATTCCCCTGTGACGTGTATTGATTTATCCGTTAGTGGCTCACAAATATAATTGTTTCTATTGGAATATGACATAATGTTTAATGACACATCAATACCTATATATGAATTCATAAACACACAACCCAAGGTAGAACGATTGGCTCACCAAAGTTTTTTTTATCATAGTATATGTAACAAAAATGTTTACAAATGTGCAAAATGGTCCTACATTGTTACGTTGATGAATTATATTAAGGAGCAGGTAGGGGTTAGGGCATCTTGGTCAAGAATGCCTATAGGTTAAGATGAGGACAATGGGGGTTGGAACTCAGAACATTTTGGTTGGGAGTCAAACATCTTAACCCCGACACTACACAAAATGGAGAGAGGCAGACTAAGACTACAACTCGTACAGAATAAGACTACAACTCAAAGCAGCCAAATGTGTACATGAGTACTGCCCATGCGGCATGAACAAAGACTGTAACTGTGATTTAGGGATAAACTAACAAAATTGACTGAACTTGAATTGAACTGAACGTTGAAATGTATCATTTTTGTTTTACTTTTATTCATTAATATATTCAAATAATACTGTGGAATTTATTTGAGGCTGTGAGCCATTGGTGTAAGTCCAGTCCACGAAAGTGACATTAATTAAAATACAGAGAATATGACCTGATTGTCCTCAGTGGCTGTGTCTGTACCAGAGCTGGAGTTAGACCTGTATACCTGTTTGTGTAATTATCACACTAACTCCCTATTGGTTCATTATGAGTTACCTCAGACACTAACCCCCCCCCCCCCCACACACACACACACACACACACAAAAACACAGAACCACATTAAGACACACTCACACACACAAACACAACTTCAACTTCTATCCGTGCATTTATTAAAATAATAAGCCGACCAACGGTTGTTGCCCTGCTGTTGTTTGAGAGGACAGCAGCCTCATTACAGAGTGTATGTTTGTGAAGCCACATCTCTCAAACGGTTAGTTAATGTTAGCATTAGTATTTATTAGACACGTTTTACACTTTTAGCGCCCATTAGCCCGGTGCTTTGCCAGCAACAAAGCGTCCCTCCAGAAGAATAAGTGGACAATGGAAAAGTGTTGGATGATTTTGGGATACCTTTGAATCCTTTTGTGTTCTGAGCTTTTTGCTTTCCTTTTTTACATCTTTTTTACAATTAATTGGCAGTGTCACTGTGAGCATCAAATGAGAGATGGCTCTTTCAGAGAGAAATGATAATGGTCTTCATGCCTCATTAGACTGTTCACCGCAGACAGAGGAGACAGAAAAGATGAATGGAAAGAATGAAAGAGAGAAAGGGAGAATGAAAGACAGAGGGAGAGC
The DNA here is from genome assembly GCA_027123675.1 of Molva macrophthalma. Classification (NCBI taxonomy): domain Eukaryota; kingdom Metazoa; phylum Chordata; class Actinopteri; order Gadiformes; family Lotidae; genus Molva; species Molva macrophthalma. The sequence goes on along the minus strand of JAOPJO010000025.1, from coordinate 1,741,073 downwards.
GAATGATGAAAGACGGAGAGAGAGAAGGAAATACAGAGAGAATGAAGTGAAGAAAGAGAGAATGGAAGAGAGATAAGATGAAAGAAAGACAACAATAATGAAGACTTTATTTGTTTATTAAAGGATCCCCATTAGCAGAATACACTGCAGTCAGCTAGTCTTCCTGGGGTTTACGCATAACATATAAGACATGAACAACCAGGTTTGTAAAAACAATAATATCAAGACTTAACATCAGACTATCAATCAAACAAAAAAAAAGATGTGAACATTATTATTTTACAATCACATGACATACAAACAGACACTGGTGTTGTAATAATAGTACTTATTTCCTTTGAAGTAGCATTTAAGATACGGCATGAACCATGTTTTGCAGGTAACAATGTGCCTATTAACGTCGATATTATAGTGAGATTGAAAGAGGGATAAAGAGAATGGGATAGAGAGCGAATGAACAAAGAGTGGGAGAGTGAAAGTGATCAAATAAATACAGAGAGCGAGAGAAAGAGAGAGGGAGAGAGATTGAAGAAAACATAACTCTTTGACCATATTTACCATGAACGAACATGGCAATTTAGTATCGCTTGAGAGTATCGCTAGAGTTCCTACCCATGCCTCAATAGACTACTAGCCACTGTGTTGTGGGAGGTCTTTAGAGCACAAGCCCAGGGTTCATTTGTGACTCCAGTTTACGCAGATGAACAGTGATCTGTAGCAGATTACACGGCACCAGTCACCCTGCCAGCAGAGACTGCTTCCCACGGTAAATAAGGCGACTTAAACCGGATTGTGCTGATCCAGATTAACCAGCATTGCTCTGGGCAGTCCCTCACATAAACACATACTTAGACACACACACACACACACAATCAGAGCCACACACCTACAGACACATACAAACACACACACACACACACACACAGACACACACACTCTTTCTCTCCTGCATTTAGATCCCTTTAACTCTCTCCCATAAACACACACACACTCTTTCTCTCCTGCATTTAGATCCCTTTAACTCTCTCCCACACACACACACACACACACACACACACACACACTCTCCCTCACCTCTATTTAAAGCTGTGACTCTCTCCCGTAAACACACCCACACACAAACACAGACACGCACATGCACACACTCTTGTAAACACACACACTCACACCTCCCACAGAGTCTGGTCTCTCTCAGTTCTCTGTTCCCCCTTCATACAGAACCATTCTAGATATCAATCTTTTCTCTCTCTCTCTATTTCTCTTCATCTTATTTTGGTCAACAGGTCCTATTTTCTTGTAGTGAGCCGTTTTCACACTGAAGCTATCCATATTAACACATACTTTTTATTTTAACGTTACACCCAACAGACTTAACAATGCTTCATACCTACTTAATGTGTATATACATACCATACATACATTACTCATTATGTTTTCATTTGCTGGTTGGGTTGAGATAACAACTTTTTAAAATGAGGAGAAAGCAAGGTGTTTGCACACTAATCTACATCTTCATTCATTCTTATCTGAGAATTAATCTTCCTCTGTTGTTCATCTATCTCTCTTCTCTTTCTTCTATTTGTTCTAGCTGTTTCTTTCTCTTCCTACCTTTATTGCATGCACCATATTATTATTTTGTTTAATATCTGAAACATCTTCTCTCTCTCTGCCGCTCTCCCACTGTGTACCTCTCTCCCTCCCTTTTAATCTTATTCTCCTTCCCTCCCTCTATCTAACTCTCTCCCTCTGTCTATCTATCTCTCCTTCGGTGTCATTCTCTGTCTCTCTTTCCCATTGTTCCTCTCTCATGTGAGAGTGTTAAATAGAGAGAGAGAGAGAGAGAGAGAGAGGATATGATGGTGTGCCAGGGGCAGAGGTGCAGGAGGGTCAGAGATCACGGCGTGACACACCTCAGGACCCTCAGGGAGAAGGTAACCACGGAGACACAATGATTATGCCCTGTCTCCCACAGAACCAACAGGTACCTCAGGAGATCGAAGATACCGCAACAGATGACTCTTACTATTCACTATTCACTCAGCAGACACTGAATCTAAAACATCTAAAACCATCACAGTGAACTCAGATACGTGTTGGGGCGGCCGTATCTTAGCAGGTAGAGCAGGTAACCAGAAGGTTGCTGGTTAGATGCCCGGCTTCTCCTAGCACTGTGTTGAGGTGTCCATGAGTAAGAAACCTTTACTGCTCCTGACGAGCTGGCTGTTGGCCTTGTCTGGTTGACAACGCCGTCAGTCGTGTGTATGACGTGAATATGAGCCCAATGTGAACATATCATAAAAAATCTCTTTGTACGTGACTCTTTTTGATTCCGATTCTGAGAAACATGTCATTAAGGAGCAGGTAGGGGTTAGGAGGCAGCTTGCTCAAGGATGCCTTCAGGTCAATTGGAGACACTAGGGATCGAACCATGTACTTTACTGGGAGTCAAACACCCTATTCCCTACATTACCCTGCCCCCTCTAGATACCTCAGTAGATACCTCAGGAGGTATTTGCCTCCAAGAAATGAGCCAAGGAATGCGGGCGCTGATCGGTTGGTGTAAACACCATGTATCTGTTTCAACACAGTCTGTGACCACGTTCTAAAGTAGTGATGCAACCAGCTGTCCATTGGAAACTACTGAGTTTCAGCAAATAAATATCCTGCATACATCTATAATTTACTCTATGACATTTACAGACAAAATCAATCACCAAAAGTGGTAGTCCAAACATGGTAGAACTCGAATTATGTGTATAGGTAACATTTCAAAGAGAAACAGAGATGCCAAACTACACAGAGAATGCGGGCCAAGCACGTTAAAATAATTGACCGTGTGGAATCAACTTTGAACAAACAAGCCACATCTAAATAACTCCACTGCCAAACCTAATAGGTGAAAAAGCACAAAGCTCTAAATGAGAGGCCTAACTATGATTCAACTTGTCTCAAAAACAGAATAATATTAATACGATTAAGAACTGTTAGTAATAGTTACAACTGACTAGTAACTAATACTAAAATCACCCTTCTGACAAATTCATAACACATTTGAGAGAAACAGCAGTTACTCTGTTCCTTCTGGCCAACTGCCGCTGTGGCGAAGTAGCCCAGGCTTAAGCAGTCAAGCTGCTAAACATGGATTGGACTGAGATCTAAGAGGATTGGCTGTTGGTGACCTCCAGATCGTTGCATTTGGTCTGAGACCGGAGGGAAGGCTGCTTACTGGAGCTGTACCACATAGAGAGAGAGAGAGAGAGAGAGAGAAAGAGAGAGAAGTATAGAGAGAAGTGGAGAGAGATAGAAAAAGACAGAGAGGGGGGACAAGGAGTGAAAGATAGAATTTGAATTAGATAGAGCGAGGTTAGAAAGAGAGGGGGGGAGAGAGAGAGAAGTGGAGAGAGACAGAGTGAGAGAGAGAGAGAGTATGAGAGAGAAAGAGAGGGAGCGGAATAGAGATGAAGAGCCAATAAAGTATAATTTCATGGTTTGTTTGATGGTGTGCTTACAGTGCATACTGGCTGTGAAGGAAGAGAGAGAGAATTAAACACTTGCATATCTGTGCCAGAGAGAGAGAGAGAGAGATAGGAAGGGAAGCATGTACAGGTGTGTGTGTGTGTGTGTGTGTGTGTGTGTGTGTGTGTGTGTGTGTGTGTGTGTGTGTGTGTGTGTGT
>JAOPJO010000025.1:1684982-1714065 GCA_027123675.1 Molva macrophthalma | reverse complement strand
ACACACACACACACACACACACACACACACACACACACACACACACACACACACACACACACACACACACACGTTTTCAACACAGATCTCTCTCTCCTCTGTTTCCCTCTCTGGCTCCCCCTCCCACACTCTCTCTTTCTCTCTCTCCCTCTCTCTAGCCCCTTTTGGGAATGAGGTGGCATTATTCCGCCTCGCCTGTATCAAAGCATAATGGGGGGGCATTGTTGTTTCCCCTTTAAGCCGGTAGCGGAGGTAGTAACAGAGCCGGATCGACGGCACAGTTCACCTGCCAATATTGTTTAGAAGCGGTGCGTATGTTATCACACAGGACGCTGACGCTGTTGTGTTACACATCACGCCTCTGATTCCGGAACGCTGGCACGCTATGTGGAAGCACACGAGGGGGCGGCATTACGCCGGCTTTGTTTGGTTCTGTGAAAAAAAGGCAAAGCCAGTATAATGCCGGATCTTCCTTATGGTAGCGTGATGTCTGTGTTAAAGGACTTCTGTCTCTCACTCTCTCCATGTCTCTGTGTATGTCTGTGTGTGCGTGGGTTTTTGAATGTAGGCTGACTGCAGCTAACCTCACCCTCAGTTAAATATTTCACAACCTCACTGTTATCATCTCCATCACCTTACCCTCCCTTCCTCCATTTCCTATTTCCCTACTGCCTTTCAAAGGTGTCATTCTCTGCACACACACACACACACACTCTCTCACACACATACCTGTATAAACACACACACTTTATATACTTACCACACACACCTACACCAAATTCACACATACAAACACAGACACAGACACACACACAAACATTTACACACTATATCTATACACTTGCCCACACACCCACATACACACTTGTACACACACACACACACACACACACACACACACACACACACACACACATACACACACACACACACACACACACTAGGTAAACTCACCACTCACACACAGGAGGAAGGTTGAGCTCAAGGTTGCAGAGCGAAAGGCCAAATCAATTTTTGTGGCTGGCGTTGCTCTCATACTAATGGACAATTCTAGTGAAACCCCCCGTCTCACATACACATAAACTCAGACGCATGCACGCACACACACACACACACAGACACATGCATTCACTCACACACACACAGAAGCATAGTCACACACACAAACACGTGCATGCATGCACTCACACATACACGCAGTCACAGACACACATTCTCTCACACACACTCTCTCTCACACACACACACACAGACTCTCTTACACATACAGGCACACACACACACACCAACACCCACCCACACACACACACACACACAGTGACAGCAGGCCCATTCACCTTCAGGTGTAATAATGGAATGGTAAAGGTCTGATAGCAGGTGGCCCTGAGCTATCCCTGGAGGGAAATAACGTTTTTATCAACCGCTTTTCTATTTAATGTTTGAAATATGAAATATATCAAATCTCACTTTAGGGGTCTGGGGTAACAGGATCAATGCTGTCTGCTGCAACACCCATTACTTGATGTTTATTTTAGTATTTATCATAATATTGTTACTATTTTGGGATATTTGCATTGTTTAATTATCATAATTTTAGTGTTTCAGTGGTGGGAACATCTAGAAGTCGTTCGTTTTTTGATAAAGCAAGTTAGTTTGTGTAACAAAATACATATAAATGTATCAAAATCAGTCAGAGTCACAATGAGATACTGTCTTGGTGGTATCCATGACAACCTCTCTGGGAGAGTCAGGGAAGAGGTGTATGCAGAGGGGTGGGGTTAGGGTTAGGGTAGCATGGAGGTGTATGTAGAGGGGTGGGGTAAGGGTAGCATGGATGTGTATGTAGAGGGGTGGGGTAAGGGTAGCATGGAGGTGTATGTAGAGGGGTGGGGTTAGGGTAGCGGTACCATGGAAGTGTTGGTGAAGGGAGTGGTGGACTGATTCTGGCCATCACATCACTAGTTCTCCCTGCTGCACATTCTCTCGTTCGTACAATTAGCTACCTAATTAACTAACTGGTTGGGCCTTATGACAAGTACACAAACTGCATTCTTCTTACTGTCTCCTCCGCCCCCCCTCCCTCTCTATAGCCTGTGCTTCTCTCTCCCTCCCTCTCTCTCTCCCTCCATCTGTCTCTCTCTCCCCCATTCCCATTCTCTTCTTCTCCCCCTCCCTCTATCACTCTCCTCCCTCCCTCTATCTTCCTCCCTCTCTTCTTCTACTGCTCTCTCTATCCATCCTCCTCCTCCCTCTCTTCTTCTCCCCCTTTCTATCTATCTCTCTCCCTCTCTTCTTCTTCCCCTCCCTCTATCTCCCTCCCTCTCTCTTATTTTCTCCTTCCCTCTCCCTCTCCCATCTGCCCCCCTCTCTCTAGCTATCCCTCTCCCCCTCCTGCTTTCTCACTTCTTCTCCCCCTCCCTCCATCTCTCTCTTTCTACTATTCAACAAAATCAGAAGCATTGAGAAATTCTTAAGCACTGCAGGGCTGAGGAAAAATGAACCTCAGCGGTCAGGAAATCCTGCAAGTGTGTGTGTGTGTGTGTGTGTGTGTGTGTGTGCACTTTGATAAAAGGGAAGGAAAATGTTTCCTTGAGACTAAATTAGTAAATCTGTTTATGATGTTGCTTTCCACGAGCGATGCTTTCCATTTATTAGCTTTTACTAGCTTTGAAATATGTCGATATGAACCTGTGTGTGTGTTTGTGCCTTAACCTCTGCATGAGTGTGAGTATGAGTGAGTATGGGTGTGTGTGTGAGGGTGTGAATCTGAGTGTTTGTGTGAGGGTGTGAATGTGAATTTGAGTGTGTGTGTGCATGAGTGTGTGTGCGTGTGCACGTGTGTGTGTGATAGAGGTCACTGCAGTAAAGAGTCTGCCCCCCCCAGAGACCGTTTGGCAGTAAAAACTTGCTCTTCGCCGCCACTCCGCCTTTTATTTTCTATCGTTCTGCCACTACCGTTTATCTATCGCTCTTCCTCCCTGAAACGCTTCAATGCACCAACACATACACACACACCGACGCTTACACACAGACACATACACACACACTGACGCTTACACACTTACACACACTAACATACACTTACACACAGACACATACACACACACACATACATACGCTTACACACAGACACATACACATACGCTTACACACTTACACACACACACACACACACACTGTGACATACGCTTACACACCCACACTTCGGAGAGCAAACACACGTGATTTATCAACACACACGCTTACACACTTACAGAAACATACACACGCACTGACACACACTTACAGAGAGACGCCCACATGCTTCATACACACACACTAAAGATTATTTTTCCTCTCGGCCAGTCAATTCAAGTCTCTCTCTTCCTGGATTACTTAGCTTTGTACCGTCCAGCTCTCTCTCTCTCTCTCTCCCTCTACCACCTCTGGACAATCTCTATATCGTTCCATTGTTCTGCTCACTGATGGAGGGAATCTCTTCTGACCCCCAGGTCTCAACACTGTCATTACCTCACCCTTATCTCTTTCCCTCTTTTTCCATAGTAGGCCCGCAGATTACCGCCTCTCTCTCTCCATCCCTCTCCACACCTCTCTCTCTCCTATAGTTATCTCTGTATTACTTATTCTTAGACAGTCCTACTTATTTTCCTTTCCTCAACAGCAGATTTATTGCTGTCACTTTAACCCCTGCACTCTTTTCCTCACCCTCTCCTCCGCGCTCTCTCTCTCCCTACACTACTTTCTCCCTGGGCTTCTGTTTTTCCATAGCGGTAACTGGCTGGAGGGAGTGGAAAACTACTATGGAGATAAAGCATACACACACACACACACAAAGATACAAACACATGCACAGCGCATGGATGACTCATGTTCTGGTGTGTGTGCGTGCATTTGTGCGTTCCACTGGCAGCAAAATGGCGGCCAACATGTTGCTATGTCGGGTTAGTCTCGGGATCATACGTTCTAAATTACAACCCCGCCCTAAAAATCATTCATAAAATACCGCATTCTCCGTCAAACACACAAAGGACCGCCTCGGGTCGTCTCGTTCTCCCACTGCAGCTGGTTGGGGCTCGCCCACTCAAACAGCCTGCTCCCATTAATCCTCTCATATCAATGGTGGATCTTGGAGGATATTTTCCAGTTGACCTTTATCCAGTGTAATTACTGTAATACAGCCACTGCTCTGCTCCCTTGTCTCCAAATGGGGAAAGAGAGAACAGGAGAGAGGCGGCCCATTTCCAAATCCAGAAGTGCTGTAATTTTGGATTTTGTTCTAAAATAATTTTATAGTTTGACTCCTGTTGTGAAGTTGTTTCGCCCTCTGTAGCCTAGCAACCTGAATTTGTGGGCCAACTGCTCCTTGGGGTTCCCAGACTTGGATTGGTTGTTATCCCAGTAGGGGGGTTGGGTTTCAGGGTGAAGGGCTGCTTTCATTGGCTGACACAGTGCCCCGGGCCATATTTAGATTTTTATGGAGTAAATTATATTTAGAAAGTGGATGATGTGATTACCAGTAAAACCAGTGAAGCACCCAGCGGAGTGCTGGCAGGAACAACGTTCTTTCCCAATCGAGCCCCTGCAGCCTATTTATTATGAGTTTTGGCAAGGTGAAATGTTAATGACGGTTTCTTATGCAACTGTCAGGAGTTAAAATACTGCTGTTGTTTGTAGATGAGGTCACGTTATACGTTCTAGTATGTATAACCAACTAACCTTTATACACAGAGAGATAGAAAAAGTAATATCATTGGTTCTAGTATGTACTAACTAAATAACCTTTCCATAGAGATAGAAAACCTACAGAGAAACATTCATGTGCCTTTCTCTGGTGAATGTATAGCGCTGCAATCTAAAACATGAAGGATATTCTCTGTGAAATACGTTTGTCACGTACAGAGCCAACGGCTGGCCCTAGTGCTATGCTAACTAAGCATTGACTCCTTTTGTAGGCCTGCTTCATCCGGTCACTGAATAATTACCTTAAATAGAACCCCCTCCCGTCCCTCAGCCTGAAAGCATCATGTCTGACAATGTTTGTCTCCGGTTGCCAGATCCTGCCTGTGCTCTTTAAGTTAAATCAGCGCCCCACTTAACAGCTGAAGGCTTTAAAGAGTCTCAATATAATATGAGCCTTTAGCTTATGTGTGTTTCACATTGCATAAGTTGTGGCACAAGCATGGGTCCCGAAATGACGGCTGATGTTATATTCACACGCGATCAAACAAGGAGGAGAACAGAATAACGTCTGACCTTGGAGCCAGAGGGCGACAGGGGTTATACCAGCGCTTCCAGAAGACACTGGAACCGGTCAACGATCCTGGTATTCATTAGAGAAATAAATAGCCACCGTAGCTGTGTTGCTACCCCCGACTGATGCATAGCATGAGGCAACAGAATAATTAATCTTCTGACCGCATGTGCTTCTAGACATAGTCTGTACAAACATATGCATCAAGGGAGGTGATGGTAGTTTTTTTTTTTTAACTCCTTCTGTCCATTCATCCATCCATCCTTTTGTCCATTCATCTATCCATCCATCCATCCATTTGAAAATGAAAGGAAAAACATTGCTTTGCATTGCTGCATTGGAGCTTGGATTCTGTTTCAGTCATCATGTCATCGCTGGAGGTGTGAACACATGAATCACTTGTTCACCACGCACCCCTCCAACGTCAATGTCTCAATGCATTATGGGATCTGTGGATGTAACTGAACCAAAAATAGAAGCATACAGTTGGTTGCTCTCTCTGTCTCCCAGTAACAATCTTTTACACAAAGTCAACACAAGGCCAAGAAAACGCATAAAGTATTGATTTTATAATGACCTGAAACATATGAAGCCATATAGGCCTTTACACACAGACACTGACACAAACACACACGTGTCTACAGCACAAAAAAAACATTATTATCACCATAGCACACACACTGCATGCAATCATACACATACACACTGTGTGTCTAAGGAGAGATTTGTCTACTGCACTATCAAGGGTTTTTTCCGTTGGCATCCACTTAGCCTAGTAGCTTGTGAACTAGTCGTTGTTTGGCCAAAGCTGCTTCTTAGAAGGCTATTGCACCAGTAGCTCTCTGACATGTCCAACACACACACACACACACACACACAAATGCCATCACTTTGTTTTTCTCTCTGGTTCTCTTTAACCCTTCCATCTCGTAGCATCCTGCATATTTCAGTCTCTCCCACTCCCTCCATCTCTCTCCCTATCGTTCCCATGTTTGCAGGCTGGCACACACTCTTTCCCTCTCTATCTTTGCTCTCTCTGTAGTTTTCTCTCTTTCTCATTCGCTCCACTAACTAACTAACTAGGCTTCTGTGTTTCTCTAAATTAGCGATTCTCGCCAGGAACTCGAAGCCAATGAAGAGAATTAGCTTCTACAAGGCAAGAAGGAGAGAGCCAGAGAGAGAGAGGGACCGAGAAGGAGAGAGAGATAGAGAGAGTGAAGAAATGAAATGGCAGAGACAGTGAGAGAGACAGAGAGAGAGAGAGCAATAGAGAGAGAAAGAGATATATGGTGGGAACAGAGAGTGAAAGCGATGGAGGGATTGAGAGAGGAGAGAAAGAAAACGACAGAGAGAGAGATGGTGGAAACAGAGTGAGAGATGAAGCTCATTAAAAGTTGTACAGTGATGCTACAGTGAGGCAGCAGGTTTACCTCAGTTCACATTAGTGTTGCTCTGGAAGAGAGCGAGAGAGAGAAACAGAGAGAGAGAGAGAGAGAGAGGCTTACAGGCTGGTAGCACGCTCAATCAGTAGTCTTTAACGATGAGATAATTTCAGCGTGTGTGGGCGTGTGCATTTGAGAGAGGGCTGCAGCTGTGAATGTGTGTGTGTGTGTGTCTGAATTGTGTGTGTGCAGGTGAGAATTCACGCAAACACTTGTGTGAGGCCCCATTCACAACACTTATTAATCTCTCCCTTTCTCCCCGTCTCTCTCCTCCCTTTCTACCCCTCCTCTCTTTCTCCCTCTCCTCAAGTCCCAAGTTACTCCCTTACTCCCTCTCTCCCCTCTTCCTCCCTCTCGCTACTTTTTCCTCCCTCTCCATTTCTTTCACATTGTCTCTCTCTCTCCCACCCTTTTTACCTCTCTCTCTGGCCCAGTCACAAAGAGTTCAATTACCTTTTCCCCTCCATACCGTATTACTCATGACATGACGGAAGAAGCTGAAGTAATACTTGACATCTGACCTCTTCCAATAAATCTTATTTCATCAGTCTCTCTTTTCTATAGAGTATACACAATATATTCTACTGAAGCTCAGTGGCCTTGCTGCTTTTATTTGTCAATACTTTTATTTTGAAGTGCACAAGTCCTTGGATCGAAGCTGGCTGAGGTCTTAGAAATAGTTGATAGAAAGATGATGATATATATTTATATATCTGGGAACCAGAGTCTATTAGAAGAACAGAGGAGGGCATTTCAGGAGTTGGTGTGCTTACTGTGTACCAACTACAGCCTGCACCCCCCCCCCCACACACACACACACACACAGTGCATCTGGAGATTGCTGGTGCGTCTTCAGGCCCAACTGTTGTTCCAATGGTTGTTCCCTCTGCTCCATCCATCCATTTCGTCGTCTGTCCATCTGTCTATTACTCATCCTCCTCCTCATCTTTTTTTATTTTTTTACATTACACTACTAGGTGAGAGGGAGTTTTGATGTAGGGAAATGGGACAACCCATTTTAGATAATCCCAGCCCTCAAGAAGCTTGGATTTAACCAACGCTCCAAAATTCAACCTTCATGTCAGTAAGATCAGTTGTTTATCAAAAATTCATGACAGAGGGAGGGAATTGGTTTCTTGCAGAACTAAGTGCCATTCCTTTTTACATTTAATGGCTTAAATTTGCACACAAAAAAAATAAAATACTGGATGGAAGATTGAAGTCCTTTCATTTAATTTGTCACTTCTCTCCTGTTTCTCACCCCTACTATTCTCTCCCTCCTCCCTCTCCATCTTGTGTCTTTAGCAACAATGGCCGCCTCCCGCCCCCCTGCCGCTCTCCAGTATCAGAGCTTTTTGTATCATTGTGTTGAGGGACTCAACGTCTTTAACGTCAATATATCTTAATGTAGGGACAACAGCACGTCCCTCTCTCTGTCTCTATCCGTATCCCTCTCACCCTGGCTTCATGATCTTGTTCCCCTTCCCATTGCTCTTCTCCCATTGAACCATCTCATCTCAACGTGGTCGGGAATTCCTCTCAGTTTATTTCTCACATTGCCTTCATCTCCCTCTCTCCCCCGTTCTTCTCTGTTCTCTGCTTCACCGCCTGCTGCTCCCTCCATCCCTCCCTCTCACCCCTGTCTTCTCCTCTCCCCTGAGATGAGATTTTTATTGTCACTAAGGATAAACTAAAGGTGGAATTGTTCTTTAGTTTGATGAAGACAAGACTGTTGATGCTTGACAAGAGATGATGGTGTTTGTGTGTGTGTGCGTGTGTGTGTGCGTGTGTGTGTGCGTACGTGTACCTCTCTGCGGGCGAGAAAGAACAAAGGAAGGGAGAATAATACCGATAGAGCAAAGCAAACAGATGAAAGACAGAAGAAATTAAGAAAGGATGAAAGAGTAACTAGGGAGAGGATTCTTCATCTGGAGAGAGAGAGGGAGAGAGAGCGAGAGAGAGACAGAGAGAGAGGAAATGTCCTTTTCACGTGGAGAGGGAAAGAGAGCGAGAGAACAAGAGTGGGGTAGAGAGACCAATATTCTTCTTCACCTCACTCAGAGAGAAAGGGGATGAGGGAAAAAAAAGAGTGAGAGATAGAGAGAGAAGGTAAGAGAGGAACAGAACGTGCTTGCGGTTCCTAAAAGGCGTCGCTCCCATTCTCCCTCCATAACACTAAACAATCAGGGCTGCGCTCCAATCCCTGCCCTCCTATTGGTCGGAACACTAATATCATCATACTTCAAGCGCCTCTTGCCCCAAGCCATCGGGTCTGTCGGCTTGATGTGAAATGAGGATTAGGTTATGACAAGGGTGATGTTTATATACGATACCGCCTTACACGCTTTCACGCCTCTCAATCATAAGGGTCTGTGAGGATCTTGTTTCCTTTTGTTGGCCTATTTATAACGTCGTCATGCCACAAAACTTGTTACGCAGATAGTCACGCTGGTGTGTCTGTGCGTGTGATGGAGTGTATCTGTGTGTTTAGCATGTGTGTGTTGTTTTTGTGGTGTGTGTGTGTGTACACACCTGTCTCTGTCGGTTCTTTGAGTGTATCCGTTTTTATGTGTGTGTTTAGTGTGTGTGTGTGTGTCTCTGCATGAAAGATTTTGTGTGCGTGTGTGTGCGCACTCTCACTTGTGTGTTTAGTGTTAATGTCTGTGTGTGTTAGTGTGTGTTTCTCTGTGGGAACGTTTATGTGTGTGTGTGCGTGCGTGCGCACTCTCGTGTGTGTTTATAGTGCGCTACATGTTAAATGTGCGCGGGGACGTGTCATCGCTAAAGACATGATCAAGCGCCGGCCGGGTCTTTGATGAGATTATCGTTCCCCTCGTTTTAATTAAGGGCCTTTTAAAAGCAGCCGGCTGAGCGTGGGCCGACAGATGAAGCACCCTGCTGTGTCGCTGGTGGGGCGCCACCGCAGATGTTGGCGTGTGATGTCACCAATGTCCCCCGGTTGTTATCTTCCTCAAAAGACAATTAGCCCATCTGCAAGTTACCCATTCTGTACTATACCCATAGGCATTCCACTTGCTATGCTATTTAGCAGCCATTTAATAGACGCTTGTATCCCAGCGTGCATCCAAAGCGACTGGCATGTGGCTCAAGTGGGCCCACAGCGAGACTGCGGACTGCGGGGTTCGAACCCAGAACCCAGAATCAGTTTGGCGTCAAACACTACCTGCTACAATATCCTGGCCCTCAAGCAACTCCATTTCATATATTCCTATACACGGCATTAACATATATATGGTATAAGTGTAGAAAAACTCTTGGGTCATCTTTTTTTCTCCCTCATTTGTTTTGCATTTCATTTTCTCCCCCATATCACAATGACCTTGGCGGTCCCCATGGGTTTGACTGATAAATACAGTGTTGGATTTTTTATCGGCTAACCTACTTAGCGAAAGCTAACAGGCACAGCAGATGCGGTCGGATGTGTGCGAGTCCCTTGTCGCGAGGAAGGGAATCTGCCCTGGAGCTACTGCGGAGAGTCGACGGGACTCTTAATGTGTAGCTGCGCTTTAATTGTTTGTCCTTACAAAGTAAAACTAGTGAAACTATATTTCCCCTCATTAGCATGCCAGGTGTATTAGCCCGTCAGGTAGTCCACCTCAGTAACTTAGATGAGAAGAAAACTTTTTTTGCGTGCGTGGGTTTTTAACCAATTAGTGGAGCGGTAATTCAGTGTCAGATTGGGCCCGGTGAATCGGATTGTGTGTGTGTGTGTATGCACATTAATTGTATTCTTATTTGTAGATCTGTATTATTGTACCTTGAATCTTTGCTGATACCTGCACCAATGTTATTTCCTTGTAGATTTATAATTTGCTTAATCAGTTTCTGAATCTGGTAATGTAAAATCACCCTAACGATAAAGAAGAGTGGGCTTCGGGAGACTCAACATTGACTGCCAGGGGGCAATTAAGCAGGGCTGTTCTTCAACAACCTACCAACCACCCTCCGTCAGTGACGGCTAGCCTCGGTAAAATCCTCTGCATCTCTTTTTGGTGTAAAGACATTAGCGGCGGCGGCTACATCTCTATGCTAATGTGTTGACTAAGCCCTGCCCTTGTCAACACCGTAGCCATTTCCTAGAAAATAGCTTCCCGACCCTCCTCCACAACACCACTCCTCCGTCTTCTGACTGCATTATCCCCTCTTCCAGAATCTCTATCTCTCTCTCTCTCCCTCTTTTGACAGCTTATCCACCCTACCTCCATCCCCCTCTCTCTTTCTCCTGACTGCATCCTCCTCCCCTCTTCTCCAATCTGGAGAGGGGTGGAGAAAATAACATCTCTCTCTTTCCTCTCCGTCCTCTGCTTGCTTCCAGCATATGATCGCAAGGTGGAGGGGATGTGTAGAAAATAGCATCTCTCTATCCTTCCTCCTCCGCCCTCCTCTCTCTCCTCACGTAGGCCTCCTCTCTCTCCTCACGTAGGCCTCCTCTCTCTCCTCACGTAGGCCTCCTCTCCTGTACTGGCTGCATCTGCATCCAGATGCTGGCTGTCCCTGGGTGCCTCTCAGAGAGGCTGAGCAGGTAACCTTGAGGAGGTGTGCTCTGCATGCAGGGATCAGTGGAACCACTAATAACCTCTAAGCTCAAACTGCTTGTGTCAGGGAACCCGAGATGGGAAACACACAGGAATACACCTTTTTTATATTAATTGGGGGATTTGGGACTTTCATGATAGGCAATCAGGAAACTGAGATGGATGGAGGTGGGCGAAATGGAGGAAAGTGCTGGTTTGTCGTATTTTGTTTTTTATTATTATTATTATTAGTCTATTAAGAGACTTATAAAAAAAAGAGGATTTAGATACTTATCATTGCAAAGCGGGTAGGCATGTTGTTCAAGGAGTCAAACACCCAGCCCACTAGACTATCATGCCCCCATACCTGAAGTGCAGAGCACGGTTTCAGGAGTATTCATTGACCCTATGGAAGTGCAGTGGCATAGCATGCTATCCCCAAACACTCATACAGTTCACAGTTGAAAGTAAATAACAATGCAAGTCAATACTAAACACCGAACACACAACAGATCTGAAATCGCACCATGGTGCCTTTCGTTAACTTTTAGTCATGCGTGATGTAATGTTTAGTCAGTAACCAATTATCGCTGGAGGATTGGGGGTGGGGTTCAGGTTTGACATCACCCAGGTACACCATCAACGTCTCTCCCCCCACCACCCGAGACACCTAGTGTAGCATAACAGAACCGACTGTCAAAACATGTGGCCATTTAATTTTCATTCACCCTATGTCTGCGCTATTTCCTCATCCCTGACTTGCACACAGGGAGAGGGGGTTGAGCAAAACCGCCAACGCTGCACCAAACGGATTCTTTCTGTTTGCACCCGCGCTGAGCACTCAGCAGGTGAACAGGAGGCGGTCTCTTAACGGTCCTAGTCCAGACACTCACGTAGACGTAACGGTTCTCCTTGTGGTTTGATTTGGTGTGGTGTGCCGTGTTGGTCTGTGCGTTCGTCTGAGTGCGTCAATTTTCAGTAGGGTAAATTCACCTCAGAAATTGCTCTCTGAACAGGGGTGCAAATGTTTGTTAGAGACTTGTGGTCTGTTGTTATAGCAACGATGGAGGTCTGACACCAGGCCGTTCCGCCGATCTTTGATCAAGATAGATTTATCCTCAGAGCAGAGCCAAGAGACGTTTTCACTTGACAAGACAGATTCAGAAATTTCATATGATCGATAAAATAACGACGATCGACAAATACTGAACATCTCCATCTCTGACCTTAATGAATTGCCATGATTCATCATACAGTCTGCCAGAATCCTATCTCTATTTTACCTTCATCAATGCTTAACCATGCCAGTATAACTAAATTAGCTCATGGTTCGTTAACTGATTATCTTAAACTCCTAGCGGATAAATGGATTAACAGATTAATGTGTTTATTCATATGTTGGTTTCAGGCAAAATAAGTCAATTCTAGAAAATAACTAAAGGAAACTGGTTCTGATAGGAAGAGAAGGAGAGTCAGACAAGAATCTGTTGTTTTCCAGTATATTTGATTGATTACGGGATAGCAGATAATTGGTTTAATTCTTAAATATCTTCATGATAAATAGTATGTGAATAGTTGGGTGTGTGTGTGTGCTGTGTATGTGTGTGCGTACCTGTGTTTGTGTCTGTGTGATGTCTGGCCACACAGAACCCAGTCCCAATGTGTCTCTCTTTCTTTTCTTAACATTTACATATGAATGCGTGCATGTGTTTGCATATGAATGCGTGCATACATGCATATGTGGGTACGTGCCGGCATGCATGCGTAGGTATGTGCGTGCATGCCTGTGCAGGTGTGCGCATGCGTTAATGCACGTTCCTCCCCCTGTGCGGACTCTCTGGCATTACCAGCCTTAATGATGTGCCCGGGGACTTCTTTTTATAATTTATCACACAGGATTTATTAGCCACGTAATTAGCGTGTAGCGGTGCTGAGATGCATCCCGCCTGGTTTTGCGGAAAGCTGTGTTTGGACGCACGGTCAGTCCTGCTGTTTCTGTTGAGTCGTCAGCTACGACTGGAGCCAAGCTAGCCTGTTTAGCTTCAGTAGCTTTAGCTGGATCCAAGGAGAAGCTCAGATGACTCCTGTGAGCATTTAACTCATCTTAGGGATGGATTTTTGCTGGTTTGTTGTAGTAGTTGTTGGAGAAACAGGGTATTGGGGGAGTACACATTGTGCGAAAGGTTATGGGTTTGATTCCCATTTGTGATATGTTTGACACCCAGTGACCAAATCGAAAAAATAATTGAATTGTGTGTGTGTGTGTGTGTGTGTGTGTGTGTGTGTGTATGTGTGTGGAATTCAATTCAAGAAGGCATGAGATGAAAACAATTATTCAAGAAGTATTTTTTTATCTCATGACAAAGGCTGATGAATGTGCTGGAGGAATATTTCTACTTGGAAAAAGCTCACTACATTTTTAGTTTGTATCAGAGAATTATATAACAAGGACCTTGTGGTTGAACACTGTTAAAACAATAAAACAGCTTCTGAAGGAGTTTTGTTTGCTCCAGAGAGATATATACTTTATTTTTTCGGTCAAAGAAAACTGTCTTGATGTTTTCATTCTTTCTCTCTCTCAGATTGTTGAGACCGGCAAGGAGTCTCTACCTAGATGGCTGAAGTGGAAATCGGACAGTCGGACCCTACAGGGTCATCCTCTAGAGGAGGACAGGGGTGTCTACTACATCTCCGTCTCAATCTCCAACCACACCAAGACCTCCTCGTCCTCTTCCTCCTTGCCCTCACCCACGGAGTTCTTCTCCGTCGAGGTGCACCCAGAAGACTTCTTGGACGTTGACCCGAGCCAGCTGGCTCTGAACCAGGCCGTCGGCGTGGACGACAGCGGCCTGCCGTTTGTCTGCGGCAACGAGGAGCCTGTGACAGTGCTGACGGTGATCCTGGACGCCGATCTGACCAAGATGAGCTCGGAACAGCGGGTAGCACTGCTGGACGACATGAGGAGCTTCTCGGGGGTGGACATCCAGAACATGAGGATCCTCCCCGTGGTGAACAACCGGCTGTTCGACATGTCGGCATTCATGGCGGGGCCGGGAAACGCCAAGAAGGTGAGCTGGTGATGGATGTATTGGAGGTTACTGTGACACCTCATTTGTATTGAATAACCAAACACTGAAACAAATCAACCTGCAGGGACAATGGGATTGGCAGGGAACCAGACTAATGCTAATTGTATTAAATTAGCTCGAATTAGGGCCAAATGATGTGTGCTGCTAAGTGTATCCTGCTTTGTGTAGTCCTTTCGGTTTGCTTTTAGTGTTTGCTTACATTTTAAACACTATTGAGTGAGTTAGTAAATATATAAAGTGTAGATAATTGGCTTTGAATTGCCGCTTGAACAATCCACTCAAGCAATTTAGTTAATTACAAGTTTTTTAGACCATTAAATCTGCTTTGTCAACTCATTAATTCATTTTCCTCCCGTCAAGGTGGTGGAGAATGGAGCTCTTGTATCCTGGAAATTGGGCTGCTCTCTGGACCAGGGCAGCGTCCCAAACATCCACAGTGTCCAGAAGCCAGCTAAAGAAGGCACCATGTCTGCCAAACTGGGCTACCCCGTTGTGGGCTGGCATATCGCAAACAAGAAGCCCCACATCCCCAAGCGGGTCAGGCGTGCTTTGAACAACACCCCAACGCCTCTGTTGACCGTGCTTCCCCCGACCAGCGTTGTTGAGCCTCCAGTGAGGATCGTCCCCACGCTGTCTTCTCCCGCCATCGCCGGGCCAACCGACAGCTCTGCTCCCCCAGTGCGAGGCCCAGTTCCCCTGCCTGGCAAACCCACCATCAGGGTCCGGGACTCCGTCGCCCACACTCCGACGGTGGGGCCGCCTCAGCCGACCAGAGTGATGGAGACCACCAGCTCTATTCTCATCCAGGCAACCATGACCAGGCCTACGTTCGTGGAAGCCACGGCCACCCCAGCCCCTCCGAGGAAGCCCACCAAGAAACCCAAGAAGCCCAGAACCACGCCGGTGCCCAGGGAGCCAAAGGTCCCCACGGTCAAGCCGACCAGGCGCACCACACCTTCATCTGGCATCGTGCCTGACCCAAACAACGAGAAGCCCGTTCTGCGTAACCCCATCGACCAGGTCAACGCTCTGGTGGGCACCTACTTCGAGGTGAAAATCCCCTCGGACACGTTCTTTGACAAGGAGGACGGCACCACGGATAAGCTGCGTCTGACATTGAGGCAAAACCACAACGAGGTGGTGGGCGAAGTCTCCTGGATCCAGTTCAACACCACCAGCCAGCTGCTCTATGGCCTGCCAGAGGCCCAGCATGTCGGCAAACATGAATACTTCATGCAGGCCACAGACAAAGGCAGCTTGAACGCCATCGATGCTTTCGAGGTCCGAGTGAACCGCTGGCCCGCGAACGACAAGACCCCCGTGACGTTCACGGTCCGCCTGGATGGCGAACCGCGCTCCGTGACCAACGACATCCACAAAAAGATTATGCTGGTCAAGAAGCTGGCCTATGCGTTGGGAGATCGCAACAGCAGCACCGTGAGTCTGAGGAATATCACCAAGGGGTCCATCGTGGTGGAGTGGACCAACAGCAGCCTAGCGCAGCACCCCTGTCCCAGGGAACAGATCACCATGATGAGCCAGAAGCTGGCCGACGCCGACGGAAGGCCCGTCCAGAGCTTCAAGAACTCTATGGGCCCCGAGTTCAGACCGCTGGACGTCAAGGTGAGAGGAAGGTCAAGCTGCAAAACATACTCCTTCATCCCACCGGGAGAGATCGACATTCCTGAGCCCGCTGCCGTGACCCCGGCCCTGGGCACGGGCCGCCAGAGCACAGACGACGTCTATCTTCACACGGTCATACCCGCCGTGGTGGTGGCTGCCATCTTGCTCATCGCCGGCATCATTGCCATGATCTGCTACCGGAAGAAACGAAAGGGCAAGCTGACCATTGAGGACCAGGCCACCTTCATCAAGAAAGGCGTGCCGATCATCTTCGCCGACGAGCTGGACGACTCCAAGCCCCCGCCCTCCTCCAGCATGCCCCTGATCCTGCAGGAGGAGAAGCCCCCCCTCCCACCCCCGGAGTACCCCAACATGGCCTCCCCCGAGACCACCCCCCTCAACCACGAGATGCTCGGGGAATACACCGCCCTGCGAGATGAGGACCCAAACGCACCGCCGTACCAGCCACCACCCCCCTTCACCACCCCCATGGAGGGCAAGGGGTCCCGTCCAAAGAACATGACCCCCTACAGATCCCCACCCCCGTATGTGCCACCCTAAGACTCACCCAGCCCTCTCCTCTCTGGGGGAACGAGGGACGCCTGAGGAGCTGTGATGGCTTCCTTGCGGATGTTTCTTTTTAGATATGTAGAACGGGAGGGTTGATAAGAGGTGCTAAAACAACCACATGGTAAACATGGACTAATCTTTGGAAAGGGGAATA
Source organism: Molva macrophthalma (assembly GCA_027123675.1). Taxonomy (NCBI): domain Eukaryota; kingdom Metazoa; phylum Chordata; class Actinopteri; order Gadiformes; family Lotidae; genus Molva; species Molva macrophthalma. The sequence continues at coordinate 1,697,401 of JAOPJO010000025.1, read as the reverse complement.
TGAGAAGTATGTCGGGAGGGATTTTACAAGCGACTGATGGACTGATTTGGGGAAAAATAAGAGCTGGTGAAAGACTACTGTTGAAGTACTGGCCCCAGCCACTATGGCAGCCTGCAGAGGACAAACTACTTTGTGACACGTATTGCTTCCAGGCTGTACGGCTGGACAGTGGCTACAGTTGGGCGACGAGACAAGCTCTCTCTGGTCACAGAAATGTCATATCTTTCCCCATGGGTTCTTTTTTAATACTGGCTTTATTATATTTTTTTGTTACCCTCAGTTTCCTCTTTTCTTTTCTGTTTCACCCATCCCCTCCCATCACAGCCCAAGGACAGACTGCTTCAGCCTAACACTTCTCCTTTTGTCTTGTTTTGAGAAATATGAAAGGACAATGGCCAGCCAGCCCACTGCAGGCACAAGTGTTTTTTAATAATGAGCGCCGGGATATCAGAGAGAGCCCCTATCGTGGGAATCTCAACTCACCTGCAGACAACACAGGGCAAAGAGAGGGCTGCGTGTGCGTGCTTTAGTGTGTGTATGTGTGTGTGTGTGTGTGCGCGTGTGCATGTGCTCACGCGTGTTTATTCAATCTCAGTATGGTTTGCCTTTTAACTCTAGCTGTCCATTGGTTTCCTTCTTCACACTGTCTAGTAATGATGAGAATAACAGTGGTAGCCTAAAAATAATTATTAGAAATTCATAATAAAGATTTTTGATTTTAGTTTGCTTTGTTAGTTTAAAAAAAGAACACTGTATATCTGGAAGATAGATAGATAGTGGTGTATTTTGGGGGGGTGTAAGAAAGGAAAGAGGAAATAATATTGTAGGCCTCAGAGAATTAACCTGCAGGACCTCTTATTTTCCGATAAGCCAAATCGTTATTTACCGTTAACGTTAACGTAAACGTTAGTTAACGTTTAACGTTATCTCCTGGAGAAGATAGAGCTGGGAGTTAGATCTATGTATGCATGATCTACATTTGTCTGAGGTTTCGTTCACACCAGGACGTTCTATGAAAACAATGCTTTTGTTGAAATTTTATTTAACAGATTTAAATGTCAAATCACAACCTACTGACAAGTCAACCGAGCCGTTTGATTGGTTGACGTATGTGTATCTCACCCGGTTTAATGAAAGGTCTCTCGATAACAATAATAACAAAGGCCACCTGCTAACAAACGTCGATCGACGATCGCACAGAAGCAGCACTGCGCGGCCGCCATTTTGCCTTTCAGTTTTTAGCATCTTTTGCTTTATTGTTTTTTGCATTTCCAGAGTAGCTCTACACATGCACGCGAACGGGAGGGGAGGAGCTATAAGTCTATTTTAGGACAGCGATAATTATTTTTGTATGTAACGAGCCGGTGGGGAAAGGCGACCCCAAAGGGGATTGTTCACATATTCACATCTGAGAGGTCACCCACCGCTGCAGGGAGAGGCTGAGATTGAGACACAGAGACCAGGAAGAAAAGAAAGGAATAATATTTCCAGAAAATATTATCACAAGAGCAGGGGAAAAAACACACTGAAAAATCTCTAATTTTTTTACAAAGTTTTTGATACAACCTCAAATTTGTTTAATTATGAAAGAAATAAAAAAAAACAGTTGATTAGTGTTCTGCAATTTGTAAAATCTTAGTGTAGAGAGGATTGATTCACTTATTTACACATATTTTTGAGTTCTCCTCATGATTCACATATTTCAAATGTTTTATTTTTAAAAAATGTATGTGTTTGCGTGTGTGGTGCGTGTTTGCATATAAAAACGTAACTCTGGCTCTTTTAAAAAAGGTCGGAATGACCCATGTTTTATGTAACGACACATCTCATTTTATTTTGTTTATTTTTCGTTCATTTCATTATTGTTTGCCGATGAGTTTTGAGTACTACAACTGACCCTTTGCAATAATGATCTTCCGAGCAGCCGTCTGCCCGTGCGAGGCTGAGGGAGAGGGACATGAGTACAGTCCCTCATGTTGTCGAGGTTTCACCGCCGAATGCCAACCGTTTTTTCCTTTCCTTTGCTTATTAAGTGTGCATTGTCATAATAAAACAAAACTGGTACTGAGAATGAAACCCCTGAGCCTTTCGTCGTCCATTTATGCATTCATAAGATAAGAGGAGAAAACAAATGTGGGCTCGCCCAAACAAACGTTTGAGTCCTACCATAGCTCTCCAGAGGCCCACCATTGATATGATAGTAATAAGAATTAAAGACATAAATCTCAGTAACTCACAATATGCGAATCTTCAAAACAAATAAAAAATGTGTTTATATACCCAGTATGAGAGGAATAAATGGAAACGCAGAATGGATGGAAATTACAGATTAGGCAAAGGTTATTGACGATCCATGCTAAATGATTGAGATCATACAGTACTGACAGTGTCTAAAGTGATACAAGGTAAACCCTGGTAAAACCACCCAATGTTAAGGGCTTTAGTCCTGCTTCACACAGGAATTGGGGGAACGGCGTCACAAGTCAACACATGATTGATGCTGTGTGAAGGTGCCGTTTCATCACTGTCATGTAATACCGCCACTTAGCTTTCCTATTGATGAATCACTTCGTATTGATCAATCAATCTGTCCACATGGGGTTCTTGCCCACACTCCTCTGTATCTGGCAGCCATCTTGGATCTCAGGGTTCGATGGGATGAGTCTAACCTTAGCCCTCTTTTGTACTAAATTATCCAGCAAGCAAACGATTTACTGAGTATAGAGTTGTGCTACCAAGGGATAGGATAGTGTGTTTGACTCCCAGTCAAAGGGTTCTGGGTCTGAACCCTACTGTCTGCAATTTAACTGAAATGGATTTACCTGTAGGCATCCCTGAGCAAGATGCTTAACCCCTACCTGCTCCTTAACGGATGGCATCATTCTCTCGGACAGTTAACAAAAAGTTAATAAAAAATGCCAAAATGGGTCGCAAAATATACTTATGAGGCTGTTAAACACCTGGCGGCCCGCCCAAAGTAAAGTCTATTTATTGGAAACACTGCGTTGCGGGACGGATTGAGTACCATGGACCATCTATGTCTGGCCTAGGCTACCCTTTTCCTTCATAGTTATATATTAACAGCAGAACAGGGTTACAGAAACTGTCGACATTCTGTCCGATGACGATTTCAGCCATTTCTGTTGACCCTGCAGAGATCAATGTAGCCCCTACCTGCTCCTTAATGACATGCATCTAAAATACTCATCTGTACAGGTTACTTGGGATAAAAGCATTGGCTAAATAATATAGGGTAGTACTTTATTAATCCCAGATGGGAAATCTGGGTGTCACAGCAGAGACTGCATGACAGTAGATATTAAAAAAAGATCACACAAAAATAAATGACTTAATAGAAAATGCCGGCTCTATGACAACCATCCCTCACTCTCTCTCTCTCTTGCTCGCTCCCTCTTCTAGCCACCATCCCTTCCCTTCTCATTTGTAACATCAGACTATTCCCATTGATCACTTATCATATTGATTAGATGTTGAATAATTTGTCACTTGCTGCGCCTCTGACCATTGCGGGCGACATTTCAATTGGGAGGCAGCGGGGAAAACGAGTGATGGATGAGTTCCCCAGGCAACGCTAGTCGCTGAAATGGATAAACACATCAGAAGCATGACAGGGGTTAATGGCCAATTGGTCTGGGTTTGATTGAGACTGCCTTATCACCGGGACCTGTGTACTGCCAGGACATGACAAGACATTTTATGGGGATCAGGGCTGCTGTGTAAAGGCTGCAATATCTATTAAAATAAAGCCCCTCAAAGCAACAGGATCTCATTAAGTTTCATTGTAGCTAAGTACTAACTAAGTTTCATGACGCTGCCTTTAATGGGACCTCCAATCAATCAAGTCCAATGTGGAACACAAGATGGATGGAGTCATTGTGAGGTGTGTGTGTGTGTTTTGGCTGTATTCTGCGAGAGAGGGAGATAGGAAAGGGATGGTAGGACTGCAACACAAATGGCAAAAAATTTCCAATCGCTATGAATAATTAACAGATTAATTAAGATATAATGGCGGAAGGGTTATTGTAGCTATGGAAAAATGGACATTCGATATTTTTTTTATTTAGTAAAATAAATAAAAGACCCTGATAATACAACAGGATTACATACATTCACAGGATTAGTTGTGTCATCACAAGTACCACAAAACTCAACTGGCTAAGTTTTGTTTTTTTCGGTTAGCATTTTTTCTTTTTGTTATTTACACATTGGTATTTACTTGAAACGTGAAGAAAAAAAAAGAATATTCAAGCCATACGCATTGATAGTGAAAAAAATACAATCCTTCAACGGACTGCCTGTAATTTAGGTCAGACGGGTAATGTATCTTCAGGCCTATAGCCAGTAGAACAACACTAAATGCATCCATGTATAGCATTCGCTTCCAGGAACACCAACCTCTTAGCTGGGTCAGATATGGGAACAGATGATACAACGCTTCTTAGCCTTCAGTGCTAGCTATAAACCGCAAGGTCGCTGAACAAGCCACCAGACACCTGAAGACAAAGGTGGCCGGTGTCTTTTAGTGCAAACCTCCAGAATGCTTTGACCGCCGACTCAAATTGCTTCTGTCATTTTGCTTAGAACGCTAAGCAAAACAAACAGCGTGGCAGGGGAGCTCCGATGTCAACGCACAAAGACGGTATATGATACAAGTTTAACTGACTTTCGATATGTGTGCATTGGTGGAAACTATGGCTGACTTTTTTCACAAAAAGAAAGTGACTGTAAAACGAGTGCATGCGTGGGCCTGCTCGTTGACATTTAGGCCGTGTATTCCATTCAGGTTTTTGGGATATTATTCGCATCCCTAATACTGATTTGTGAACTCCAGGATGAACTCCATTCCGGAATTCGGACAGCCGTCTTCTCCGCGGGGAAAAAGGGAACGACAATCCTTCTACCTGCACATGATCACGTTTTGAGTTCATAGGACAGGAGGGGCTATCGTCACAGACGCTATGTTGTGTTGGTGAGAAAGAGAGAGCAAATCAACGTGTTGAGCGCAGCTCTACAATGTAATACGATTTTACCCCTTTATAAATAGTTATTGTATCTGTTGTATCTAGTCTATGTATTGGAAACACTGCGTTGCAGGACTGATTGAGATGCCATCCAAGTCTGGCCTAGGCTATCCATTTCCTTCATAGATATATATTAACAGCAGAACAGGGTTACAGAAACATTGTCGACATTCTGTCCGATGACGATTTGAACCATTTCTGTTGACACTGCACATAGATCAGCGTAGCAGTGAAATTGCCTCACATGCGTTCACAGGAACTACAAGTCACTGGGTTGTGTGATTGTTACACACCAACACATCCTCCAGTGGTTAACCGTTAACCTTACTCTTTCTCCCAGTATTAAACAGAACTTCCACCATGTAACCTCTACACACAACCTCACTTATCTGCGGGTCATAGCGTTTACAAGCGACCGTACGAGATACCTGCTACCAAAAGGAAACGTTGCGAAGTTCGTCGCCAACATTAAGTTCTGTGCAGTTGATTTATTGCAAGCAAGGCAGTGGTGACAGACTTAATGAATTGTAAATTGAGTTGACTGAAAGCCCCTCTTTCTCAGTAATCGAACGATATAAAACTTTACTGCTGTGCGTTTGACTGCCAGGGTGTGGACTTGATGGGGGAATAGGGGTAACCTGAGCTACAAAAGATCCCATTTCCTACATCTTTTTTTTGACCTGATGGATCATTAAACTGACTGTAAATCCAACACATCGGTCCAAGGAATGTCCTTGAATGTCCTTGATGGGAGAAAATTGAATGAGGAGAGAGACTATTCCTTCCTTCTACACCCCAGTCTATTGTCTAATAATGACAATAATGTAAAGGGGAACCGTCACGCTCATATTTGTTGCTTTAGTCATGTTTTAAAAAAATCGCGATCTGGCATCAACTCTGTGTTAACGAAAACATTGGATAATTGACCAAATCAATTATTGACTGTATCAGACCAATGGTGAACTCAAATCACTTATCAATGACTTCAATGGTCCAACTTTTCTGTTACTTTTTTCACGGAAATACAGTTGATCTTCTCACAAAACATGTATGAAGCAATAGTCTCCTATATTACTAAAATAGCTGATTGTGACGGTTGCCCGGTACCATCAGATTAACTTTGGTGGAGGCTATAGCCTACCTATCTTTTATCTTTAGTTTAATTCCTGGAGTGTTTTACTCATCGTTCAAAAGGTCTTTATTGGTTTCTTTGTTCACATTATAGGAAGTGGAAATGGCCCAATTTCTAATCAGATTCTATTTTCTTGAGCAGTGTGAACAACCAAACACTGCATGAAATGTGGTGTTTTCAAATCAGATTTTGGCCGCTTTCATATGTGATTCTAGATCGGAAGTTAACCATCTGAATTGAGCTCTAATGAATATGAATTGTGCATTAATGTATGTAATGTAAACAAAGCCATAGTCTCTTTCTTATACAATGATCTATAGGTTCTAGGGATTAAATGCTTAAAATACTCAATTTAAAGTTGATTGTGAACACCTTTGTGTCTATTGCATATGTGTTTATATACAGTGCATGCATGTGTGCAGATGTGGCCATGATTTACCCTACCAATTAACTACTTATTAAGCCTGGACCAAAAACAAAAGCTTTCGACTGCAGTGTAAAGTATAAATGTGGAACAATAGGATAGAGTGTATGCATTGTGTGTGAGTGCTTTTAAAGTGCTATTGATGTGCAACAGGCAGAGTGTGTGGGTCCATTAAGTGGCTGACCCTGGCTGGCGGTGTTGTAAATACAATGTTCAGGGAAAATAAAACATTTTCAGTTGTTTTCTATACAGTACTTATAACGTATCGAGGGTATTCAGCCAAGCTTTTCATATGGTTCAAACTGCAGACAAAACACATTTTCCACACAACAACATTCAGACTGTAACCATTACAAAAGGAATCCGATATATTGTATTGTGCGTTGTACGCTTGGATACAATGGATGTTTTCAAAGGCAAAGCCAATTTTCCTTTACTTTATCTCCTTTATTTCTGGTGCCTACTCCGGCTTGGCGGACCACAATGTTTCAGGTAAGCATATGACTCATCACCAGCAGGCATGAGGAGGAGACGATACCTACACCGCTATCTTCCGTTGGCAATCTACCCACGGCTGCTCTCCTCCTCTCACGGTATTGGTAGATAAGTCAGGCCAAGCGTTGTTGTCCAACAGGAAAACACAGCACTCCGCTGGCTTTCAGGGGAACACCCACACCACTCGACAAACAATATGGTCAATAAAACCACTCAGATCTGAAGACCACGAGCTTGTGGGTCGAGAGCAAATTACTCAATTTGATACGTTGGGCGAACATGAGTAACGTCTTATTTTAACCGATCGGGGGCAAAAATGAAAATAACATCCTGGCACGCTAGCCCTGCTGTGGGTGTCTTTTGTCATTGTTAGCGATTCTACATTGAAAGGGTGGAAGTCTCTGTCTTGTGTTTCGTGCAGATTTCCTCTGTGTTGGTTTAAAAGATCCTCTTGTTCAGAGGGTAGATCGGCTGCTCAAACCAACAGTCAAAAGTTGCGTCCGATGTTCATAATCCTGTATTCTGCAGTCTATCTGCTTGACATTCTATCCTGTCTGCCCTCCTGTCTCTATATGTATGTCTCCATGTCTGTCTTCATATCTCTGTCTGTCTCTGTCTCTCTGTCGGTCTCTATGTCTATCTGTAGGTCTGTCTCTATGTCTGTCTGTCTGGTTTCAGTCTGCCTGTCTGCAGGCTACGCAGTGATTTCCACATGCTCTGCTTTGAAGAGCGCTCCTCCAATCACTCATCTTGTCATTCCTGACCTTGTCTCGTTCAGCATCTCTCTCTATCCTGCACTACATCTACCTAACTCGCCCCATCTCTCTGCCTCAGCACTTCTGTACGCCATATAATGAGTGCTTGTCTTGTTTTTAAAATGCTCCAATCCTCAGTTTTGATGAGTTTCCGCTGCTCTCCCTCAAACCCATCATCTTGGAAGGAGAGTGTGTGTGCGTACAAGTGTGCACGTGTGTCTCGGTGCATGTATGTGTGTGTTTGTACGTGTGTAACAACAAATGGGTGTTTATCGAGGAAGCACATTTGGAGGATGTCTGCGGGAAGCAGAAGGAGAGTAAAAGAGGGAGAGGTGGAGAGAGAGGGGGTGGGGGAGAGAGAATGTGTGCATGAAGACTTCAGACTTTTCAGAATGCCAATTTGCTGTGGCTATATATTTCCTGTTGGCTGTACTTATGTAACTACTGAAACACCCCCACCTCTCTCTCTCTGGTACTCTCTCTCTATCCATCTCTTTCTCTCTCACTCACATTTGAAGAATTTCTCACCTTGCCAGCTCCAAGACAGTTTTGTCTCCTGGGTTTGACAATGTAGACTGGAATGCGAAATGAGCCCTTCTTTCATCAGATGTAAATCTGCAAGGTTGATTCTTATGATGTTTTTCAGAAGGAGCTGGAAGAATTCATTATTATTCATTCATTTGTTTGTAGTACCCATCGGTTGTCTAGGCAACAGTGTTCATCTGGAGAGAAAGATTTAGATGTTTCTAGCAAACCAAAACAGTTTAACGAGACAGGCCATTTAAGAGCCAGGGATAGGCATCTTCGCAAGGGTGCCTAGTGGATAGGTTGCAGACATTGGGGATTGAACCCAGAACCTTTAGGCTCGTCGAGCACCCTAGGCACTGCTTTATTCTGTCATTGCTCAGATCATTTCTATCGTCGTTCTCTATCTATTTTCCTCGTCTGCATCTGTATATCTGTTACTTTCTGCATGTCTGTCCGTAGAGCTGTCATTCAGTCTCGTGTTATCTTTAGCTATGACATTATCACTCATTACCTCTCATTCCCCTCATCAATACCGAGTCAATAACGAGCTGTCGGCCATCTCTCACACGCACTCAAACAGATACACAACCACAGACACATACACACACACAAACAGACCGTGAAAACATGCAAATATATACCAAATCACACATCATGAATCCAACATCATTGAATTCATCACCCCGAAATCATAAACACGACATCATAAACTCACACCTGACATCATAAAATCATAAACCCGCACTTAAGAAATGGGAAATGGTGTGCCGTCAGATTTATAAATAAAAGTTTAGTTTTTTCTATGACTGCAGCTTCATTACTAGGAAGCAATTTACTCTGAAGCAAAGTACGATCTATTAGGTTTGTTTGTGCAGAGTGAAAGTGAACCAATGAAGTAAGATCAACAACCGTAGATAAACAACCCAGGAAGACACACAGTGCAATTTGCATACATGTTATTACATTTAACTGATTTGAGGGGAACACATATGTAGCTACCTACCGGTCAACACAGGACAAAAAACGTATTAAGTAGTTATGATAAGAATAAAAGGTAATTAGACTACCAATGCTTCATTAGTGTTGTACTGTTTTGATGGGTCTCCTTAACAACCTGATCATAGGCTATCCAAAGGAGCTAAAAGACAATTCATGAAGATTGGTGGTGGCACTTTGTTTACTTGGCTATGCAAAGGCACATGAAGTGCAAAACATGGTGCTTCAAAACAAAGTGTAAAGCTAGGGTTGCCAACATTCACGTATTAGATCCACCAACAGTGGATCTAAAAGCCACTGCCTTCCTTCATGCAGCTCTTTCTCGTGATATTGTAGTTTTGCTTTTCGAAACATTATTCAAATAAGAATCCCTAGAAAAACAATAGGTATCCACAGATACTCTGTGAATACATAATAATGAGTTTTAACCAATTTGGATATTAAATGGGAAAAAAAGACTACATCAATTGAATGGCCACGTCACGACAGCCCTATTTTGAAATGTAACATGGTGGCGTAGCGCCACTATAAAATTATTTGGGGACAACCCTGTACGGTTTGCAATTATTGTTGCTCTACTCTGTTGAAAGATTAGATTGGTATAGTGCTATCGTTGCGATTTTTTGTGTGGACCACCCAAAATGTCCTCACAAACACATATGTCGATGAAAGGGGGATGGCAAGAGACAGGACTCACAAGTATAGTAAAATCAACGCACACAAACACACACCCGAGAATGTTGCTCTTGGATTCTCAATTGATCTCAGAGTAACATTATTAGATTATTTACAGCAAGGGATAATCAATTTCAGAGAGTTTCGACAGCAATTAGTCATGAGTAGATGCCAATGCAACTGCAAAAGATTGATACATCCAAATCATTTGATCAAGATTGGTATTGATTAGTATTGAGTGAGAGCGTTTCAGCCATTGCAGCCAGGTAACATCGCACAGGCTGCGATGTTAACCTATGGGGTAAAAGGTGCCATGTCAATGTCTGTCCTCCAAAAGTGCTTGTTTTTGCATCTGACAGGCTGATCGTTATGAAGGCCCTGACACACGGGGCCGACGATCCTTCCGTCGGACAATGTCGGGCCATCGGTGAGCATCTGTGGCCCTAGTTTCCTCAGTGTGGCCCTAGTTTGCTCAGCGTGGCCCTAGTTTCCAAGGTGTGGCCCTAGTTTCCTCGTCGTGTCCCTAGTTTCCTCGGTGTGGCCCTAGTTTCCTCGTCGTGTCCCTAGTTTCCTCGGTGTGGCCCTAGTTTCCTCGGTGTGGCCCTAGTTTCCAAGGTGTGGCCCTAGTTTCCTCGGTGTGGCCCTAGTTTCCAAGGTGTGTCCCGCACCAATGGCACTTGGTTAGAAACAACAACACAGACCAGATCAAGCGAAAGGTAAAGAATCAAGTTGAATTTCTCCGTAGGGAACCTTTCCATAATGTTGTCACTTATAAAAACAATCTGAGCCGTTCAGTGGCAAAAACAAGCACTTTGAGAGGACGTACATTGAAGGGGCGCCATTTCCCCATGGGATACATTGCAGTCCCACTGAATCCCTTTCACTCAATACTGGACTAATTTCAAATTATTTTATTGCATTAGTCACTTGGAGCCAAAATGACGGGGAAACAGGGTCCAGGTTGAAAAATCTCGAAGTCATCCTTCAAGGACAGCAGATTGAGAGCATTACATCATCAACTTGATTATAAACCATAAATACATCATGTCCATACCCTCTGCACTTCCTTCATCCTCTTTCCAACCTTATCTTTTCTTACACCCTTTCCATTTTTCTCTCCCTCTGTCACATCAATAACTGGAAAGCCATCAACCTTGGTGTGACTCTCCACTGGTGGGCCTCAGACAGGACCAGGGGGACGTATGCAGATGTCCCGCACGTCACACTCCATGTTTAGCCCCCATCTGAACCCATCATTCACTCAGCACCGCGCCGTGCTTCACCCATCTACATCATCATCTACATTAACATCAGGGGTTGCCAACCCGTGTGGGGCCCAGCGCACACCGAAGGGCGCCAACACGGCCAGACATTCAAGGCACGTCCACTTTCTTTTTTAGATTTTCAGACTTAAAGAGACACTATGTAACTCTGCATACCAGAGGGGATTGGCTCTCTGGCAGGACGGTGACTCTGTCGACAAGAAGAACAAAAAAAAAGGAATGAAGGAAGGAGCAACTAGTTCTTCAAGGCAGGTAAGAGTGAGAACTAATTTGAAATGTTGGTGGAAAGACAAAAAAATCGACATGGTTTAACCACTTTATTAGATATTACTCTTGCCATCATGTCCTCTTATTGTGTTTTCCTGCCGTCGGTGGGCACAGAGCAAACTGAATGAGAGAGCATGATTCCCTGGGGCGACGGAGACGTGGATGGATTGCTTTTATTCTGTAGATATTTAGTAACTTCCATTTTAACTCTAGTTTTTGATTATATTTTTACACTGACACACACGCTGACTATCCCTTCATTATGCAGAAAATAAAGATCCTCCTGTGTGTCCCTTCCAAACAACGTCAACCTACTCCTCCATTGCACGCACCACGGGCAGTCAGCTTTACATTTAAAGTGCTGTAACAAATTGAAGTTCTCTTACATTGATGTGTACACCGCTATAGAAACACATACACACACACACAGGCATCCCCTTCCCCACACACACACAGGCACACAGAGAGCCCACGGCGCTACCCCACTCACTCTATGAATCCGACACCCCTCTATTTTGCAAGGGGGTTCTATGTGTGTGTGTGTGTGTGTGTGTGTGTGTGTGTGTGTGTGTGTGTGTGTGTGTGTGTGTGTGTGTGTTGTTTGGCATTCTGCAAATGTCAGAGGGACGGTGCTCCCGGATTCACGCTGGCACCTTGGAGATTACATTTTATCAACATACCAATGAGCACCGCCACCTCGAACCAACCCCCCCACCGCCGCTGAATACTAACCACACGGTGACATTGAACCCTGGCGACCCTTTGTGTGTGTGTGTGTGTGTGTGTGTGGGGGTGTGAGTGTGTGTGAGTGAGTGAGGGGGG
>JAOPJO010000025.1:1664385-1678087 GCA_027123675.1 Molva macrophthalma | reverse complement strand
CCCCCCCCCCCCCCCCCCCCCCCCCCCCCCCCCCCCCCCCCCCCCCCCCCCCCCCCCCCCCCCCCCCCCCCGCACCCGGGGAATCAGACGCAGCTGTAGGAGATGAGCATGATGAGGAAAGAGGACATGAATACTGACGTGATGTTGTGCTTTCTCTCTTACAGTGTGGCCGGGTCCTACTTCACAGTCAGAGTTACATGACCGCGGAGGCATTTTGAGTAGATGCTTTAAACGTGTTGTATAAGCCTAGCCCAATCCGTGGAGGTTGGGCACTCGGTGTCCCCTCCACCGCTTAATAAAAAGGCTTAAACGTGAGTTAAACATTTAACTCCCTGAAACATTTCTCTTACAGCACTTTTACAAAAAGTAGCAAGCACTGATTTTTTCTATGGGTTCAAAGATGTGGAATGTTACCATGTTTTAAATTGTACTAAAGATTATGCACAATTACCAACTTGAGCTCTGTGATGTATTTTTACAATACACTTTTAAAAAGTAAATGTAACCTAAAAAGTATTGCAATACTCCCATCACAAAAGAATACTGCAATAAAATGAGTCGTGACCCTTGAATTGTGATGTGTATCGTATCGCCAGATTCTTGCAATACCCACCCCTACTAGTAGCATAGCTTAGCACCATCTAGATAGCATTGAACCATCTGCATAGCAGTAACCTCCGGTCACAGCAACAGCAGTAACAGCTAGCTGGAACCAGTCCAATAAATGCTCAGACAGAGCAGGTCTGTGGTTTGTCCTTCTCCTTTTTGGCTCAAGGAAGGACGAGAGGGCAGTAGACCGGCTAGAAGGTAGCGGGCAACAGAGGACAGAGAAAGATTAGCTGAAGGATCACAGTGCACAGGTTACCACGTCCAGTCAAGGCTTAAAGATTCAGTCATATCAAGGAACTGTTGAGCTATTTAGGTAGCTTATTTCAGTATAATATTCACCGCAATCAAAAATGTTATATTTAAGAGGACACTAATGGAGAATAGAAGATCAATCTCACAACTGAGACGATAGATGAGAATGAATTTACAATTAAGTAATTTCGCTTTTATTACGCTTTTAATCAATTCAACTAAAAGAGAATACAGATAGAAGTCATTATGGAGCAGGTATATGTTAGGGCCTGTTGCTCAAGGATACCTGCAGGTAGGTTGTGGGGACACCAGGAATCTAATCCTGTAGCTCTCTGTTTGTAGTCAGAACACCCTAACCACAACAGACTGCACAAAATATAAAATAAATACCAGAAAATACATAAACAAATAGTAGTGGTACAGCAGTGAGTCATCTGTAAATACATAAGGAATACGAAGTGGAATAGAATACTAATTCTCTGCAGGAATAAAGTTGACTTGTAATCCGCATTCATTCCAACGCGGAGCTAGGTCTGATGGTCGCGGAGACCCCGACGGTTGAACCACTCACAGCCACAGTGAGTCGTTCCGCCGGCCGCCTCGGAAATTAAAGAGGAGTTCAATGAAGAGCCAGTATGTTTATTATCCAGCATGTCACGACCCCGCTCGGCTAACTCTGTAATCACACTTCCACTAAAACAGCAGACGATGGGAGCCAGAGGAGATTGTTAGAGGGAGAGAGCGAGCGAGGGGAGAGAAAGACGAAGAGAAAGACAGAGGCAACGAGAGATTTAGAGGACGGGCGAGATGGTTAGAGGGAGAGAGGTCGAGGCAGAGAGGAGCAATAGAGAAAAATAGATAGAAAGAGGGAGAGAGAGAAGGAGCGGAAGCGAGAAGAAAGAATTGGAGAGAAAGAGAGAACGCGTTTATACATGAGCCAGTATCCAGGGAAATGGGTGTGTGTGAGTGTGTGTTTCTCTCTCTTCCAGACTAAGTGCAGTGCTAAGGTCATCTGAGAGGAGGGCATGATTAGGGTACACTGTACATCCATACATGAGGCCAGGCAGTATATATCTCAGGGTCGGTCTGACCTACGTTGACTTACTGGTTAAAACCTCTGATGTTTATCACCCAATGCAGAGCCCAGGGTTAGCAGACCGCAGATACAAACAAAACACCAATGATGGAGATGTTATGTGTCCGTATCCCTCTCTCTCCCCTTATGTGTCTACCCCCATATCTCTCCCTCCTCATCCCTTTCCCCCTCTATTGCCCTCCCTCCCCCATCTCTCGCTTCCCTCCACCATCGCTCTTTTACTTTGCAGACCTAAGCAGAGTTGAGAGGGTATGAAGGTGAATGAAGAGGGACGAGAGAAAGAGAGAGAGCAAGCTTGTGAGAATGAGAGAGGGGGAGAGAGAATGAGTGTAGGAATATGTGTGAGAGAGAAAGAGTATTAGATGAAAAATGTGTTTCTGAGGACAAATATTACACCTTCGGATATGAATATCTTTAACCTTTAAAGGTCCAGCATGCTTGTTGCAGTGTAGTTTCACATTTGGTTGGAAGATTTATAAATAATACATATATAAATAGTAATGCAAAGGGCAGATCAATCTCTTTTTAATAAAAAGTACAGGAAATTACTCAATAGCCGGTGGTGTAGCCTAATATATGCCATTTGGTGGACGCCATTATCCAAAGTCGCTTACAACAGTCGTGCGTGCATAGATCTTTAGCATGGTTGGCCCCCTTTGGGAATCAAAGCCCAAACCTGGGTAGTGTTTAAGCCTTGCTCCACCAGTTGAGCTACACAGGATCACCATAGTGGTTTCGTACTTTCAGGCCCAATACCCAAGACCCCCATGGTGGAGTCGGCCATGCAAGGGGACAACCAGCTTCTTGGGGTTTTTCAGCAATGAGGAATGAGAATCAGAATCAGAAAACTTTATTGATCCCCGGGGGGAAATTGTTTAGTTCCAGTGGCTCCATGCAAAATAGAAAGTACAACATAGAAGATAAGATATTAATAAAAAAAATGTATAAATAAAATACAATAAATAAAAGTAAGAAGTGGACATCTTTTAGATCTATTGTAATTTACAAAACAATATTTATATACAATGTTTACATTCTGTGTACAATGTACAAAAAGCAATGAAAATGAAATGTGAATAAATAATTATAGTTTGTGTATTGTTCAAGGTAAGATACTCAGCCATAGAACCAAAAAATCTGCTCTACATCCTTCTGGTACTCTTGATCCAGAGCTATATAGCTGGATTTGATTCATGTAGCTCTGTTGAAAACCTTTAGTATGATCCTTACATGTGATGCAAAGAAAAGGTAAACAATCTGTGAATTAAACTGATGAGGATGTGTGTCATTTGGAACATTTGACTTTTTTCCGTCTAAGTCATACAGAGATGCAACTCTTAAATGCTTTATATATTTTATATTATTTAACATACATTATTTAACATTTAATGCTGATTCTTAAGGTCTTACGTTTTTTAATAGATTGTAGGGCAGGGAGGGTTCACTGGATATAATTTAAGATTTATGTTTCTTGGAGGCTGATGGTGTGGTGAAGCCTAATGTTTTTAGTTTTTTCATTCTCAATTTGTGAACCCAGCAGCACTCGAAAAAGTTAAATGCCTCCAGGCTGTTGAACGCTTTTCATTTGATATCTGGTGTAGTACGAGGTCTGCAGTACAAGGTAATTTACTACGTTTACTGACTCAGTAGCTGGTAAATTGTTAATAACATGCGATAAATCATTCGTTATAAACAATATGGATTGATTCCAATATATATATTTCTTTAATTCTTGTATCATTCTCAAACATTTAGTTACAGTTTCCAGAGACAGATGACTTTATTGATTTGAGGAAATTATGTGTTTGAGTTGCTAATTTCAAGCAAGCCAGAATCATCAAAATAGAATAAACAAAACTAGCAATATAAACACAAATACAGCATGAATAGAAATAGCAGTTATAGATCATTATAGATGCATCTAACCAACAACAGAATGTAATAAGAAATGCAAAAGTACATAAGTAACTGAAGCTAAGTAAAGTGTCACCCTAAAGTAAAGTAAAGTGTCTAAGGCATATTGCAGGCATTTGCACAGGGCATCTGGATATGATAGTAAATTAAGAAAAACTGCTGGGTTCAAAGTGTTAAATTGAGTACAGAGTCCAGAGTGACTCCCTCACGTTCAGTAGTGAGAGGAGTTAAAGAGTTGGATGGCCACAGGAATGAAGGATTTCCTGTGGTGCTCCGTGGAACTCCTCACTGCCAAGAGTCTGTTGCTGAACATACTCTTCTGTTCGGGAGGCACTCTGTGGAGCGGGTGAGTCATTGTCAAGGATAGAGAGGAGTTTGGACAGCATCCTGGGGGTGGGTCTAGTACCACCCCCAGGACAGAACCAGCCAGTCTGATTAGTTTGTTGGAGTCTGCCGCTCTCATGCTGCTGCCCCGACAAACCAAAGTCTAGAACAAGACACTGGCCACCACAGACTCATAGAACTTCCATAGCATGGTCCTGCAGACGTTGAAGAACCAGAGCTTAGGGAGTAGAGTCTGCGCTGGCTGTTCTTGTAGACTTCGGGCCCCTCGGCTTGTCCAGGTGGGTGTAGTCACATTGGAGTAAGCGGAGGATGGCTTCGCTTACCCCAATCCGAGCCTGGTAGGCTCGGATTGTGAAAGGAAGTGAAATGCCCCGTTAGCCCAGATTTGAACTCGTCTGCCATCAGATTTTAGATTATTAGTCTGATTTGTGAGACTACGTGACTACACACAACCTAATGAACTTACATCGCTGTGTGCAACCTGTTTGGCTGGAACGCAGTAGTTTAAACTGTACTTTTATGAGCACTTTATGAGCAATTTGCAATTTGATGTTTTTAATCAGCTCATCTTGAGTGGCTTGTAGAGGACAGAAAACGGGATGGTTAGGTTTACAGGTTGGTTTATTGAAGTTCAGGGGATGGTTTATGTAAGTGTTTGGCATGGTAAGGCTGTGTAGCATGGGAGGAACAGCAAAAACAGCCTGTGTAGCTGCATCTGGTCTGGCAGAGATATGTGGAGTAATTACACAGGCGCAGAGGGCCAAAGAGGGAAAAGATGGAGAACAAAATCTGTAACTTAGTCCATTAACAATTAAGAAACCCAATTATTCAGCTTTCTCCTTGAACTGTATTGGACATCCCAGGTTGTATCTCAGCTTTCGATTGGTCACTGTCAGGGCCGTGTGAGGAATGACTGTCCAATTGGAATCAAGCTAGCCGTCGATATAATGGATGCCTGTTGGTTTCTGTCACCCAGACAAACGACGGCAGAGAGGAGGGAAAAATGTCTTATTGACAAATGTCTCACACTCTGGCTGTTAGTGTCAATTCTCAATGTGGTGCCAGCTCTAGTGCACGCACGCACGCACACACACACGCACGCGCACGCACACGCACACACACACACACGTTCCTTTAAATTTAATTTGGGTATACTCTCACTTATTGCTATTATTTATCATAATTAAGCACGCCAATATCTTAACGTGAGTTTAAAGAGCTTATCAAAATGCAGTAGGGCTGTGGATTGCATTGTGCATTCAAACTGCTAAGACATGTCCAAACCTTGTCTAACTATTGAGCACAATCCTTTAACAGCACAGCTGAGTCAGACCAAGAAAAAGTTATCCTACAGAAGTGGCTGCAAGGACATTTGTCAAACTGTTCACAAGGTCACTGCTCTTGCACTTGCCCTTGCATAGCTAAATAAAACTGAATAGCTTGGAAATGTTACTTGTACATAAATGAATTATTCCCCAAATAGTTGGATGGAGATATCAGCACAACCGTTTTTATTGTGTATGTATATGTATATGTACAGTATATATATGTATATTCCCTGCAGGTTAATTAGTAATTTGTTCCTATGTATGTCCTGTGTATCACGCATTCATGGGGATCTTAAGCCTGCACCGAAAACAAACATGAGCAATGTTGCGTTGATACTACAAATGTATTAATTTCCAGGTAATTACCTGAGCTTTACTGTTCACTACACTTCAAGCATACAGACCCCTTTCCGGGCTACTTGTTTATCAATTCATCAATCCATGTGTTTGTGTGGACCGAATGTTGCCGCGGTCAAACATTTCAGAATATAGTCAGTTTGAAACATTGAGTGGTAACACAAGAGGGGATCAATTGGAACGATCAGTCTCGGTCGCCATGGAAACCCAGAAGCCCTTTGCCTCCCATGTAGAGTTGCATGGTTCATTTCACATAAATAGGTAGATTGAGAGATGAGCTATAGAAGGATACTTTACTCGTACCCAAAAATAGATTGTGTGTTATAGTAGTTCTAGAAATAACGTTTCAAGACTTTATATTACCATGAAGAGTATGAGTTTAAATGTACATAAGTGTACATTTATGTAAGTCCATATATTTTAGAGTTAACTATTTAATAAAAGGTCAACATTTTATATTGCACCTTAAAGACTTATTGCTGTCCTTATGGAACCTCATAATTAGCATATGGATTTTATTAATTCCACGCTACATTACTAGGCTTGGTTGATTTTATTTCCTCCCTCCTATGGGAAGACACTAATGCTTGTTTATGTAAGCATTACGGAGCTGCACAGGGGAATGCTGAACACATCCAGTCGGAAATTATATTCTACTCCATCTTTAAAATGGGTTGCTAATCCCCCAACTCATTTGCTATTCTCGATCCCAAACTCTCCCCGCTTTATGGTGTCGGACTGCAGACAATATTAGAGTTTGTTCACGTCTTTCCATGTAGCGCCCCTTAGAGATTCGCTTAACATTGGGTGAATCACGTAGAACTGAAACCATATTGAGGGACATACGTGGAATGCACAATGAGGGGAATTTGGAATGTTGAGAAGCTATCATTAGCTGGTGACAGTTATGGGACTGGGCCCAGTAGGTTTGTGGTTCTAAACACCTACGTCCAAATCGAGAAAAATGTGTTTCTAGTCTTGCACATGCAATACACGTATATGGAAGATTAAGTCTTTTTTGTTATGTCTGAAGTGTGGCATCAATGCATTATAACATAAAAAAGTGAACTTGAAGAGCTGTGGGTATTTGTATTGGAATCAACGGTGATAATACAAGACATATTTTTGTGAAACCTTTTCATTCACTTTGTCAAACAACATCCATTAAAACAGTTGTCACGGCTCCGACAGTGAGTCTGATATAGCGTGAATAAGAAAGATTTGAAAATAAATGCACGAAGATTGAAGATTGTTGCCCAAATTTAATTTGGAACAAAGTACACCAAATAAGCATGTGATTTGTACTCAGCAAATCAAATGTCACAATGAGTTCATACACAAAATTGCACTATGAGAATGAAAATGCAACCACATGTTTTTTTTCTAATAAATGAACTGGATTAAGACTTCATGTAGAACAGAAACTAAAACAGTATGTCAATTGCAAATGTGTGTGTCGAATACACTTCCTTTTACTCATGTTGAAATTTCTCTGGACTGGCAAAATACATGCAGGCAGACAAACAGATTGGCAGATAGAAAGAGAAAGAAACAACCGATGGACAGAAACAGACGAACAGGTAGCTAGACAAACTGGCAGAGCAACAGACGGATAGATGCACAGACAGTTGCACAGGTAGGTAGCAACACAGGCAGACAGAGACATAAGAGAGAAATATAGACAGAACAGGCAGCGGACACAGACCCATACGGAGAGATGGACATACATAAGAGCAGGCTGGCAGGCAGAGAGAGAGACTGGCAGAGCGTTGTCAGAAATGCCAGCTTTAATATTCTGGAGTGCAGACTATAAATGGGTGTGTTAATTAGGGTCTCCTCACCCCACAAGGGACCCCCAAGGCACCTAGTGAGAGTTGACCACCACTCATATGGGTTCATAAAGAACTATTCTCTGCTCATGGACGAGAGACAGGCACGGAACATGGAGTAAAGAGAAAGAGGGGGAGAGAGAAGGAGTGGGAGCGAGAAGAAAGAGAGAAGACTTTGAAGATTGCAGACACAAAAATAATCTCACCTAATCCAGCATTATTTATAATACTATAGAATACTAACATACACTTGCGGTATAGGACATATATACAATATTAATATTTCCGTAATATCCCTGTATGCATCCTTGAGCAAGTTGCCCTTACCTGCTCCTAATATGAATGACATGTTTCTCATTAACTTATAAGTCCCTTTGGATAAAAGCGCCTTCTAAATTACCTAATAGTCATAAGTAGTAAACAGTATTCATGAATTTAAATGGTGAACTCATATTCACTTCATTAAAGCATATGGTAATTTTCAGGGAACTATTCAGAGAAATATGGCCCAGTTCGTACTAACGTACCTACCATTAGTGAACTGTGATTGCTAATATGGACCACGTATTTGTACATGTGTACAAACATCTTCCATCACAGGACTGAGAAGAAGCGATCTAGACAGAGCAACAAAATGGACCCTCTCACATTTGTACACGACAACTGCTTGTTCCAAAACCTAAACCCACATTCTCAACAAGCCTCCTAGGAAACACATTAAACAAACAGTGAGGTAGGTTCTGTTGGAGACCCTGTCTTCATCAGTCTAGCAGAGGTACTGCTAGACTAGTTGGTCCTTCACTTGGAAGGACTAATGCTTACTATGAAGGAATGTTAGCCATGAACACGGACCAGATATAGTGGTGCAGAGTTATTATCATACACTGTCCTCTGGTTCTCTCGTGTCATCATAGAGAGTGGGATTCGGGGCTGGGGTTAGAAAGAGAGATGGGAGTGTGAGCGTGTATGTGTGTGTGGAGGGGGTGGGGGGGGCTAGGGAGAGTAGAGAGGGGACAGGCAGAGAGAGATGAAGAGAGGCATGGGGACAGAGAAGTAAGAGAGGGGGAGACAGAGAGAGGGAGACGGCGATAATAAAGCCATGGAGAGAGAGAGACATGGAGAGAGAAGGTAACATGGAGACAGAGACCGAGAGGAGAGAAAGCACCAGAGATCGCCAGAGAGACACAGAGTGGGAGAAAGAGAGTTCCAGAGAGAGAGAGAAGCGCCGTCAGCGATGGATGGGCCATTGTCACTCTTAATAAGCCGTGGCAGGCTGGTGATTAATTAGCCATAATTCGGCTCATCGGGGCTTCAAGAAGCGTTTTAAAATCTTTCCCGCTCTGGTTGTGCCAAGAGGAATGTCACGGCCAGGCAGAGCCAAGCTGGCATGGCTTCAGCAGGCTCTGGTATGTGTCACAATAAAAGCCCTCTTGACAACCCCCAACCCCTCCCCCCAAGCGCTGACAACACGCTCTCCAAGAGTTCACTTCAGGGCAGAGACAAAATAAAAGTCCCTCTTTGGCTTCGACCTATCCATCTCTGACCTTGACCTGTCCCCCGCCCCCCGCTGCAACAGAAACAAGACTGCAGTTGTTATGTATTTTAGGGTGCGTTACACTTTCATCATTTGTTGAGCTAATGAACGCCATCATTCCCAAAGGATGAGTTGAATTTACGTTTTTACTGGAGGAGTGGGGTGTGGTCGGGGTTAAAGCTCTAAGAGGTAATGAACTGCATCTGTGGGGTAGGTGGGGCCAAATACCGTAAAACAAACCGCACTCATGACTTGCCTTACATATACTATATCATCTGTCAATCATCGACCTATCCATGAATGTGTCTTTTTTGCCATTTAAACGTGGGCTGTCAGCACATAGTTATTATGGTATGAGCAGGAGTGCGGATGGCTGGGGTGGTCGGGTTTCGGAGCATAAGAAACATATTGGTTATATCTCTAGTTACACCGAAACGTGTTCAGAGTTACCCCTCAGCTCCACCGGAGCCATCACTTCGAATGAGCGCTCCATCAACTTTTAATTCTGCTGGGAAGCACTGCCATAATAATCAATGGAAGCTGCTCAACAGACAAGGTGCGTCAGATGGCTCCGTCCCAACAGAAGAAATTGCAGAGCCTCCATTCCCAATTGCGAACGCTAGCGACAACTCACCACAACTCATCCAAAAAATGACACAATTCTTTACACATTGATGGTTTTCAATGAACAAGGAAATGTTTTTGAACGCTTTCTGTGGAGCACATTTAACGGCAAGGTGACGCGCCACTGATGGAGACATGAGGCAGCATTTTAAGTGGAGCACTGAGTGGGACCCCAGCCACGGGAAGGACACAGGGGCCCCTGCTCTGTTGGTTTTCACATCCTAGTGCCAACGCTGTATTCCACAGGGGTTTACAGAACAAACAAAGACAAGATCATTTTGACCTGGAGAAACTTAATGTCCAACAACATTGACATTCCACCGACGTTTCAAAGTTGGGGATTATTACACCAAGCTAATTTGAAATAGACCCGCGGCCTTTGTCATTATTTTAAATAATTGGTTTTCGTTCATATTTTACATTTTATGACATTTGACGTTCTAAATATTTCAACGGTGAGGACTTTTGAATATAGGAACATGTACAATACCTAATTTTAATGCTACAAGTACTTGTTCATCTACTTTTCAAATAAATCCTTACTTTAAGCCTTTTCTACAGAAATGAGTTTGGAGTTTTTGCTGGACCCAAAAATAAACACTGTGGCGCCGTAAAAAAAATAAATATGTAAGCAAATAAATGAACAAATAATGAAACAAACAGTTTTCTCTGCCTTCCAATCCATATGAATGTTAATAACATCTTTCATTTAAAGTCTGTGCAATTCCAACAATCGACCTAAAAAGTCGGCGCCTGTTCTGTATATGTCTTTCTGGAGCCATGGGCGGTTGAGGCTCTTTTGGAAGGCTTTTATTTTGCTGTGAATTTAATGGTTTGTTTTTTCATTGCGGCTTTTGTGCCACCCACTGAGTTCATAACAGTTATTTACATACTGTTTATGTATCTACCACAGCATCTGGTTCTCACTACACTAGCGTAGAATATTTATCCGTCTGTGCGAACAAAACAAGAGTACTTGCTAAGGGTGATATTTCTATTTAATGAACTAGAATGAAATATGTATATTTTCTTTCTTACTGTCCTCAAAAGTATGGGAACCAATTATACAGACTAACTTGCGCCACGTTAGCAGGGTGTGTGTTTTTAATACCGACTTGGCATGTAAAAAACAAATTGAAATCACAGCAAGGTGTCCGTTTCTGACTCTTGTATTGTAATGGGATGATAAACTGCGTTTAATTCCAGTCCATTTAAAACACATAACAAAAATATAAGTTGGAAGGCATTGGCAACTGTGAAACGATTCCTACAACTTTTTTTCTGGAGGTAATCCATGATTTACAAATATTTAATTGGAGCTAACAATAACGTAGTGTTTTGTTTGTATGAGTTTAGTTAGCCAGCTCCCATCATAAAAACATTTAGCTTAAGCATGCTATAAGCTTGGCATTGTTTACAGTGTCCTTCAGTATACCTATAAAAAGCATAGTTAATATTCTACACACTGTACCACTGTACCAATCTGGTACAGCTCAAAGGATTGATTTTGTTATTAAAAATGCATTACACTCAAAGAACTGTCCAAATGAAAAAGATTATTGTAATTATTTTTGAAACATTTCGATTTTTTAAAAGTTTTAAAAGTTTTAGAGGACACAAATAAATTCTAGAGTTAACCCAAAAAGTTGAAACAGTTATTGCCCTAAGCAGGATGATAAACACAAAGAACAGAAGATAGACTAACAACTCACCCTCAAATAAAAAATGTTGAGTTCTAGAGTTCACCTGTACCTCGTTAATTTAGCAATGCTAACAACTGCAACGACAATTCAGCAAGTTTAAAAAATATATATATATTCTGCAGCTTTGGACTTTCATCTGTATAATTTAAGTACCATCTCTCCTCCCCTTCCCTACATCCATCCTTCTTATCTCTCCTCTCCTATCTCTCCTTCCGTTTCACACCTACCGTGTTCCTTCCTGTTCCCCACCCCATCTATCTTTCTTCATCTCACTGGCCCTCTTTCGCTCCTCTCCTCCCTTTAATTCTTCCCTAATTCACAAAACGCTTCATGCAGACAGATGGAAGAAAATCTTTAATTAAGAATAAAGTGTTTAATTAAGTTTCCTGCTCTGGAGACACTATCTCTTTCCTACACAATCATTCTTACTCTGTTGTTCATAGCTCTCTCCTAAAATCCCTTTAAAACCAATTACACCTACTTTATTATCATGACAAACATGTTGACTAAGCACTAAGCTAGATAAATAAGCAACAAATAGAGAATAAAACATATTTCTCCCAACACATCAGAATGAATAATTTATTAAACAGATATCGGAACGTATCTTTATTGATTGTTACATTCTTCCCATTTGTCTCTCACCTCCACTCAAATGAAAGCTCTCTCTATCAACTTCCATCTTTCTTTTTCTTTCTTACACTATTTATATTGAAAGAATCCCAATCATCATGTACCTTATGAAAGCTTTCAAATGCTCACAATGTTTTTTGTTGGGTTTGTGTCATTAATATACTGTTTTATGACCCCTAATCAGCACTTTGAGATTGCATTATTAAAAGTACTTTATAACTAAAGCCATTGTTACACATCTTTCTCCGGCTGTTCCGAACATTCCTAAACATCGTCTCTCCCTCTCTCTCTTTAGATAATGTACCCCACTCTCTTCTTTCGATGGTGTACATTTCTTTCCATCGTAATTGAACGTAA
The DNA here is from genome assembly GCA_027123675.1 of Molva macrophthalma. Lineage (NCBI taxonomy): Eukaryota > Metazoa > Chordata > Actinopteri > Gadiformes > Lotidae > Molva > Molva macrophthalma. The sequence continues at coordinate 1,665,506 of JAOPJO010000025.1, read as the reverse complement.
CATTATCTCTATCTCTATTATTATTACGACCCACAGCAAGTAATAAGTCTCTATTTCAGAACTATGCTAGAAATAATTGGTAGGATTCCAGTATGACATTCAGCAGTTTATTTATTTAGAAAACCCAGGCGTTCAGGTGTTGTATTTACTCACACAGACAAGCATCGCAATCGATGCAGACTAAAGCAAATACCCTTTCATCAATGCTATGTTGCCGCCACTATATAAAATCAATGCCTAGCAGCAGGGGGTTTGGCTTAGCTGCTAGTGTACATTCCACCACCTACTGAATTAGCAGCTAGCTACATGGAAGGAAAGGCATGTATTTCAGTCTTGTACACAGTGTATTGAATTTTTCGTATTTAAATATTTATGGTCTTTTCGGGCCTTTATTGACAGGACAGTTAAGACGATTGACAGATTGACATGTAGCATAGGAGCGCAGGTTAGATTTTTACCTGGGTGGTTACAAGGTGTATTAACTACACGGTTAGCACAGTGGCAGTTTGGGACAACGTACCTCTTGTATTTTAACCAGAGCCTTTCATGCAGGTGGTTTCATATATATATCGAGTAATGACGTTTTTTTGATGGGCATAATAGAAAACGTATTTTGACAACGTGAAGTCATCAAAACGAGTCATCGATAAATGGCAAGGCAATTGAATGTCAACATGTTTCAAGGTGATCCATATTGTGATTAAAGGTGGGGTGTAGAGTTGACAGCAGACTGTGGAAAACACCAGATGTCAGGACCATATGCTTCTCTCCACCAGTTTTTCCTTTACCACATACGTTGTGTGTGCGATTTGGTGGAGGCTTTTACCCAAAGCCTCCCTACAATACCCATACGTTCTTATCATGGGCGGTCCCAGTGGAAATCTAATCCCCGAGTTCAGCCAACAGGACAGCAATATGTAGGACCATATTCGTAGCACTTAGGAAAAAAGGAAATGCTACAAGACTCAGCAATAACCAACTGCTAGACAGTCCGGTTTGTCATACTCTCCAGTTCACCTCAATATTCTTTCCACCAATTAGCTGTTAGCCTTTGAACTTATTCTTTCCAATATGTTTTGTGCTTCTTTCTTTGCCTCGTTCACTCATTGTATTCTCTGTAC
>JAOPJO010000025.1:1624986-1640326 GCA_027123675.1 Molva macrophthalma | reverse complement strand
CCCCCCCCCCCCCCCCCCCCCCCCCCCCCCCCCCCCCCCCCCCCCCCCCCCCCCCCCCCCCCCCCCCCCCAGAATGATTTAACCAGCTGCACAGTTTAAACCGTGGGAACGTGATGGGAAATTTGCTAAATGTCATTAGCCGTGATATCATTTCACCCACTGATATTCCCATCTGGGCCACTCCAGGGCTGCCAAGTAGCCCTCAACACAACCTAGTTCTCTCCTTTCTAGACCGAGTAAACCCCTATACCCACAACAAGCGTGGACTGGTGTCCCTAAATGTTGTTACATCTGTGTGAAAGGAACAAGAGGCAGCTGACCAGACCAGGTCACTGTTTCCTTTGAATCAGTAGACTTGATGGTTGTCTGTCTGAAACCCTTGTGTTTGGTTGAATAAATGAAGGTCGATTAACGTGGAAAATTACCCTTTAACAAATATTGAGGTTCCTTCTCAGGCTTCCAACATGCCCCCTACCAACCTGGGTCCCTGACTGGTTGGTTTCTGGTAAGAGTGCTGGAGAGCCCTGTTCTGCTCTCCAGGTTACCAACAGCACCCTTTACCCAACCTGGGACCTCCCTCTCTAGGCTCCCTACATTCCTCCCTACCCTACCTGGATCTCTCCTCTGTCGGCTACCGGCTCTAGGGCCACCTCTACCCATCCACGTCTCTCCACATCTCTCCACTTCAGGCTGCGTAAGACCCCTTAAACCAATCTTGGATCTACCCCTACAGGCTGCACTAAGACCCCCTCTACATCCATCCTCTTTAGGCAGCCTCTGAAGTCCTCAAACCCATCCACTGGAGGTTCACTGGATTCATTTACACCAGTGCATGAGTCAGACGGGGTGGAGGCGGTAGTGGGTGAGATAAGGGGGGAGGGGGGGGGGCACTCATCACTTTTATTCCCAGCGAGGGGATGAATAATTCAGGCCTGGTTGGGAAGCCCTGTCAGGTGGTATCTGCTCTGTAGATTGGAGCTGAGGTGGGACGTCCTGGGAATACACTGAGCTCTTTTCTACCCTGGCAACACCCCAGGGACCCACACACATGTAATCAAAGCATAATGTGTGTGTGTGCGTCTGTTCAAAAGTGTGTGTAAGCGCCTGATATCACTGAAGCGTTCAGTATGTTCACTAATGTCTGACCGTGGATTTGAAATATTTAAAAGATATTCAGGGAATAAAACAGGATGTGAAAGTCATATCGCAATGTTATATTTACATTTTGGCTCATTACCAGGCAAATATATGCTGATGGTTAAAATATACAGATTATTCTTTTTATCTCTCTGGACTTGGTCAACATGTACAAGATGGTGTATTATGTAAAGGTGTTACACATGCACAACAGTCTCCCTTCAGAACAAACATGCAAACACAAACACATAAAAGCAATAGTTCATTAGTCATGAGTGTGGGTGGCTCCAATTAATGCTAGTGAGGCTATATACATTAGCTTTTGTTCAATCACAAAAATAAAATACATCATTTATTTATAAACATATGTAACCTGCACAACCTCCGCTTGGAAGTATCCGCAGTATTGACTTGAAGTGCCCCGACCCACGCAGAAAACTGTTTATTTATTTCATTAAGCGCTGTGGAGCATCAGAGCTCTGCTGTGTGATCTGCTGTTGAAGGATGGCTTCATCTGATACCAGACGTCTCAGGGACGTGGAGATCCATGTCTAAACACTAAATGAGCCTCTCAGCACATTTACGAAGAGGGAAATAAAGCATTAAAGTGGATGAAGGCAAGTCAGGGATGGCCCAGATAAATATGCTGATAACACACACATATATATACACACACACACACACCGGAACCTGAATCAATTACACAGACAGACAGACACACACACCTAGGCAAGAAGACACACACTCAAACCTAGACATATGCAAACAACCACAGCTAGACATACACACAAAAATGACACCCACCTACGGGCCAATCCGTGCTCCATAAATGATCAACACAAGAAGACATCTTCAGTCTATCGTCTTTCTAGTGCTAAACGAGGTCTCAGCAAACCAGCAAAAGGAGAAACCTTCAGCGTTTCCCCTATATTCATCCAGCAGTCGCACAGCCCCACCTCTGGATTACTAGCACCACTGCAATCAGCCATGCAAAAAAATGAATCGATACGGAAGGCAAAATAGTGCTCAGAATAACACGCATGATGATCCTGTAGGTTGCATTAGCTCATGAATGGCTTGAGACTGAATGTCGGTGGCATACAGGGTGTAGCAAAAATGCCGGCGCACGGATAAACAGCCGACCACTCGCTCATCTTTGGCCGGCTACTATTATGCCCAACATCAGTTTAATAGACTGAATTTCTGGAGTTGGGTGAACACATCTATTTAGCCTCTAATCATATCAAGGCAATTGATTTGTGGTCTTTTAAGTCCGTTATAATACTGCAGTTTATTGGATGGGACGGACGTGATGTCTTTATTTGAAGTCTGCTATGAATTAGCGTAGCCTCGTGGTTTTTTTCTTTTCCATGCAGTCACTTCATAATCGATCTTTCTACAATTGTGGTTGAAGCGTAGGCTGTGTAAAATATCGTTGAAGACACGAGTAGGGGTAAAAGTAATGCTATAGTGGTAGGACAGCGGTCCAGAATTGAATTTGTGAATAAAACAAATAGTCTTTTGTTTGCTTATTAAAGACTATCCGCTGACGTTTGGATAAGAATTAGCACATTAGCCTTTATGAAAAACGCTTAGCGTTGGGGCCGTCAATTTGTCATGTTTCAGGTAACAAATGAGCAGATAAAATAACGTAAAAGTTAATGTGTGGCGTTGTGTCCCAAAGTCTAATGCTGATTTTTGGCTGCTAGAAAGATTGGGGAAGACACTGCAACCCAAGGGCAGTGAATTAATAATAGGAAGTAGCCTACATATTTTTTGTGTGAAACAGAAGCAACAGTATTATGAAACACAGATGGTGGGCTGGTGTTCGCGCCATCGTTAATGACACAAAAACGTGGCTCCCACATAGAGAACTTGCACACTATTTGTTATGTTATGTTGTTATACCATTTCTGTTGGAATGAGCCCTACTGCAATCATTGATCACACTGATAACTCCCTGCGCCCACGCACATCAGCACCGTGCATGCACACATCAACATAGTGGGGTCACAGGCACCTCAGCTGGGAAAAATCGTATGGGAAACACTGACCTCTGAAACGTCACTTTGAATCATCTCACGCACACGTCAGCTGGGGACTTTAAGCAGCCGCTTATGAGGAGAAACAAAAACAAAAAATGGCTGGCGGCCTGGTTGCACAAGCCGCTTTAGTGCACTAAACAAGAAGCCAACGGTTTCCTCCAGCAACACAATGGTTGTTCATTATGTTCCACAGCATGGGATGTTGAATGGCCACTTGCCTTTACATTGCTGCAACTCAAATTGTGGACGCAAATACGTTTTCTGTATTTATTCTTTGTGCTCGTTTGGTTTCACATTTTCAATATAATTGTTGAACATTTTCTATATTAGGCTACTGTCCTGTACTAGTGCTGTGACACCTGCTTTTCCCTTCTGGGATAAATAAACTGCATTCGATCCAATCTCAAATGGGTTTAAGAGCTTATCAGGACTGATGTTAAGGGCTAAGTCAGCTCTCGCCTATAAAAGAGATATCTGAATGGATGTGAGCAACTCAGTTAAGGCAGGGTTGTGGTACCATTGCTTTAAAGGATTTGCCTGACCCAAAAGTAATTGTTGACATTGTCTGTGCCAAGATGTAAATCAGCCATTATTTTTGTTCAACTCACCTCCTCACGCGAGGAAGGTGCTTTCCGAAATTAGGCAGTTGTTGATCAAATTACATCCAGTACATACCAAACAAGGTTTTAGCAGCTCCCATAGCGGTGTCTTTGTTTTGTCACCCCCAGGAAAGCACATACAAAATGTCCTGGCTAGGTAGTTTTCTCCCACACCAACAAACAAATTATCACACAGCATTAAACACAGCCACCATCTTCGGACAGATTCTAACCGCACGCTTAAGTCTGTGAGCATGCTCAGAGGCATGTTAACAGAATCTAAATTTGCAGATTTGTGGAGAAACCGACATAGCTAGGGCAGTTTGTGTGCGCTTACCTGGGTTGGCCGATGGCTCGATTTCAGAACACGCCTACAGAGGTGGTGAGTCGAACCAAAATCCTGGCTGATTTACATCTCGACGTAGACAATGTCAACAATTAACTTTTTGGGGTCTTAGCAATCCGGCCAAATCCTTTAATTGCGTACATTCATTTGGAAAGTTCGAACTGGTCATTATTGTTCTACACACACAGAACTGAGCTGCTTCATTACTCTTACTGAAACATTTAGACGTAGGTATTTATCACTAAGGAGGTCAGATCATGGTTAATTTAAGCCACAGAGGAACAATGCGGATTGGCATGCAGAAAGTTGCTAACAGTTGCATTTCTTTCGCCCCCCAAAAAAGTACATCCACGTCCACCCAGAAGTAGGATAGATAACAGCATCACAACTATTGAAGTTGTGTAAATTGTCGTCATTCACAGATTTCGTTCTCATCTCGCACTCCACACGGCCTTCTCTGCACCCAGACACCAGGAACATCTTGCTTTAATCTTCTACATCCTATGTATTTTCATCCTTTCTGTTCCTAATACTACAAACAAAGCCCCTTATTGATTATGTATGCGGTATTGTGATCCCTCAAATAATGCAACGAGGACACATTGGTTATGCATAGAGTTACATCTTTTCCATATAGACTCAAAGAGCGTTTGATGTAAAGTATTCAGTCGTCTCGGCCTGGATAAGAAGGAGAGATGGAACCACGGGGCAGGCAGCACTGTGTGAGTGAGTGACTACTTAGTGTTTACGTTTGTTATACTCCTTGTGGGAAATACAACAGAACTGAACACCGGGCACAACATGGACACCCACGGGCAAGGCAGTACAAGAATAAGTGCTGGGTAGGTGGGAACACGTTGAATGATCCTAAATGTATTCAAGCATTTGCTGTAAATGAGTATAAACACACACAGACACTCATGGCCATCAGGTTGTAATCCAGAAGCTCAATCCTGTTCATCAGCAGGAGGTGGAGAACCCAGAGAGAGAGAGGATAAATGAGAGTCAGGAAGGACAGGTATAGAGAGAGAGAGAGAGAGAGAGAGAGAGAGAGAGGATAAATGAGTCAGGAAGGACAGGTAAAGAGAGAGAGCACACAGTCTAGTATTTATGTAAAGCATATGTAACTGTACAACACATGCATATGCACAGATGCATGCCCGCACACACCCATGTACATAGGCTATAACACAAACACACACACACACACACACACACACACACACACACACACACAGGAACACACCGCAACAAACAGAAGCACCCCTCACATTCACCCACCTCAACACTTACACACACTCACCCATCCCATCACATACACACACACTCCCCCACACACACACACACCACCAGGTGACAGCCTGGTGAGAGATTTATTTGCGGTGGCGTGGTCCAGAGGCCTGCCCACCGAGGGTTGCCAAGGCGACGCGCATCATGCTGTGACCTCATATCCTGTGTTCTGGTTAGTGTCTCGCCGGGTGGCTGTAGGCAGCGCCGAGCTGTAAGTCAAAAAGTTTTTGCAACAAACTTCCAGGGGAACCCCCTGTGGTGCGCTGTGTGGAAATAGCAAAGTGAAATTGATAAGGGGTTGCTGCTTGCTGCTTTGTCATTGCTCATTTCTTTCATTACCATGTTAGTTTTCTTAATGCTATGTGTGGCTGTCTTTACCCTCCTCTGTTTAGGTTGCATGTTGGCTATATTTTGTACATTAACTAAACAAAATAAAAATACTACTGTTTGCCTCATAGGACATTATGTGCTGGATTATGTGATTGGATGAAAATATTGTTCATATTCCAGGCCTGAGATGTGTTGTGGTGAGTGGGAGAGTTGGTGGGTGATGCTTTGTTTAAATGAGGTACTTGAAATGCACCAACATTAGTAGGAAAAACCCATTTGGTGTTTGCTTTACAGCATCTCTACTTGGTCTTCAATTACTATTTAGTAATTTAGCAGGCAAAGTGAATTTTCCTTTTAGATACATGTCAATAAGGAGCAGGTTTGGGTTAGGGAATCTTGCTCAAAGATGTCTCTACACTGTCAACACTGGGGATGGAACTCAGAACCTTTCAGCCGGGACTCAAAACACCATTAATCACTAGACTATCCTGCAACCCATTATGGTTCATAGTCTATGGTTTGTTCCCTATAGCAGCAACTGCCCAATCAGCTTCTTTGTATCTTATGTGTTGAGCCAGAGAAGCCAGGAGCTTGTGATGTCACGTCGGAACTTGTTTAGAACAAAACTCTGAGGACATCAAGTTTAATTGTAGTCATAAATTCAAAGATGATGCTATTTTTAAGCACACAGACATTTTGGAGGAGAAAAAAAAACATTAAATGGATAATACGATGGATAAACAAAAACAGCTAAATGGGCTGATCAAGAGGTTTTCTTAATATATAGATCATTATATTGTGATTAGCAAGCTTTTATGTCCACGCTGGGGTTGTGTAAAGCCCTAATAAAAAGTCGACGATTAGACTTACCATCCAGCCTTCTGGTCTTGGCTCCTCTTCCTGGGGGTTTGAGTGCTAGCACACCTTATCCATCTCATGATCCTCAGGTTTTTTCACTCCTTTGATGTTTTTCGTTTGTAAATATGTCTGAATAAAGTATAAAGTTTTACTGATGCATACTCAAAGCCAGCCTCCCTTTAAAGGACCCCTGTTACACCACCAGGTGTGAGGTTGATTAGCCATTACAAGCCCTTTCAAAAACTATTCTCTTCCAAAAATGAGTCATCACAAGTGGGACACTGAGTCTACTCAGATGCATGATGCAAGTTCAAATTTGTGATGTCATTGAATCAAATGAAACACGTCTTCTGATTTGTGAGGAAATCTTTCCTTTAAATGTCACATTCAAATTTGTGATGTCTCTAATGCAAAGTCATCTCCGATGCAGATGTTCTGAATTGAGATGTGTTGAAGGGTATCGTCGCTCTCTGACTTTTAAAGTGAGAAAGAGACGAGTGGAAAAACAAGCAGACAAAGCGTCATCAAGAAAGGAGCCGAAAATAATCTGGAGAAAAATGTTAAGGAGAGGTAAATATGTAATAGAGTAAATGAAAGGAAAGGTAAATATATAATATAACATAATTATAAGAATATGAGGTAAAAGTGAGGTTCAGCAACACGCAAGGGAAATTAAGGTGTCAAATCACAGTCCAGTTCACTCGGATGTGCTGAAACAAGGAGAAATGGATTCCTCACGTCACACAGGAAACACATATGATTGTGTAAATAACATTTTAAATGTGTCACTTTTTAAAGCCTTCTCTACTTCAGTTCACAGCATCTTGGAGATTGAAACATACAGTGGAAGTAGATAAAGGGACTAAGATGATACTGTTGTGCCCGGTGGGAAACTGCCTGTGAGTTCTGTGTTGTCATAAAATCTTTGTGCCTTATAAAAACGTTCCTATTTTTATTGACTCTTACAAACAACACTCTTAAGTTCTGCACAGGGATGGGTAAACTTGTTTACTCGGTTGTAGTAATAGTATTTACATTATAAAATATAGAAGTGTATATGGTGATATGTCAAATCAAGGAATTCAAAAGTTGAGGGTAATTTGTAGATTGATAAATGGGCTATTACCTTTCCAATCATTTTTATTCCTGCTATGTTTCTATGTTGATGACACAACAGCCGACATCCGCTTATCAGCACTATCACAGTTCATGAAAATACAAAGCAATTCACACTCTTTTGGTCTGAAGGCTAGCTATCTCGCAAACAGTTGGTTTCATCAATGAAGGTGGTAGCCAGTGGCGCATTCCGCCAGATGAATCCAACTCCGTCGATGAGTGTTTATCATCCTGGAGGCAGAGGATGTACACCCACTTGAATCCATCTCCGATTAATTGTCTACTTTATTTACACCTTGCTGTGCCAAGCAATTGAGTTCCCTTCCTTTGGAGGGGAAGTAACATTTTATTTCCCCCCTCCCCCCATATCGGTTTCATTTTCTCGTTCTGGCACTCACCCCTCCCACTCAGAGACCACCCTCTCACATTTGTCCATCATAATTTATTTCTTTAACCTCCCTGCTCTCGCTCTTTTTCAGTTTGTCTCTCTCTCGCTCTCTCCAGAACACAGAAATGGAAATAATTGTAGAGGTGTCTAAAATGTAAATTGTTTTGGCAAGCTAATTATCCAAACATGTGCTATTTGAAGAGACAGATTCTTCCTCCCACTCACACCGTTATATATCGGGTTTTTGTGATTGTGACAAAAAAGACTTTTACACTGAATAATCAGAAGGGATTTATCTATTACCACGGTAACGATAATTAGTCTCGGAAAGCAGACACAGCTGAACGCCATTATTTCACGTCTTTAGGGGTATTTATAATGTGAATGTGTGAATTCCATACAGATGCACTCAGTACCGCCATGATTTTACAAGAGGCAGGCAGGTAGGCAGACATAAAGGACAGGCGTTATTAAAACATAATTATTAATCTATGATCAGCCAGGCTTTGAGGACAATGTGGGCAGACACACCCCCTCTTGGTTCTCCAGGAGTCTACCCAGATGTGCCAGATGAACCTATACCTATTGTCTCCTACACCAGGTGTTGTTGCTTGACGTCTTCTAAAAGGATGGCTCTCCATATTTGGGACAGTTGGCATCCCCTCCCTTCACCGCTTTCAGTTTCCCAATACATCGTAAACACCATTTGTCTGATTACTATCACAGGGCTGGCTTTGCCCGGGACAGAAGCTCATAGATGTAATAGATGAGAGCCTACATGTCCCCCCCCCCCCTTCCCATCCCTAACACTTCCCAACTTTTCTTTGGAGTAACTTTGCTGTGGAAGGAGTGAAGTGCGAGAGAGTGCTCTTGTCGGGTCTGTTGGGGGTGGAAGGCCATCTTAATGGGCTGATTACGCTCACATTCAAATGCTTGATTACTTGATTAAGGAAAGAAGAGAGAATGCTGCAAGGCTTTTCAGGGACTTATCGTATCATCACAGCCCATACACGAAGCCATAGCTCGCTCTGGAACAAGACTCAAAAATTAACAACTAATTTATGTCACTAGTTTATGAAGTTAATCAAGACTCCTAATGGGCAGTGTTAATGGGCAAAGTTGTATGATTTCACTACAGACAGTTTAGTGACTAGGGGGTTCGACTTGGCACGATACCCAACCCTTTTGCTAACTTGTAAACATCCAAAATCAAGATGCCTTACCCCTACTTGCTTCTTAATGACGTGTATATGGAATCACTGTTGGTTGCTTTGGATAAAGGCATCTGCTGAATGACTATAGTAAAACTGATGACGTTGTGCGAATCGTTTTTTCAAAGCTCGACAGCTGACCACCACCCCATGCTATTTTTCCATTTCAAATCTCACAGGGACACTTGGCAACACATTTTATTATTTAAATCGCCTAAACGGTGATTGATGGCCAATTTCTCAGAACAACTCAATCCCAGTTCTTCTCTTTGTTCCATCTACAGTTCCTCAACCAGTGCTCGGTTATGAGGACTGAGAGACTCTCAGTTAACCTCCATGAGGAGAGATGTTGTAATGGAGATCTATGATTACAACACCAGCAGAGCCTCGGTTAGACGGCAGCCAAGTGATCCCATACGCCTGTTGATGGCCCCCTTATTAGATCTATGCAGAAATCAATGTGGAGGAGTCCATTTTGCCGACACAAAGCAGGCCACGGCGTGATTTATAACACGTTGGGGGTAATCTATTGATCTGTCATGTGGTGAAAGCCTTCAGTGTTGTGTTTTCCTATTGGACGAGAGAAAACACACCGGTTGGTTTAAGTGATCCATGGTGGTTAAACCCCTCCCTGGCACTCCCACACCAAATGATTGCCTCCCCAACAAGCAAGTACGTAAAAGCGACATTAGGCTGTCATTACCATTAACATTAAGTGATTAAGCAGACACTTTAAACCAAGGCACTTACAAGAGGCAATTAGTAGAACATTTATGATAGAAAATCTAAATTGGAGTAAGCAATATGTATTTTATCAAGCTATTAAAAATAATATTTTATATATATATATATATGTGTACCATGATGGTACAGGTTTTCTACAGTAAAAGTTAAAAAAAGATGAATAACTGAATCACATTCACACTACACTAAGGGAAAGATGACACACAAACAACAACGATGTCTAGAAGCATCATTGGGCAGGAAAGTAGAGTGTTTCACTCCCAGCCAAAAGATATTGCATTCGATCCCCAATTTCCGTAGCCAATCTCTAAGCATTCTTGAAGTTCACTGAGTCGTTATGGATAAGCCATCATCTAAATTTCTGAAGAGAAAATAAGTGCATCGCAAGTCAAGTAGAGACAGGCAAGTACTAGGGATGCATATCTAGGCCTTGTTCACCCACCCTTTGCTCAGCCACTGCATGTGAATGTATCCATTTTTTACCGTTTGCATAGGAGGTGGTCCGCGAAAGGATAATTTAGTGGTGCACCTAAAGTCAAAGGTTGGGAACCAAAGACAAGAGAAGCCATTACGGGTAGATCATCATGGACAACCTCGCCGATTAAAAGTAACAGCAATCCTGAAGGCAAAGTAAAGTAAAGAATGACTGTGTACTTAAAACTAATCTGCAGTTTTCAAATAATGCTGTAATGTCTGAAAACAGCAATAATGAAGGATACTTCTGCTTGTCAATATTTGGGGCCAGCCCTTTATTTTTACTTTGTGCAATCGCAGCAAACAATAACAGTTTAACTGATAGTGATAATCAGTCCAAATTCTGTTGTCGGTTAACGGTTAAATGGTTTATCGTTAACATCCCAAGCAAGGACGAATAAGGAGAACATCACCGTGGCGACAGGAGGTGTGTTTGGTGTTGAGGTAGGTCAAGGAGAAACAGCAGATATCTCAATGTTTCTACAGTAATTACCAACCCGTTGTCTAACATCTGCGGCCTCCTGCAGCGAGGCTTCCCTGCATCGTCTTAAGGAAACGAGGGTTGGCCATACAAAACATTGTAGTCGAACTTTTCCACAGTTACATTTATTGGACGATTAGTGGTTTAGGTGTGTCCATTTGCTATGTGCCTTTATTTTTGGTTTGGAAATCCATAAAGAAACACATGTGTAACTATCGCACATGACAACCAAAACTAAAAATGTAATTACAGTGCATTTGGATTACTATTGAAGGATACATTTTGCAATGACTAGCAGACACTTAACATTTGTATAATTATTCTGAAAATAGTCCCTCAGAGTATACTTGTGAGTAATAAAGTATGTGGGGGAGATGAAAAATAGAAATGCTATGAATAACATCTTCAAAGACATAAGTGCTAATTCAAGCTAGGAGTGACAGGATGAAGCACGCCAATTAAGATCATTTAAAGTAAATACAATCAAATAAAGCTGCTTAGAAAGCTAGAGCAGTAACTTTAAAACAAATTCATGTTAAATTAATTTAAACATTTTATTGGCTAATTTAGCTTTCATGTATATTGAAAGCTAACAGCGACAACAGTTAAACGGTACATGAACAAACTCTTAATTAAGACCACATTAAGTTGATACCAAAGAAAGCAAAATGCAAATAGGTGTAGAATTATAACAGATGCTGATACACACGCGGCAAAACTGAAAATGAAACATCGCCCAAGATATTGATTTGGAACACAAACCTACAGACATGTTATATTGAAATGAGTTATCTCTATGCACTGGAAAACAAATCCATGATTTAATATGATGCTTCCATGAACTTAAACAATAATGAATATTTGCGGCTGGGAGTGGAGTGTGCACACATGCCGTGCAGGCAGATAGCCTAACACTTGTTTCATTCAACTTTCAAGGGTGGCTTTTCACGCACTGAAAATATTAATTAAACCTGCCTGGGATTTAAACTGTGATTCTGAACGTTTGACTCCAAGGCCACTCTTGACCACACAGTCAAGCCATTGATTTCTAAAGGTTCAAACTGCTTGAATACACTGCCAAGATGGATAACTTGAGTCTTACTACATTCCGATTTATTTATTGTCCATCTGGATTGACAGCAAATCGTCTTCAGACCGGCTCAAGAAATATTAAAAACAACAACAACTGCAAGGATAGAAAACCTTGTATAAAGTGTGATGTGGAATAGCTGCAGGTGTACAGAATGTCGTTCTTTGTTGGTAATATTGATAGCCTTGGGGATGAGTTTTTATAGGTGTTGTTTTTGGCCAGGGGGGGCTTTGTAACAGCGACCTGATGGGAGCAGCTGGGATGATTTCTGGAGGGGTGGGAGTTGCCCTGTGTTTAATGGCTTTCCTTATGACAGAGTAGGTGTGGAGTTGTGATAGAGGAACAAAACAGTACACACACACTTGGCGATTTTAAAATGCAAACCATTTCAAACACGAGCACACAACACCCATACAAATCCACATACACAGAACATGTTAAACCTGTTGTGTTGCACAACAAAGCCATGCAGTAGCAGAAATGCAAATAAACAACCACACACACAATAAAAATAAAACACAGGGTTTTAACGGGGAATGGAGTGTGGAATGCAGGTCGGTGGCTGCTGATTGGACGAGTTTGTCATGTGACCAGTGGTCTGGACCCTCAGGAGGCATTGTGAGGACAGCTCCCTGAGGCTTAGATCAATAACACACACACACCTACAATCATACAAAATAAACACTGTAGCACGCACACCCCCACACGGTAGCAGATATTGAGGTGTTTTTAAGGGTTCCCAGGACACCATGGATCAATAGAGACAGTGACTGTCCCTCTGCTCCCATTCACTGTCTAGACAACCATAATGTGCTTCCTGCACCTGCATGCATGCGTACGTACATACGTGTGTGCACGCGAGCGTAAGTTTGTACGATTCTGCGGTGAAGAGGACTTGGGATTCACCTGCATTTAAAACATGTCCATGTGCTCAAGCAAGAAAAATAACATTGGGAGTGTGTGTGACTCATTTCCTTTCCAATAATTATGGTAAACGTTTAATTGTGGTATGCTCGTCATCATCATTTATTAAACACGTGACTTGACTTGTACCCATATATGCAACAGCTATATAGCACAATTCTAATGTGACTATACATGGCATTGTACAGCAGATTTTCAGTGACATAATTCAATTGTATTAAAACTCAATAAAGGAATAATTCCCAGGTGTATCCGACTAAACACTTGCACTTTCATGTAATCAGCCTCCGCCACCTCCCAGCTGTTTACCTGTACGCCGTCGTTCAGTGCCGTCAGCTCTGGTTGTTTATCTGAGATTAGCGAAGGGGAGACAAGACCCCGGGCACCTGCAGTCTGAAGGTCATTATTTAGAGACCGGGTTCCCTCAAGACCGCCGGCATCAGCCTGGAGCACGGAGACCAAGAACCACAGCTCGCTCGAATGTTCCACCACAGGAACTAGGGTGGGTGACCTTCTCTTTGAAGGCTAAGTAAACCCCAAAATTCTCTTTCAGCTGAAAGCAGTTCTGTTTGAGTCTCATGTGTTGGGCTAAGAGTTCTGTGCCATCTTTGACAAGAATGTTGTCAAGTTGTGCAACGGGGGAAATTCTCTGAAACATGTGAGATCTGATACTTCCGGCTCAATGCGTTTTCCCAGAGTGGTAGTTTTCTATTGGCTGTGCACCCCGCCTCGAGAGAATATGACAAGCCTTTACTTTGCTTGAGATTAATTTGTTTTAATCTCCTGCCAAAGTGACGGTTTACTTACCCTTTAACTTGCACTTGATATTATATTTACCAGCGGACAAACTAGAGAAACTAGGGGAGTGAGGCTTCCGTTTTTAACTTAATATCTTAACACTCCTAATAATTAATACCAAACCTAAACCACTGAACCTGCCAAGACTCTACAGGGAATCCATGAACAGTCACTATGCTTGAAAGGATATCTCTCAGATCAGCTACTATCCTTGTGAAGGAATAATTCAACATAAGCTGTTCGTATCCATCTTGGGAACTTGCGTGACAAAGTAGATGGCAAGAGTTTGGCAGACAAACCTCATTAAATACATCAAGTTTAGTTAATTCACACAGAGTTCAGGACAGTCTTTACTCATCAGAACCACTACCTTGTGTCTTGTTCCTGCTGATCCACTGAGAAAATAACCAACACAAATATGACCAGGAATAAAGACGTATAATTTAGATGAGGAAACACTGGAATTTATTTGTACATATTTCATAAACCCTTAAGCCATGTAGCAGGCGCTTCAATCTAACGCGCCTAGGGATTTGTAATGACATTTTAATGAGAAGGCAGAAGGATCCCTACATTGGAGTTTGAACCCAGAACATTTCGGTTGCGACACAGTGGTTCCAAACCTTTTTTGGCCCGTAAAACATCTATAGCTCATGTCAGCAAACTCCTGCGACCCCATATGCATATCAGGGGACCCCAAGTAGGGAAACACTGCCAAAACCACTAAAGGTTCCTGCCCCATATTGATAATTGGAACCTTAGTCAATAGTAGATCAGCATTAAAAGTTTGGCACCCAAATAGTTAAATTACAATCATACATTTGCTGCATGGATGGCTTTTTGAGGTTGCTTTTCTGTTGCAACATTTTGGCTGTGGATTCTTTGATTTTCTTTGGCTGCTTGTCAGACAAAGCAAGCTTGATTTAAGTTTAGGTAAATTAAAATCACTTTGGCTTCTGGTGATTATAGGCAATTAAAAAATAAATGGTATCAGCCCTAGCCTTGATTATCAACATTTGAGTGTTAATTTAATATTTCTCTGAAGAATATAGAAACACTGAGAAGTGCATTAGGTTAAATTAAATCTAGTATCCTTTTTACTCTCATACACAGATGGGATTAAACATGGTCTATAATATGTTAAAATTAAAATATCTGCCATGTTCAAAGTATTTGAACATGGGTACATAATGTATAATATATTCTACTTAATAAGGTAATTTAATTACATTTTTGTTGTTTATAAAATCACTACTGAAAAACACAGTGAAAATATATATTTTTCAGGCCCTGGACACCTTTGTTCTTTGAAATATACTGGCCTGTTTAACCATGATAAACAATCACAAAGAAACAAGCCTATTTGTTCAAATTCCACTATCTGAGTTCTTGAATTTGTCAGTTTATCATCAAACATTCTGTGACAGCCGGTCTGATAGCTATTTTTATCACGTCACGATGTGTGTTAGTGCTGGTCTTTGTGAATGTGTTGTGTGTGTGTGTGTGTGC
>JAOPJO010000025.1:1614269-1624931 GCA_027123675.1 Molva macrophthalma | reverse complement strand
CTCCCCCAGAGGATCCAAAACAGACTCTTCATCTACCTATCACTCCATCCATGCTTGGCTCACTTCCATTTGCAAATGTCTGCCTGCTGGAACTCAGACATACAGAAGATGAAAAACAAAGTTTTACAATTATAGAAGAAACAGTCACTAAAGACAAATCGGACATTTTCAATTCGATTTGTATATCTCACACACACACATTTTTCCAGGATCTTTGTGAAATAATGGACAGATCAGTACAGACACACAGGAAAGTGGGTTGAAAGAGAAGATATGGCTAGCCGAGGTCTGCTGGTCGGAGTCGAATCTGCCGTTGGTACAAGGTGTATCGCCTGTATGGTTTGCACACCAGCGGGTGGAGCCATAGAGAAAATGGAATGGAGTTAAATGGGGGCAGTGGCTCAGGAGGTAGAGCAGCTTGTCTGGTATGGTTCGATCCCCGGCTCCTCCTAGCTAAGTGCCGAGGTGTCCCTGAGCCAGGCACTTTAACCTAACTGCTCCCTTGCATGGTCGACTCCACCGTTGTATGAATGCGTGTATGAATGTAAGGCACTCATTTTAAAGCGCATTGAATCAATCAATTCAATTCAATACCTGGAAGGAGGGATCCCCACTCTGCGTTCCTTCTCAAGATTTCTTCCGTGCTGATTAAGGTAGTTTTGTCTTGCCCTCTGGGGGGCTAGGGCTAGGGGGATGTCATAAATGCATGGCCTGTTAAGCCCATTGAGACTGTACCTGTGATTAAGGGCTATACAAATAAAACTGAATTGAATGGCCACGAATCAAAAGAGTGCTATATAAATGTCGTCCATTTACCATTAAAAATTGTGGTCTGACGTATAAACACTGACCCATCCAATTCAGAACTTACTAATAGCACAAAGGATCTGCCACAAGGAGACTGAGTGAAGTTAAAATGCTTTTCACCGCATAGAGGTGGATATTTGGCCAGTTGTTTCTCTTCCACATGGACAGCTTGATATTGCAGACTCCAAAGTACTAGGGGCGGGCAAGCCGTAATTTAGCCAAGACAATTTCCCGGCTGTCTCCTTCCTTCTCCAGGCCAGACAGGGGGCTGCCTGCGTGGATCACCCCAGGGGAAGTTACCTGGGGGGTGGAGGTTAGGTATCCTTTGTTTAATACACTGAGTCTCAAGTGGAAGATGGTATGGTGCAGAATGGGAAGGGACAGCAGGGGTGTGTGTGCGTGTGTGAGAGAGATTTTTGGGGGCATTTTTGCAATGATGGACAAGACAGTGAAGATGGACAGGGAAGTGGGAAGAGAGAGAGGGAATGACATGACTGCAGGCTGGAATTGGACCGGCCGCTACAAGAAGTTGTTGCCTAGGTGGTTGACAGACAACAAAGTGGTTGAAATGCAGACAGAATTATTTTCTGTATAATATTTTGCATATCCATAGTTTTCACTTTAAGAACCCAGGTATAACTGTGACAAGTGTTTTTTTGGGTCAGCAACACTGCACTGACAAGACTTTATTACACCTACCGGTTCTGATGCCTGTTGAATATTTAATCTGTGTTATTTGATCATAATAATGTCACCTCGATTGCTCATCAGAACAATGCGTGTCTAAACATAACTAGAGATATTCTTTGTTATTAGACACCAATTCATGAATTATATCTCATCCACTTTAATATGCCTCCCTTCACTTATATTACTGCA
Source organism: Molva macrophthalma (assembly GCA_027123675.1). Classification (NCBI taxonomy): domain Eukaryota; kingdom Metazoa; phylum Chordata; class Actinopteri; order Gadiformes; family Lotidae; genus Molva; species Molva macrophthalma. The sequence goes on along the minus strand of JAOPJO010000025.1, from coordinate 1,623,245 downwards.
CACAATTCTGGACCTAAACCAGAAAGACTCATGATATTTATCTTTATAATAATTAAAATATATACAATTGATTTTATCTCCATAACTGCATGAAATCTTTTTTGTTATGCATTGGGTAGTCAGACAAGTTTGTGATTCAACACAAACTTTTACAAATCAATTGATAGAAAACACTTATATTGTACTGAAATAACATCTGTCTAGGGGGATATATTATACAAACCGTATTCTTACAAATTGCGATAGATATACACACAATAATATTAACTACCAGACTCCCAAATAAACTGCTGTACACAACATTCAAAACGAGGCCATCAAAAAGGATGAAATGTTTAGGTGAGCATGTGTGTGCATGTTAAGTGTGTGCAGAACTCTGACTTGACTCAGCTTGCTGTTTTGTAGCTCTCTCCCATCTGTGGATTGTCTAAGATACCACGTTTGCATCCTACAGTTGGCAGGCTGACGACTTTAATTTGGTTTATTGGCTCGGCTCCGACTTTGTTGGCAGTGAGGCAACAGCAGAAGCGAGACTCACAAGACTGGGCCTCCAGAACTACAGCCTTATCTTTACACTCAGTCCAATAGAGGTTTAAAAAGGCAGGCAAATGTGCGTAAAACCTTTGCAGAAAATGTACTTAAGTAGGCCAAAAGTGTTACACTTGTGCAAGGAAATGTGAGGAAAGTATTATTTTCAGTAGCAAGTAATAGTTGTATTATCATTTTGATCCAAACTACAGCTGGGGACAAACCCATATCGCTGCTGATGAAAGTAGCAGTAAATGCCAAACAATTTAAATTATACGACTACGCCAGTAATAACATTTATGGTTCTGCGTCAGTGCTTCCAAAAGTTATCAAAAGTAACACATTCAGTGACATCTGGTGTTCTTAATAATGTGAAGATGATGTATTGTATGAACGAAATCTATGCCAACCTCCTCAACTGGTCTACCATAAATGAACCGGAAAACATAGCAGGAAAGATGAAGCAGGCCGTGATCTTTGTACATGCAGTGATAGAAACTACATTATTTTAGAGTATGTATACATCACTACAAAGAAAATAATGCATTTTGATGAATTTTACATTCTTTCAACTAGTATTTGGGTCCAATTGTGTGCATACTGTATGTTAACATAAAAGCAAATATTTTATTGTTATCTACAGTTGACGCAAAGATCAAGAACGTCAACACCAAAGAAGAAGAGAAACCAAAAGTCAAATCAACCTCAAGGTGAAGGAGCAACATCTAAGGGAAATGTCACAGCAAAGGCAAGCAACGATTAAGAAATAGGGCAAAGTTCCTTGCTGTAAACATGCTACACCTGCTGGATGTGTATGTTTGTATACTATAAACTTCCTTGTCACATGTGCAACACTGGCTGGTTTTATGAGCTTTACCTCCTGGTCGTGTGTACTATACTTCCTGGTTTAATGGGCTGTATTTCCTGTATCTGCATGTGGTATATATTGGCTGCTGGTATGTTCTATAAGTATGTGCAGTACAGCCCAGTACCTGGTGGTACGCGCTACGCCATGTCGTGAGGCTGCCCCTTCCGTTTAGCAGGCTGAACTTCGCAGGATCGCCGTGGTGATGGAAGCCGTGCTGTCACAGGCCCTTAGCCAAAGGTCAGCCATGCTGGCTCGTATCGAACACAGACCTCCCACTGATGTCTCAAGCAGGGCCTTTGAAAGGGAGCCCTTTCTCACCGCGACTCACCACACATTTGTACAACAAACCAAAGGTCAACCGTTCCACTAGCTACCTTTATCTTTGTCACGTGGGTGTTGGTGTCGGTGTGTGCGTGTATGTCAGCTTTTTAGCTTCCTAGTCTGTTTGGGTGTTTTTGTAGTTTTGCAAAGTGGGGTACAATTTTGAGCTCATACGGGAGTGCATATTATACAGTTACACAGTTCCTTCTCTCTTTTACATCAGTCTATCCATCACGCGTTCTGACGTTCACTCATTTCAATCATTTTTCATCCTCCCGTCCTGTATAGTGTTTTCCTCCAACTCCTCCCATCCATCAACCTGTCTACCAGACACCCCCTCCCCCACCCAGGGGAAGGTGGACCGCTATGGAAGCATTTTATGTCACCCGTCCCGCTCCCCGCCCCCCCCCCCCCCACTGTTAACCCCAACCCACCATCCCTTCCCTTAACTCTCTCCATGTCTTGTCTTTCCATTTTTTACTCATCCGTTATAATTTGTTCTTTATTCATTTCACTTTCATCTCCTGAATATTTCCATGTCCGCCATCTCACCTTCCTCAATTCCCCTCTTCCCCCTGCTACCCCCTGTCCATCTCTAAATCCTTCTCTGCCCCCCACCCCACTATGCCCTCCATAGTGGGGTGCGCAAGGACACACAATGGGTGCACAGATGCATCTCAGCCTTTGACAATTTAAACATTTGTGTAATTGTGAAAAAGCGTGTTAGTTGTGTTCCTAATATCAACAGCATGTGAGCTATGGTATTGACCGTTTTAAGGTTTGTAGGTTTCATTACCAGTTCAAGCAGATTCAGTTTTGGTTCAGCTATGGTATTGATGTTTAAACTAATTTTTTGTGGTCCAGCTGTGAATAGGTCACAAATTCTTGTTTAAGACTTTTCTAGGGCAACAGGTTGGCCAACTTTAAAACGGGAGATACAACACTGGGATAAGGTGTCTGTATTTCCATGTTTTAATTTTTGCTCACATCCCCAAAGAAATTAACAAACAAAATGACACCGAGGAAGAATCTGTAATGTTGCAAGCAGAGCTGCCTTCTCCTGTTTTTTTTTGCGGTTTTCCGGAAAAAGTATAATGTTGGAATTAATCACAAGGTTAACCTCCCCCAAATAAACAGGCTGTAAGATAGTGTTTTAATGTGTTTTGTAGCAAAGAGAAGTCTACCCCCCAGAAGGTAAGATTTTATCTACCGGTGAGCAGTAGATAAACATCCCTACGACCCTTTACGTGGTTTCATCTGGGACTGCTGACAAAAACAAAAACGAATCAGCATCGGCATAGATATACAAGTTTGACAATAAGTAATGGCCCGATTTTACCCGACATTTACTTATCTCCAGATCTGTGTTGCATCCCTTTTGTTAATGGCAAAAATTGTGGTTTATGGCTGGTATTGGCTGAGCAACCCCCCATTGATTGTAATGCGGCTTAAAAGGACTGTAGGTGTGAAATGAATATTAGATTTGTTTGCTGTTCGCTGTAATTTGCTGTAGTGGGGCTTTGTCTTATTTGGTGTGCCGAGAGCCTTGTTAAAAGGCAATTTAAGTCGACAAGGAATCAGATTGGCTAAGGGTGCTGTGCTTTTAAAGTCTCTCTCTCCCATGCTCCCTCTCTTTCTCCAAAGTGGATAGGTGATGCCTCTTGTTTCACTAATTCCTTCTTGTACCCAATCACCTGCAACAGTACCAGCCGTCCATAACAAAAACCTTTCAAAGATTAAACTCTGCAGAGTCAAGTCCACACCTTGAAAAAAATCTTCATCTATTAAGGTACATTTTTACCTAGATGGGGCAAAGCCTAATTAAATCAGAGGGAGGTTGGCACACATTGAATACCGTTTAAGCCAAACCGATCCTGTTTTGATTCAGTGTTACTGAAACTTGGAACCCTGCTCATTCTTTGAGCACAGCATAGAATTCATAATTTTCTAAGAAATGTATTAGCAGCACACACCTGTAGAAGTAAAGTTTAGAATCGTCATTCAGAGAGGAAACAGACAGAAGGGTAAATAGTAAATGGACTGCATTTATATAGCGCTTTTCTAACCAGCGGTCACTCAAAGCGCTTTACAATATTACCTAACATTCACCCATTCATACACACATTCACACACCAACGGCGGTGTCAACCATGCAAGGCGACGGCCAGCTCGTCGGGAGCAGTTAGGGTAAGGTGTCTTGCTCAGGGACACCTCGACACTCAGCTTAGTGCTGGGCGGTATATCGATATTTGAAATATATCGATATTTTTTCAAACGAGATATGGAACGAGACGCTATCGTAAACATCAATATAGTTTCATTTGCGTTGAAAGTACAGCACATTTGTTCCAAATAACAGCCATTTCGAGCCGCACTTGCCGCCTGCTATTTCGTCACTTTGCTTATCTCTCTCCCGCTCTGCCTCCGGCTCACACACACACTCTGCCTCCGGCTCACACACACACTCTGCCCCGGCCCCGCCCTTCCACTCACGTCACTTTTTTTAATCCCCTACAGCGCGAAACATGCAGTCCGTCCGTTAAAATGTTGGTTAGACTCTGCGCCACCCATTGTTTCGCCAGGATTGCGAACTTTGCAATTCACTAAACCAGATAGTTTTCTTCTATACCACTGTAAAAAAAATTTTATTTGTTGAAGCATCGGAGCGGCCGTCACACGGCCTGTGCTGGTTTGTCTTTTAAGAAACATTGCCGCGACTCATTTAAGATGGGCTATGCATAGACTGACTGCACCCACCGTTTTGCTACGATTGCAGCATTTTGCCTTTTATTAAACCATTCTGTTTCTACCACAATAAAAGTAGGCAGGCAGGCATTGTATGATGTCCTTCAGCAGCTTGCACAATTTTGGCATATAGGCCTAGCCTGTATGGTCCCCGCAACGTCGGGGCATTGTCAAATTCGAGAATGGTGACATTTGCCACATCTTGCTCTGACCGTTTTGACTTTAAAATGTTTAGCTACCCTGGCCTACACCCAAATTTAGGATTGAGTTTGCAATCAGCAAGGCAGGTTAATGAGCACAGCGACGCAGGCAGGCTGGAAATGAAAGCCCAGCGGTGCCACCGATGTAGAATGACGAGTTGGAGCGCGGCAACGGTAACTATGTTATTGCGTCAACAAATATCGATATATATCTTATATCGACATTCTGCTTGAAAATATCGAGATATGACTTTTGGTCCATATCGCCGAGCCCTAACTCAGCTAGGAGGAGCCAGGGATCGAACTAGCAACCTTCCGCTTAACAGACAACCCGCTCTACCTCCCGAGCCACCTGCCGCCCAGATGGATACAGGATCTTTTCATTATGGAATATAAACTGATACTAAATGCAATGCATTGGATTAGCAGGGGAATGCTTCCATCCTTCAAAGTACTTTAAAAAGGTTGCATAATTTAGATTCAATTAAACCCATCAATCATTTTCCTAGCACTTGCAACATGCAAATCCTGTGGTCTCAAATAAAATAGTGGAATGTTATGCATGTACTTCCATGTAATTTCATTCATGACAGCTTTTAAAAGCAGCAGTTTAAATATATAGAGTTTGTATCCACCATAAAATGCAACCAACCACGCAAACCATCCAGCACATGGCACTGTTTAAGATTCAAAAATTAAAATCATTATCAGGCATGCTAAATGGTATGCACTACATTTAAGGAAGTAATTGTATTACCATTTTTTCATTGCACTTGCTTCATCCAGCACGTCAATGAATATTTATACACAGGTAGGGAATCAAACCCAGTACCTTCGGCTGCCACAATGCTATCCTGACATGTAGATGTGTGTAAGATGCTGCCTGAAGCTTAAACACTTCAAAGGATGTCATCTACACTTCTTATTTATCACCCACCAAGAGGTACTTAGCCTCATAGGTATTTACCAGATTCATAAATACAGAAATAAGGCCATGTAATTACCTGCAAACACGTGACGTACCTGCAAGGACCCTGGAGGAATTATATGAGGAGTTTTCTAACGTGACAGGACTGTAGAGCTAGAGAAATGTACATTTATTTAAACCAGCCTGCTCCCGGGGGTATTTTTATGCTTGTACTCTGTCTTTGTCGGTTCTTTGTGCACACAAGCTATTTCTGGGAACTGCCTTTAAAAGATCATGTTGGTGGTAGCAGGGGAACTTGCATGAAGGGCTGCAGCATTCTTCGGGGAGAGTATTTCGGGAGGTACCTCCATCCTGCCTGCCCAACCATTTAATAGAAAACCTGGTCGCATTTCCAGCGTGCGTAATGTAGGTCTGTGTTTGTGTTCTACTAATCTAGCCCTTACACATCGGCTATTCTGCCTTCAACCGGCTCGCGGCAAGAGTTTGACCAAAATACTTTCGCTTTGGGTGACAAGGTCAACAAGAGACATTTCTTAAAGCAGCGCTAGAGGTCGGATCCAGAACTACACCGAGTGGAAAGTGCAAAGCAAGCAGGACAAGGCTGGCCTTCTGCGGTGTAGGGAGTTGGAAGGACTCTGGTATAAAAAAAAGAACAGACCTGAGTCATGAACCTGAACACAGGGGTCAGGCACAAAGCCCCAACAGGACCAGCACAAGAGGTGTGAACTGAGGAGTGGACTAAGAGGGATATGGAGCAAGAGGAGAGATGGCTGGGTGGATGGATCTTGTTTTGTTATCTAAATGGTAAGAATGCTGTACCCCAAACTGTCTTTATTGTTTGAAGCACTGCTATTTAAATTTATTTTATTATTATTATTATTATTATTAGGAACGCAGGATTTCAACGTGAGGAAAATGTTTGAACATGTATACAGCTTGATGGTAAATACAAGTGTTTATGAAACATTGTGAGCTGTTGCTACTGATGAAAGTTGATAAGAAAGAGAAAAATTTGCTCAATTTGACTTTTTTTTTATTCTGAAAGAACCCATAAGAGTACTGTTAAGGTAATGGATTGATAATAACATCCTTTCACATCAGACATATTTCCACGTTTAAAAAAAAAAAATGTTTGGTTCACTGCGATGTTCTTTGTCTAGTTTGTAGGCCTGACCTATGTTTTAAACCCATTATACTGTTTTATAGAATATAAAATGTATAATATACTATACACTGTGTATATGAATATACACAACACACGCACCTGAGTACACACACACAGACAGGCGATTACACACAGACAAATGAGTACACGCACACACAAACACCCACCCACACAGCTCAGCACTACACACACAGACCAAACTTACACAAGTGGCCCTAACACACAAACAAGCAGATGCATTCATGCAAGCAGATTTTCAAACGGCTTAAAGTCTCTGTACTTGCGAGCATGCACAAATATGCAAAGCAAGCAAAGCAAGTGCATTCAATCACACACACGCCGAGAAACCGCTTCCACGTTGCCTGTGTGTTTAACCACAGCCTGTGAATCCATCCCTTGCAGTGTTTGGAGAGGGTTTAATTACTCATCTTTGGTGCACATTACCCCAGAGACGTCACCATCCTGGGTCAGTTTCAGTCTGCTTTGATGTGAAATGAGTTGGAATCTGAGGGATTCGGAGCAGGTTGAAATCCGGCCTTGTGTTTTTAGCCTGAGCTGGTGATGACTTTATTTAAAATAACTCAAACTTGGTGTAGCTGCTAGCCACACATGTGGATACTCAGCAATTATCTGCAGTATACAAGAGACCAGACTTCATTCAAAGGCCACTTGAATGTTCGGAGCAGAATAGCATAGTGGAAACGACGTTTGACTCCCAATGTCCACAGTCTACCTGTAGGTATCCTTGAGCAAGATGCCCAGAGAGAGTGCATACCATTTTGATTATTTATCTCAAGTCTGATCTAATCTTTTAAATCTGATTACTAATCTTGATCTTATTCCTTAATTGGCCCCTTTAAGACCTTTGATGCTACCAAACTCATTGTTAATTTGCCATTTATGACAACCTCCAATAGGTGCATTTAAAGACAGTATGACCTGGTACTCAATTTTGAGACCAGAGAAAGATCAATGGTCATAATTCAGGGAACCAATTCATCTATCCATCATCTGTGCTCTCAGTGTCCAAACAGTGATTTATGACCCCTGATATCCTGAACAAGCAACATGCTGGTGGCATCAATTCCATCTGGTGTTTTCCACTCTAAAAAGGTTCCCAGCTCTTCTCCTGATGAACCCAGGTCACATGAAGGACATCTGGTGCATTGAAACACCGTTGCAAACTTTTCAAAGCGTGAAATATCTCGTTTTCCCGCTCCATCACCAGAAGAACTTGCTTGGCTTCAGCCATTTTGTGTGGGCACTCGTTTGGAAAATAGCGGAAACGTATATAAAAGGAAAATAGAAAAATATGATTCATTTCTTCGTCTCACCGAGGCAGGAAATGGGAGTGGACAGTCTGGTAGCTTGCTCCATAACACCGTCAACATCTCATCAGCCAGACATTGTTGTGAAGGGTAATATTTTATTTGTTCCCTTCTGAGGTCGTATTATTGTCCTTCCGTTTTGGCAGCGATATATCAATATCGTCTATCCATTATTAACACAAAACCCACGACTGTTTTAAGGAGTCATGTCTTAATTGAGATGAGAAAACAGCCTCAAGTTTTTATCAGAATGAATGTTTGAAATATCCTGTGCTATTTATTGCAATAGACTATTAATGTTTGTGGATCTGGCTGGTCTGATGTAAAACCACAACATGCAATAGGATGCAACCTGGACTGTAAAACACAATACACATTGTTAACTAATGATGCTGCTCCAGATGACACTCTGGCTAAATCAAACTCAAGTTTTCTCATGTCTAAAATAACGCAGGAGAGTGTGTATGTGGGTGGACAGACAATGGAGAGGGGGTTATGGGTGTGTGCGTGTATGTGTGCACATGTGCATATGCTAGTAGTGTACGCACCTGTGCATGTGTGGGTGTGCCTGTGTATATGAACGAGTGTGTGCATGGGTGTAAGCTTTGTGCATGGGGTTATTTATGCTTTGCTGAGAAAGAAATGCTCCACCTCAAAACACACACAGCTCCCACCCCGCCCCACACATACCTCCGGGCGGGGACGCTAAGACCTTGTGTGAGATCTCACCTTTGGTACAGTGTGCCACACATGATCTCCAGGGATACAAATTAGATCTAATGATGCGTTTCTACCTCGATCGTCCTCACGCTAAATGCTATTAATCACAGAGAGGGAGGGGGGGAGAGCGTGAACGAGAGAGAGATAAAGGAGAGGGGGGGGGGGGGGAGAAA
>JAOPJO010000025.1:1596797-1611550 GCA_027123675.1 Molva macrophthalma | reverse complement strand
GCAGAAATGGAGCCGGACACGGCAGAAGAACAGTGGGCCGCACCCCCCCCCCCCCGCCGCCGGGGGCGCCCGGGGCCCCGCCCCCCCCCCCTAGGCAGCTGCTGAACCATAAAACCAGGCCTCTAAAGACAGGGACTTCTGCCAGGCAAAGTTCCCCCCTGGTGTTAATATTTACAGCGGGTCTAAACCATGAAGGTCTCCCATAAAGCATGGAGGAGCCACTGCTGAAAAGGCGGAGCCCTGACTACACCAGGATGATACCAGAAACACAGTGGTCAGGGAAAAGTCGACCCAGGGGCCGAAGGTATCATTTCTCCCACTCTTACGGGGGAAATACCGATATTGATGACAAAAACTGAGTATAAAAATCAATGCAGATGAATACCCCCTTCCATCCAATGAGATTTGATGTACTGTGGTTCCTAAGATGCTGATGAAAAGATGGGAAGCAATCAAGCTTGATTCATTGGAGCCTGAATTTTGGCACAGGAGTACTGCAAAAAAGTCACAAGTACAATTTTTACATGGGACAATTCCCGCACCCATTTATAAGCTACAGCAATATTGAGATACCAAATGAATGATTCAAATCAATGCATTAATACATTTAGGTATTTATACTTATGTATTGCATTGACGCAAAGATGTGATGGGTTTTTTGTGTGCAGCATTGTTACACTATAAGGTTGGCATCTTCCTCAAGGTTGCTTACAGGTGGACTGCAGACTTTGGGCTTGGAACCCAGAACCACTTGGGATACAAACACTATCGATTTGACGATAAAACTCGGGGAAGAGTGCACTGATCAGCTAACAGCTCACGTGGTGCAGAGATACAGCCACAACGAAGGGCAACGTAGAAAGGTTTCAGTGAGTTATTAAATCAATTCTTTTTCTCATATCAGCAGGTTACAAGCTTCAGGAATTACAGATACAATTGGTTAAACCAGAACTCAACCAAGTCAACCTTTTGACTGTGTTAAATGAACATGGAGGCACTGGGGTTTGGCTTCATTAAAAAAGATAAGTCGGTTGTTGTCCACGGATGAGTCCAGTGTGTGACCTCTTTTACACTTCCATCATTTTGCAGGAAATGCCATTAACATGTCAAACATAATTATGTAATAACCATAGATGGGTATTGGATGTAATAACCAAAAAGGCTTAAATGCAAGTTACGATAAATGATATGATAAACATTATGTGTTTAATACTTTGCATTCAATATTGTGCTTATTCAGAACTCCAAATCAGAGCATTCCTGTATCTCACGTAAAAAAAACGATGTTGATTTAATTTGAACAATTTCTGAACTGAGCAGGTGGGGAAGTTAAGGTCTTAAAGCCATTGGTTTCATCTTAAATTCAGAATGAATTAAATGCTTGACTAATCCAATTGTTGCACTGCACCAAAACCCATACACTGGCCATCTGTAAAATTAACATGTCCTTGTAAACCAATGCAAACCAATGGGGATAACCCAAAGAACCAAAGACACTATTTTAGAATAGACGGCATACTTCCATTGTAAAAGAGTTATCAGTTTACCCTAATGAGATGCATGTCTTCTTTAAAGCCGATTTAAAAAGGTTGCTTATTAAAATAAATATTCAGATATATCATCGCCACAGGTGATGTCACAGAGAATCAGAATCAAGAAACCACTAAAAGATTGGACCACAAGTGTAAAGACAGTCACTGGCTCTGTCGCTCACCGCTAATCACAACATTCTCTATAAAATATTTGATTTTCATGTTTCGTTAGTTTTAATTTGCTCTTAAAGCCTTCTCTTGAGCTTCATTCTTGATGGCCGTTTAGAACCAAGATGGCCATGAGAGCGAGAAAGAGTGTGTGTCCCCATCCCTGACCATGTCCTGCTCCCATAATGTCCTGCTGTTTGCCAACAGAGTGGTGGACACGCTGCTTAGCATCACAGCAGATGTTCAATGTTTATGAAACAAGAAGAACAAGCACTGCTTTGAGCAAGCAAGAGTGTGAGAGAGTGTGTGTGTGAAGTGTACCTGTTGGCATCCTTTAGCAAGAAGCCCTCACCCCTACTTGTTCACTAATGAGATATATCTAAAGAATTCCCTTACAGTCACTTTGGCTAAAAGTGTCTGCTAAATGACCAAGTAGTAAAAGACTCTGGTAGTACATATGGTTTTAAGTGTGTGTATATGTAGTGTGTGAGTATGTGAACGTTTTACAATTCAAGTGTATTCAAGTGTATCAAGGTTTCAAAACGGGATTGTTACTCAGGATATTTATGCACAGAGCTGTTGTATCGCGGTCATTTGCAGCATGTCCTCCCCTCTCTCTCTCTCTCCAATACCTCCATCTAACTCACTGTATCCGTCATGAATAAAGCATAAAAATGCAAAAATAAATCTTTAATAAATGAAAAGGTTCAGATTTTTCAGATATACAAATAATATTTACACTTACACATCTCTATTTAATTGCAAAAGAGATATTCTCAATATACTAAATGCTGCTGCATATGGACTGTTCAGGAATGAGTCTTTGGCATTGTTCTTGACAGATTTGCTCCATATTGTTGTGGAGGATGTGAACAATATTCGCTTTTGTTCACAATATCCTCTGTTGTGTGTTTATAAACATCTATTATTCTGGGGTTTTTACGTATATGTGTGTCTCTGTCCGTGTGGATGCAGAAAAATTGATTCCATCCACTTTTCTGCAGGTCTCGTCTTCTCAAACATGCTTCTTGGCTCAGTCCTCAGTTTGCTCTCGCTTGCCCCCCCCACCCCCCACCACCACCACCATGTCCTCCCTTGAACCTTAGTAGTAGTGTCATGGCTAGGGTGTTAGACTCTGGGTTTGTCCATAGCCTTACCCATAGACATCCATAAGCAAGATGCCTAAACCCCAATTATTCCTTATTGGAGTACACTGCAATTTGTTTTGGATGAGGGTATCTCAAATGACAGTTTACAATAGTAATTACTTGTACTGCAACAAATCACAGACCCTATTCTTCCCATCTGATCATCTATCAAAGCATGTGTTCCTTCCATCCATACACACTTCACCACGTCTTAAACACAAGTGCTGCACAGAGGAGTACCTCTTGACTTCCCCTCATGAAAACGCAAAAACTCCATGCTGTGACCACGTCTACCTTATTTCAAGTCCCATCACAATAAAATCTCTCCAAATCCACTCCATCCATCTCTGTCTTCTCATCTTATGAAAACTGAAGGAGAACCAATCAGACCAGGCAAAGCAGAGTTACTGGGCCCTTGACTTAAGAGTTTTAACAAGTGGAGGAATCACCCCAAAATAATAATAAATTCACACCTCTCAGTCAAAACTGCAGAGAGCTCAATTTCAGAGCAGACTGGAGCAAGTCTTTTTTTTTTTGGCAATGTTGTAAAATAATTAAAATGTTGCTTTGGCTTGATGCCTTACAAATAAATTGAAATCCGCTGTTGTCAAAAAGGTTGTCAAAAAACTGGTTTCACGAGGAGATAAACTGAACTGAAATCAGTGAGTGGATTGTAGTGGTTTGATCTGGCAATGGTATTGCTGTGTATTTCCACCGTGGGCTGCCCCTTCAACATCCACACATTCCCTTTATTTAGCCAGTGGATAAGAGTAGGTTCAAATCAAGTCAGAGTGTCATTTGTTAAATTGAGGGTGAGAACCAGCCAGTGCCAAGAGTCAAATTAGAAAAAGATAGAACACTCAAGACCATAATCGCCCTGTCAGTATTTTTGGATCATGATGTCAAATTAAAGTCTTTGTACTCCTGAATTGGAGCCAGGAGTGAGAGATTACACAGCAAGCTTGAAACACAATCCGTCCTCATTGCTGTTTGGGGAAAACGAGCCAAATCTTCCACTCCATAATTGCCTGTTACATCAATGCATGAGACAAGTTGACAAAGGAAAGAGTTCAACACCAAAACAAAAGAGACCCAGAAATACAGAGAAACACAGAGGACATATATATATATTTTTTTTCTTAATTGGAAACGATTGGGAAGAGATATTGGCGGCCTGCATCTTCAGGAAGGAGACTTGGATCCAAGGTCTTCCCTTTGAAAAACAAAACTCCCGCCCGCCCAAAAAAAACGCTTGTGGCCCATTCTCATGTCGCTCACTCTCGGTCTCTCTGCAATCCCGCCATTTGGCTGAGAGGATTCAAAAGCTTGTTCAACAGCAAGGAGCTTTACTGCCGCAGAATTTTCGCTTAGTATGCTGGATTTATGTACACCAACATCTACAAGGTATACAAGGCCAGTCCCCTTCCCCACCCAACCTTGTCTACTCTGACCACCTATCCGTTATGCTTCTTCTGCCACACAGACCACTGCTGAACACAGGACCATCAGAACATCCGTAAGGAGTCATCTCAGCACTTGCCAGCTTTGAGAACTCTGAATGGAACATGTTCAGGGTTACAGTTACAAAATTAACGTCTACATCACGAGGCCTATTTCTCAGGTGGGATGGGGTTTTGCCCGGATACGGGTCATTTCAGTAAACCAGCAACCAGCATGTCATGCATTTTGTTAATGCAGTCAAACAACTTGCAGGCCTCAGTGCGGAAGCTGACCCATATGAGTGTCCTAGGCTTGCCTTAAAGATGGCCACATTATGACAAAAATTGCAGAGCTCTACAATTTTCTCGGATGACAATGCAGCTTTAGAGGCTGGTAACTTTAAGAAAATATATAATGCCAAATGGAGCGGGCTAATCGGTGCAGGACCTCATCGCAGCAGAATGCTCCACCATTTCTCCTTTACACTGAAGATGTCCAAACTCTATTGTCATGTTACAAAAGCAAGAAATGTATACAAATGTGGTCACCGTTGGGTCTTTCTCTATCACCTGGGCAAAGCTGGCTAAAGTCCCTTTGACTCAAGTCATCTTACTCTACCATCGCAGAGCAGGCCAAGTGTCTTGACCCGTCTGATTTAGACAAAAACCTGTTCCAACACTTTCAATGTAGAGTAGAGCTAAGTGGAAAAAGGGGTAAAAAAAGGTCATTGTTCTTCAAACACCAGCCATGAAAAAAGGAATAACTCTTCTGGTTTAGCAAATGGGAAAATGCAGCGTTCTTAGAGAAAAAGTTTAATCTGCAATCTCATACTTTCATGGCCGACCTCAGGCAGCTTTAAAATAATTTACTTTTGAGCAGGCACATTCTTACTGAAATGCCAGATGCTGGACTCCCCATCGGTCTACATTAAGTAATGTAACTTAACAAATATTTCTAAAAAGAAAATTCCCCATTCAAAAAATAGGAGTCTGCAGAAGAGTTGTCTATTTAAGTCGTCTATCCAAGGAACAAAAACAATCAAATAGGCAATCCAGGCCAGTAGGTGTTGATAATGTGCGACTCACTCACTACAAAGATGAAACAAAATTTGCAATGAGGAACTTTAGACAAAGATGTCTAAAAGAAATTCAGGTGTCCACATAAACACACTGAAATATGTGTGGATGGGACCTCGATCCCATAGCCTTTTGAAAACTTGCTTGGTTGGGCTTTAGCGACAACTGGGAGGAGAGGGGGTATGGAGCAAAGCAGTCAACTTTCACATTTCTGAGTAGTATTTGATCTCCCATATTGTAGCTTAAAGAAGCCCCATTACTATACCCACAATACAAATATATAGAGACATATCACTGTAGAAAACATGGAGTTTAATATGGCATGTTTGACCTTTAATTAGAAATGATTGCCTGTATTGCATAACATGTATGGATGTTATGCATTTGTTGATTCCATTGTGTTTTGATTGACCCTTTAATTATAAAAGCCTATATAATGAGTAGAAAAGCCTAACCAGGGAAAGGGGTTGCAAATGAGTTTAGGCTACAAATCCTATATAACACATCTGTCATGTTATTGTAAGCTGGCAGTGTTTTTTGCATCGTCCCTGACAACTAAACGAATAAAAAGCAAAACAAAAAGGCTCATGCATCCAGGGGCACGTGTTCTCACAACTCGCAATACAGTATTAACCAGTCAGGTGTCATAGCTTGTGTGGATGTCGGCAAAAGCACCATCTTTCACAAGCGTGACCGATGCCTGCATGTCTGAAAGTGTTCCTGTACACATGACTCACCTTGTATGTCAGAGATCCCCACCTCTCCCTGGCTGCTCTTTACCTCAACCTCTGCTGAGAAAAGTGGTTTCTGCTTTATTTGCATTACAGGGAAGATGAAAAATTGCCGGTAGACATATTGCCGAGTCAACATAACCAGTAAACATATTCTACATCCACAATTTCTGCAAAATCCCTTTCGCATCTCACACACACACGCACAGAAAAAGAAAATAAACATGTCTTGGCACTTGTTTTTTTTATCTGATCTAATCTGACTAATCTTGCTTTGTGAAACTTGCAATCTTACAGATCGATATAGACAGACAACCATCACTGTTTCATAAACAATTCCATATTTACAAATGTGAACAATGAATAAACTCCAGGATTACCCAGTTTCCTAAGCAGAAAAGCCTAGTTTGCACATGTTGCCCCTCCAGTACGGTCTCGTCTTGTTCTTTCTGGAGGCTTATTCATTTTTAAACCATTTCAGCAGCAAAAACTAATTTCATAAGAACGAATAGCCACTTACAGCATTGTATGCTGCTGTACGTGATTTCTAAACTATGCAGTAAAATGTACCTTGCTGAAAACACTCCGAGAGAAACAGTGTGGTTAATGCATCCAATCAACAGGCTCAATACATACAACCCCTAATGTACCTACAGACACTGAAATAATGCACATGACGCAGGGCTTTGTTCCGATTGGCTGGCGTAATCGCTGTCCTTGGTTCAGCTGGGTTCACCTTGGTTCAGCTGGGGTTTACCACAACCACTTTGATTCATGACTGGTCTCTCCAGACACCAGTCTGCTTACCACCTTGTAGTAGCCACTTTATAATGACATGGGGCTTGTTTTTGTTTTATACCCACAGCGGCCTGATTGAATCCAGGCTTGTGTCCCCAATTCACTTGCGCTGTGTTTCGTTGTCATGGTATAAATCAAACATAGGATTTGTCCACTTTTTTAACATCCACGCTTGAACCTACATTCAACGATCAAGGTCTGAAGAGGACCGAATCGAGGAGTGCATCGTGTAGAGTTGTAGAGTCAAAGTAGGGAAATGCGTACACAGTCTACAGCTAATGGATGATGTTGCCTACTACTCCAACTTCGGGAGTGTAAATCTGAAAACAGTGGCAAGAAGGTGGCCATTAATATACCTATTTTAAATCGCTGTGAGAAATTGCATCAATAGCCAATTAATCAACAGGCAAACATTTAACTCCCACTAACACCGCTATCTAAAAGGCAATTATGTCCACATTACAGAACCCTGCCAAGATTGCAGAGGAACGCTCCAAACTTCATTGCAGGGTTTAAAAGCAAGCGTTTTTGACAGTCCAAGTACAGAGAGTAGGTAAGCTGATTTGTCAAGGTGACAGAGACACAGCACGGCTGCCTTTTATGGCACGCTAGGTCCACTTGTTATGATTTGCAAGACAAAGAGGCAACGATTGAAGAAAAACGTTTGTGTCAGCCATCGCAGACCTACACAAAGTAGGGTTGAAAAAATAAATAAAAAATGTCATTCCTTCAGCTGCACTCTTGCTGCGTCACGTGCACACATGCTCCTTAACGTGCATGCTGGCGCGTAAATGTACATTTTTACTGCGAATCCCATGGTTTTGCATGCTGGCAAGGGACAGCGTGGCATGCTACTTGAGCTGAGATTGTGATTGGCCGGTAGGATTGAAGCTGGCAGTTTATTTTCCACATTGCTGTTGGACATGGCTCACAATTTATGTCTGCTTCCTATTGACATGTTAGGCTACCAAAAGTAAACCTCCTTTGCAGATGAAAAAGAAAAAAGAGTATTTGTTCTCTTGCAATGTCTGATAAAAGTAAAATATAGGCTTTGTTGGCACTCTAAAAAGTAAATGTTGAAGACAAAATAATAGGAAACATTGTTCAAATGTTTTATCAATGTCTCTTTTGCTGGTTTCTTTCTTCACTGTTCAAGAACATTCACTGCTCAACCTTATTATGGAACACTTTAGTTGAAAAGCAAATGCACCTGGATATCAAACGTGTCCATTACATCAACAAAAAAAAAAGAAAATGGTACAATAAATTAACTCCCTTTCACTCCAAACAACCCTGATCTGCATGTACACCATGGCCCTTGTTGGCCTCTTGATTACAAAGAAAAGGAAATACTGTGAAATGGGCTGATTGTTTTTATAAATATTGTGTTGAAGGCCTTTGTAGGGTCTTTGGCTAAAATGTGTAGAAATATAGGAAAAGGCAAAGCATGCAGGAAAGCATGGCTTTGTATTACTGAAAACATACAAGTTTAGTGTTCGTATGTTCCAATTGGCGAGACCATAGCTTGCCTTGCACTTGTAAAATGTATAGGTTCAATGAAAACTACTCCTTTCTCTGCAGAGGTTACGGCCTACAGGTCGGCCAAACTTTACATGCTATCCTGAGCAGAATCTAAGCCAACACAATATATCTTCTCCCTATACATTACATTGACTCCGCCGCTCCACCTCTCATTCATCCATAGATGTATGACCTTTGAAGCGTACACATGTCACCAAAAACAAATCCCGGGGCTATGGATTGCTTTCTCTGTGAACTTTGGCTTGCAATTGCACCAAGTACAGCTCTTCACCTTGGTTGTAGAGCACTGGATTATTTTCTGTTACCTCAGTTGTTCTCAGACTCACTTGTAAGTCACTTTGGGATAAAAAGATTAAACGTGAATGAAAATGCAGGAGGACACAATCCATTTGCAGTCATCTATAAAAGCGTATAAATTAAATGTCCATGTGGTTATGTCAGGAAGCCCCTTTTTTGACCATGAATGGATCATGTAATATATGAGTATATGTAAAATGACATTTTCGTATAAATTAATTTCACCCCAATATCTTCCCTGAAAAGTGCCAAAGATGGTTTCTGTTTGAACCCCATTCATCTTTTTGTTAACCATTAGATCACCATTCTGTGCATTTTGAAGCCTATCTCACATCTTACATGAAAAGAGACTCTTTGAGACACCCTTTGAAATTTCCCCCCCCATTTTAGAGGATTGAACTGTGGCCAAGTCATTATCAGCTCGACAGAAAGACTTCTCCAGAGCCATCTGGGAGCCAACTGCATTGTCTCCATTGCCCGCAATAGGAGCTGAAGATTAATAAATCGCATTTTATACTCGCACATACAGATAGTACCATATTTAAACAGACGCTAGCAGTCATTATGCATGTGTTGTCCATTTGTACATCCCCCAGAGTTAGCAAGGTTCCATAAGGGAAGCGTGGGGAGGCATTCAATGTTTGGAAATGCAAAAGAAACGCATGAATGGAAAACGGCAAACTGCAAATCTTGGACTCATCTTGTCAGGCAAGGAATTGAGTGAGTGAGTGAATGAGCAAGAGAAGGGTGATGTTTGCGTAACAGAATGCAGCAACACTGGTCTCCTGGTGTGACAGCTCCACCTAGAGGAGACTAGTATAATTAGACCTGCTGTGTTGCATAAAGATGATCATTACCAGCGTGTCTTTCTAAAAATGGGCATGCGTGAACATGTGCAATAGTAGTCCAAGTTTGATCAGTTAGCACGTACAGTGAGCTGGCTATGACCGTGTAGAGAACACTCAGCCATTTAGTATATGTAATGGACGTCTACCATTCAATTTACTTGGTTTAATTGAGTTGAAGTTCAGAGAAAATTGGCCCACAACACCTTCACTGAGTGGCTGTAAAAATGTATGCCCATCTTCCCTCGCTCTTTTCATTCCATCTCTCTTTTTCCATCAGCTCCTTCTCTCAAACATTCCCTTCTACCTCCTCGCTCCCATTGTCCGTCATTCCCAGCCACCCTGAAAGGCAACAGCTTCGTATATGGGATTTTATTCCACTGGGATGTTGATTCAGTCAAGACGGGAACACATGAAACCTTTATGGCTTCATTGCCCCTGGCCAAGGGAGCAGTGTCCATCAAACAACGTAGGCCTCCTTCATTGTGGACCAAGGTCCATTGGACTGTGGGCTCCACGTTAGACTAGATGCCTACTTTAGGACCAAAAGCCTATAGTGAAACCCACGTTCAATATATCGGACCCTAAGCTTACTCTATTGGACCACACATACAAATCCTGGACCAGAGGCCTACTATTGGATTATATTAATATATATTAACAGGTTTTGGATCTGTTAATATAAATTTCTAAATTTTATGTACAGTAAATAACATTTATTAAATCACACTGACGAAGTAGTGGAAGTGGAATTCAATTTAATCTTTAGTCCTTAACTGAATTAAGGAGATTGCATGCTTCAGAAACTAAGGTTACAGCAATTTGTTGATTAATTTGCATATTCCAATGTTTCCAAATTATACTACTACATCGAGCGTGACAGACACAATACAAAAGGTCCCTGAAATAGTGCAAGATGTTCCATGTTATCGATGGTACAATAATGCCATGAACGTCCAATACAGATTGATAAAGTTCAGCAAGTTACCATCCCCTTCCTTCACCGTTTTAATCATTTGACGAAGTTGAAATAAAACATAACAATGGAGTTGCTTTTAGAAATCTGGTGTAGTCTTTGATTGGGATAAAATTCTGCATACTCACAACCTCCATGGAAATTGGTTGAATACACATTATGTAGGTTTCACTTCTCTCCACAAGGCCGCAAAGATAAAAGGACAGTCCATTCTCCTCAACCGGCTGAGAGACATCATAAACCATTTTTTTTTAGATAGATAGATAGATAGATAGATAGATAGATAGATAGATAGATAGATAGATAGATAGATAGATAGATAGATAGATAGGGCCCTGGAATAAAGACCTGGAGAGAAGTGGATCCAAAGAGACTCCAAGTGCCACAAAGCTTTAGTGGACATCGTTTCCATGAAGCATTGGTAGAAGGATGTACATGAATACCTGCGCTTCAGGTAAAGTGTGGCAACATGTTTCCCACAGATGTACATTACATGACGATTTGTGCTTATTTTTTTTACATTATAGAGATATCTATCTATAAATAACATTTATTTTGGTTCAACTGCAGAACTAGAGGCACTCCAGAATCATATGCTGATGTATGCCAGCAAGCGCTACGCTTTCTGTCCCCTAGTTTATGAGGCAAGAGTTCTGCCTGCTGCACTGGACTATCATTTCCACCGGAACAGACAAACAACACGCACAGCTGAAGGAAAAGTGATGTACATTTTACACTTGAAATATTCCCATTTACAGTGCAGGCACACATTGCTTTTTACAATCAATGTTTTGTATGCTACTTACTATTTCTTTACATTTGCACTCAAGATTGCCAGTGTTTATAATGAATTGCTGATATTAAATATTTGAAATTTGTGTAATTACCTTTTCAGAAGGGTGTACAAGAAAAACGGCAGAAGATAACGGCAGAGCGCATGCGCCCTGAAATTGGAAAACTTCCTATCGGTGCATGTTTATATGTGTATCATTGCAATACATTTCTATGGCTGTACTGGCACCTTATGGGCCTGTACAGGCCACCGCAGTCGTTGGAAAGGGAGGGGGGAGTATTCGGTTAGTTTCCATATGCAACTTGACCACTAAATGCGACACTTTAACTGGTTAAGGTTGAAAATACGATGGAACCTCAGATGGATTCACTATTTAAAGATTATACTGGTATATATACACTGGTCAAACATTTGTTTCCATATTTTTGAAAAACGTGAATCGCCATAGAAGTGCCGTCTCATGAAGACCAAAGTGTGACTGCTATTGTTTACGTTAATGACAGGCCACTACCACTATATGCTCTGAGGTTTGAAACCCAGATTGGTAGTTTTAAACACTTTTCAGTTAGCTACCAACCCAGCCAGAAAACATTACGTATGTAATGTATTTGTATTTTCAACATGAACTTCTACTTACTGAACATCAAGTGTCATTCCATTTGCACACAAACAACATAAACAAAGCATCGTTTGACTCAGATATTCTGTTAATATTCACTAACAAAATGTAGAGCAGCTTCAGGCTTGCAAACTTCAGATGCAAACTTCTAGCTGTTAACTCTGAGTTTGTCAACAAACAAGCATAGCGCCCAAGATCTCTTGTTTCACGGGTGACAATGAGGGCTGGAGACTGCAGTGAAAATAGCCTATTCATTTCATTCGCTTTTGGAAAATATTCAAAGAGCAAAGAACACCAAACAAAATATGAAAAAAAAAAATCAAGCTCAAGCAGGGACACCCCAAATATTTGTATTATTGATCTGCAGTATTCACGTTGGTGGAGAAAAACGCTGCTAGAGAATCGCATCCCTGATCGTACAATAGTTATATATCCCACTTGTAGTTGCCCCTGCCAAAAAACATTATGCACAACTTGACCAGCGCAGATATCTGATCTTGCTGTTGAGATCCACACAAAGCTTTCAACCCCCTCGAATAATCGACAGCAATACCTTAACATGTATTGTCACATTGCTGATCCAACTACAAGGTGTTGGGATCTTTTGGCTGTTAACACGTCAACATAAAACATTGCATATGGATGGAATAAGTTATATGGCCAAGGAACCATTTTGTTTGACATTTCAGTAGTCTTCGGTTGTCTCATCTCCATCCTTCCCCATTGCGCCGTCAATCTATCTTCATTGTGATTTAAAATAAATATAGGCTAGAGAATGAAAACCGCAATGATTGATAGAATGAGTTTTGCAAGTGGACACAGATTAACAGGAGGAACATATTGCAAAATAATTAAAGGCACATCTAGCCAAAGAAATCATACAGGATTAGACTGACAGAAAGACTGATAGTGACAGACTGACAGTAGTTTCATGAGTACCATGACTAACAGAGATACAAAGACTTAGGGAGAGAGCGAACAGGCATAGAGAAGCGTGGAGAACACCACATTGACAAAGACAAATGGAGACAGGACAGATTAAAAAATATACAAGAGCCACAAGCATGCAGAGAGGAATAAGAGGAAGAAAGAACAGAGAAATAGGGGAAGAAGGAGAGAGAAAAAGAGAAGGGAGAAAGGAAGGAAGGAAGAAGAGATTGAGGGGAAGAACAGACAAACTCGGGCATAAAGAGACGAGAAAGAAGGTTGAGCAAATCACAGTGAGGAGGTGCAGAGGAGGCAGGCTGGACGGAGCAGGGCCAACAGTAGGTGTCACCCAGCGCCTCACCTTATTAACTATTTACAGCTTCAGATTAGAACCCGCTTCAATTATTAACACTCCACTCACCGCTGAGAGAGAGAAGCGGGAGGCATGGAGAGTTTGAGGAAATGCAGAGAGGAGAGGAAAGAGAGAGGGGTTAAGGAGAAGTGAGAGCAAGTGTGAGAATAGACGAGATATAAGCAAGAGTTCTTTGAGGAGAACAACAAAGAGGAGAGGAAAGCGAAGGTTGAAAGAAGAAAAAAAGAAGGAACAAGAGATGGAAACAGAAGGAAGACCGGAGAGGAAAGGAGGGAACAAGTAGTCACCCAGGTTGCCTTTTGAAGATTTCAGAGTGAGGGTCAGGCATTGGTAGCTTTATTGTAATATAGGTTTAGGTTTCTAATACAATAACAAAGCAATTACCCAAGGTGACTGGCAGTGAATATATAGATGCCGGTCATTAAGGAGAAAGTAAGCAGCTTGCTCTAGCGTACAACCACAGAGTATTGGGGGGCTGAATTATTTGGCTGGAAGTGAAACACCTTCGCCAGTAGACTACCCTGACAATCGTTTTCCATGCTATTCAGCTGGTTTAGCCACCATTTAGCACCGAGCTCTGTGGTTGTGTACTTCATGTTATAACTGATGCCTTGGTTATTAATTGTTCTTTGTCATTAATACTTACCTACACACATTTTTGCCTGAGCAGTAAGTCTTCATGTCGGCTAAGTAACAATATTTTGCAATTAAAATAGGCAAATTGTTAAGGAAGCGGGAGCAGCAATACAATATAAAAATGGTAAAGGGTACTCAAGTGAAATATATGAGGGAAATTTTGGGAGGGGCAACTCTGTTACAAAGAATAGGAAAGAATCAAAGACATTACCTTAGAAGATTTTCAAAGCAGAGTGAGAGACGAAGAAAAGGCCCTAGAAAAGCCAGGTATATATAATGTAAAGTGAGAAGAGGAAGGAAAGGAGAGAAAGAAATAGGGGGATGATGTTCAGACTAAGAGGAGTTAAGTGATTGGGAAACTGGACACCAGCAGGGAAGAGAGTGATGAAAGAGATAGTAGTAAAGGGAGGTAGAGAGGTTGGGGAAGGTCGAGAGACATTGAGGAAGCTAGAGAGGTAGAGGCAGGGAAATCACAAGACACAAGACATCGACTGAAGGCCTGGGGTGAAGGAGAGGAGGAAGGAGAGGGGGATTGAAGAGGGGAGGACAAAATGATGGAGTGCCAAGTCATGAAGATACTGAACTCCGAGAGCAGATAAGCATCCTGTGGATCAAGATGCAGAACAAGCAATATGGAGATGGAGGATAAGAGTAGACACGAGAAGAAAAGAAAAGAAGAAAAGAGAATTGCTCATCAATAAGTACAGACAACTGTGCCCCAGGGTGGCATTGAAAGTGTAAAAAATACATTGCAGTTGTGATCTTTAAGTAAAGCTATATACACTCACCGGCCACTTTATTAGGTACACCTTGCTAGTACCGGGTTGGACCCCCTTTTGCCTTCAGAACTGC
>JAOPJO010000025.1:1351637-1364484 GCA_027123675.1 Molva macrophthalma | reverse complement strand
TGTGTGTGTGTGTGTGTGTGTGTGTGTGTGTGTGTGTGTGTGTGTGTGTGTGTGTGTGTGTGTGTGTGTGTTTTGGATTGGTTGGGAGCCAGTTTCTCCACCGACGATGACAATGACACAGAGGTGGAGGCCATTGATGCGGACGTGGAGCTGAACCTGGTGACGGAGTGCTGGGTAGAACCACAGACTGGGACAGTGCTGAGCCCCACTGACCAGCATCACCACTACCACGGCCTCAAGTACCAAGAGATCCCTCAAGCGGTGGGTCATCTTTTCCTCCGTGGTGTTGTGTGTTGTCTACTGCATTTATGTCTGGGCCAGGTCTCTCTGGTAAATTATGTTTAATCTCAATGAGACTAATCTTTTTAAATTAAAAAAAAAGGCTAACTGCATGATGTTTCACCCGTAAAGCATCTGTTTCTGGCGAGGTGCGCTTCCCTTCCCTTTTATTAGGTTACAACTTGATGTGACTGGGCCCTCCTTGACAAATTCAGTGATGGGATGTGTGCCCTTATAAGAGCTGGGCCCATCTAAATGCTGTTGCATTTAATACAAATAATGAATTGCATATATATAGCTCTTCAAGATACCCAAGGCACTATACAGAGTGTTTGTCTGGGTAATTAGAGCTCTGTGGTTGACACGCCCTAGACGCTTCCCATAGGCTGAGACATGTCACTCTGTTTATCAAAGAACCTGGGTCCATGACGACTTACCCATTGTTTGTATAGCCAATAGTCTAGCATCAGTTCATACATTCAGCAAACCTCCCTTAATTAATAAATTGCTTTAACAAATGCTGTTTTGGTCTTCAGAGCTTTGTACTTTGTGTTTATGCGTGCTACCGTTTTGATAGATCTTCCCAAAGGATTTGTCCTGCATGTCAACCATGATGACATTTGAGTACCTGAGCCAAATGTGTCAGAACAAGGACCAGATGCAGCCCATAGTAGCGGACATCCACGATGGGATAGGTAAGCGGCCACATTTAAAGCTGCTGTACATAAGATTTGGGAGCTGTAAAGGGATGGAGCAGAGATAGCACAACAGGGAAATATTTACAAATTAAACAACCCAAGAAAACATCCACTCCCTTCCTACGTTTATCTGCCTTAGAGAAGTGTTGCATTCGTTCACCTGTGATTGACGGGGAGGAACGATTCCCCAACCAATCAGGGAAGAGATGCCCTGATTTGGTTAGAAGTGAGGTGGGAATCGTCTAAAATTGAAAGTGTCCCATACAGAGGCAGGCGCACAGTCTACTAGAACGGATATTTCAATAAGCATTTCCCTGACAAATTAAAGTTGTTAAATCTTACCTACAGCACCTTTTTAAGGAATGTTTAAAGGATGTTTAAATGTTTGACATTTTTAATGCATTTAATTCAATATATTCATACATTTTAAGTATTTTTACGTCTCTGTCCAGGCATATATTTGATATCGAGCAGATACCAGTAACATGTGTTTAAGCTATTATTGGCCAATACCGATATAATATATCATGCATCCCTAATGTATATGTAAATATTTATTTTATATGGATTATTTCATAGGTGAAGGAGAGTTCCTGGCATCTGAAGACAGAATTCTAACTGTTCCGTTTCAGTTTGACCTCATCCAGCTGCTCCCCAAGTGTCAGCAGATAGAACTGTTCTTCCTCATGTTCGGCAAAGGTAACCACTCCGTAATAACTGAGTGCTTGTCAATGAAGCTGAATTTATCTGAAACACTTCTAGCAGTAGGTTACAGTGATGGTCATTATCAATATTACAACGCAATTATAGATAGAAAATAGTAGATTGATATTTTTTTCTATTCTATTCTCTCTCAAATGCATCATATGTGTAAGAAATATGGGCGGAGAGGAGATTTTCTCTTGAGAATTACAATTCTAGTTTCTAACTTTTAGAACCGTGACTGTTTGAAGAAAAGCATTGATGCCTAAACATTGCTCATAGTAATTAAGATCAAATGTTAATTAAAAGTTGACTGATGACACCTTTTTATTACTTAACTTTTTTCCCCCCTTCTGCAGTGGAGAATGAGGATGCAAACCAGGGCCTCTCATTCCTGCCCAATGACATGCTGCTCAGCCTCTTCCACAGCAGTCTGGAGCAGGACCTCAGCGACCGAGAGATACTGCTGGCTGACAGTGACCATCTGTTGTTCATTCAAAACATCCTGGAGCGAGAGCGGGATGGGCACGTTGCACCATTTTCTCTGCCCATCCTTAAAGGTGTGTGCACCCACCTACCAAGTACCTGGGTGTCAATACACACCAGGGCAACCTACGTGTCTCCTGTTGTTTAAATCACTTTTTTCGCTTTTTTAATTAGTCATAGGCAGGTATTGGCCCAAATACATGCAAATACACGCCCAAACCAGCAACAAACCAAAAACGGAATATATTCTGAATGTTCTTAGTTATGGGAATACAGTCATAATTTTCTTAAATGAAAACCTGCAGCTTCATTAGGGTTGATCATGTGTCTACTTAATATTGTTGTCCCTTACTAATTACATATTTATAAAGATACAGTACATAACAGAGAAAAACCTATGCCTGTACTACACAGACCTATACTAGATAGACGTTGATGCTTTTGTGTGTGTGGTTGTTTCGTGTCAATGTTTGCATTAGAAAGAACTAAAGGAATACCCTTTGATTTGACATTGGCCACATAGAGATTACCTTTGGAAGCTATTGACTTGGTCTTCATTTTCAAAATTATTTTCAATTGAAGGTGCCTTCTTTTTAAAGTGACATACTATGTCTGCTTCCCATGCTCTTTGCAGAGGAATACCTCGGGACTCCAGACCGGCAGGATACAACCATGTCCTTCCACACCATCAGCAGCAGCCAGGAGGTGACGGGCTCCACAAGCACTTTACAGGTAGCCTGATCTCATATCCAGCAGTGCTACTATGTTATAGCAGAAACCTGCAAGGGGAGTTACGACTTGTTTCCTGTTTCGTTACGGAGAATTCTTCCTATTCTAACTATAAGAATTCTTCCTATAAGAAACACATTCGCGTGTATGCAGCTTTCAGAAGTGGATTTTAACAAGTGTATTTCTAGTGGCCAGTCTACACGGTTTGATTTGAAAACTTTACGGACACTTTTTCTAAGAACGTTGGTGTCCGGACAGGAAATTGTTAGTGCTGGCCCAGTTGCTGTTTGCTTTTCACCCATGACACGCTTACAGATCCCCGCCTCCAGCAACATGATTGGTCGAAACACAAATGAGGCGAAAAAAAGTGAAACGCCCTGTTCACCCAGATTTTTGAGTCTTCTATCAAACTTTAGATATTAGCCTAGAATCAGTTGTATTTTATGGTTGAGTTAGTTTGTTTTAGAAATGTATCACCATCCCAACACTTTTTGCAATATTGTAACTAATCTACTTCAATATTGATATTGAATCAAACCTGGGTGTGGGTGTTGGTATTTGTGTGTTGATCTGTATGTATCTGTCCTCAGAGCTTCAGTAACGTAGACCTTGTGGATGAGGAGCCGGTCCAACCGGGCCAGAGCTACTCTGTCCCCCAGTGGAGGTGCTACGCCAAGTACATCAGCTCCCAGCAGATCCTCCTCACCTTCCTCCCCACCACATTAACAGGCAAGAAGCCTCATATTTATCTTATGCGTAAAGCGCTCTTTTAGCTCTGAGTAATTCAGACCATTTAGCTCTGAAGGGAAATCCTAGAAAGTCTATTGCAGCAATGACATACAAAAGGTGGTTATAAATGTCCAATACTTCCGTAGGCCTACAATAAGGATCCTAGTGATCAAAGAATCGTTATTACTAAACTAGTCATTTGACCGGTTCTATCTTGTGTAATGGTTGCATATCTCCTTGAACATATTACTCATTAGGTTGGCATTGTGTAATATTCAATTAATCATGCATCTTCTTTAAATTCATGTAACAATTAGATCTTATGTTTCCAGGGGCTTTATTATGCCTGTTGGCTACTCGTGTGTTAAGTATCACAGCCAAATTGTTCCCTTTGTTGTCTGCTGTCTCTTCATCCCCAGATGTTGTAATGTTGATGTCATCGGAGGCGGGGACAGAAGCGGAAGGCGGTGTGGACGTAACGCAGACCAATGATTCGCTCCTTGACTCGATGGGCGGACCCCAGGCCGAAGCCCTGTCTTTCTACTTGAGCAGAGGGGAGCAGTCAGACTGTTCCCGGGGGGCGTCCCCTGGTCTGGAGGGTGAGGGTCCTCCCCCAGACAGCCTCACCCTGCACCAGGACAGCAGGGACAGGAGGCGCTCAGAGACTGACACCCCAAAGCCCCAGTCAGGTCAGGAGAGCCGTGTTCGTTTTGATGGAATGCAAGAAGGACATAAGTCATTACATTGTATTTGAACAGTTTGGAAGATATTCTCCCCTGTTACGGTCTTTAGAAAAAAAGAAAAGGGAAATAAAGAAAAAAGGAATAGTTTGTCTTATATCCTGAGACCCAAAGTGTGTGTGTGTGTGTGTGTGTGTGTGTGTGTGTGTGTATGTGTATGTGTATGTGTATGTGTATGTGTATGTGTCTGTGTGTGTGTGTGTGTGTGTGTGTGTGTGTGTGTGTGTGCAGAACATGCGTATCCGCAGCGTATGCGGGGACACCTACTGCACTAAGAGCGGCCGAAAGTTCACAGGTCAGGTCCAGGAGAAGTTCCTGATTATCGACTGTGAAGAGGTCATCGCAGGGTCGTACAGGTGAGCACACACACACACACAGGCAGGGGGTCACACTCTCTCCTTCCCTCTCCATCTCTCTCTGTCCCTCCCCATATCACTCTCTCCCTTTCTATCCATCTATTTCTCTCTCTCTCTCTCTCTCTCGCTGTCTCTCTCTGTCCCTCCCCATATCACTCTCTCCCTTTCTATCCATCTCTCTCTCTCTCTCTCTCTCTCTCTCTCTCTCTCGCTCTGTCTCTCTCTCTCTCTCTCTCTCTCTCTCTCTCGCTGTCTCTCTCTGTCTGTTTTGAAATAATTGCATGTTAAGGTGGGTTAAAGCGAACTAAATACCTGAGGTTCTCTGTCTGAATACTGACAGATACCTGTTGTTACAGCTGTACAGGTAAAGCCATACCTGTAATTACAGGGGATGAGAGACTCTGTGATGTAGGGCGGACCATAGCTACAACGCAGATCTTTAAATATAGATTAGAGATGAATGTTGATTTACATGTTGGACACCTGGTGCGAGGAAACTGGTTTAATTTGACCTTATAGCTCGTGAAGAAAGTGAAATATGGACGTTTTGCTGTAGCGCAATCTTAAACACAAACTCTTGAACCAATTGAATCATTGCAATGTAAACATAAATGTAATTGTCATTTGATGGTAATGACTGCAGGCATGTGTGTATGTATGTGTGTCTGTGTGTGTTTGTTGATGTTTGTGTGTTGCAGTGGCGTGACTATTTCACAAAATGTTTTGTATGTTGTGAAACTCTGCTTAGCATGTTCACATAGAGAAACAAAAGAGGAAAGACAGAGAGAGGGCGAGAGAGAAACCGAAAGAGAGAGCGATCTAAAAAGAGAGAGCGGTGAGAGAGGTGGTAATTGGAATAGTAAATCATGTCCTGGTGTTTTCTCTGTGACAGCTTTAGGAGTTGGGTCTTGTCATCTATCATCTAGAGCCATTTGACTGTAAGACACACACAAAGGTCACCAAACATTTACGGAACATTTACGGAACATTAAGGCATGAGGCGAATCGCTCTCATCCAAAGAGACTGAGACATAGCGGCTGAGAACAATGAAAACGTGAAGCCATGTGCCTTATCTTTTACATGCACTGTTTAACTGATCCCCTGCAACCCCCAAAAGTGTTTCATAGATACAAGATCCACAGGGCTTTGTTGGCATGGAAAACCTACATTTACATTGCCGTATCACAAAAAGTGAAATACAATGCAAACGTACGGTACAAAATACTAATAGCAAAACATGAAATAAGATATACAAAGTATGTTTTGTCTCCCTGTCACTTCCCTGGGTTAAAAGTGCTGCCTGATTTCCTGGTCTGGATTTAAAAGAACATCTTACCTAATGACTTGGCAGAGAGCAGGTGGATTGCTGAAATGCAGAAGTGATTCACATCCAAACCCAATCCCGTCCAGACCTGGTGTTGGTCCTCTGCCCTCCAATCAGTCAGACCTCCTGATCGTAGGTAGCTGATCCTGTTAGCCAATTTGACTATTTAATGGTATTTAACAATATGAATAATAATAACTTTATTGCTATAGCATCATTTGAACAGTGTGAACGATAAGACATCCTATGTAGATATTAAACGATGCCAAACAGCAGGGAAGGAACACAATCAATGAGGTGCATCTCATTTCACAGGAGTTTCAAACGCTTTGCAGATTAAAAAAAGTTAAATGGAAAAATATACATCAAACTAAGACCACACCAAAAAAGTGTTTGAAGAAGAGATTAAAAATATTTTAAGATTAGATAAGAATCCCAGATGGGAAATCAGGCAATGTTTAGGACTTTGCCAGCAACATCCCCTCAGGCAGGGAATTCCACACTCAGATGCTTTCATCCAAAGCGATAACAGTGAATTTATTCTTTAGATAAATGAGTCAGGAGGACCTCTCGATTGTCAGTCACTGTTTCCGTTACTCGATTTTACTACACGGCAGACGCTTCGAAATCGATTACGGTGAATTGATAAAATGATGTCATTAAGGAGCGCGTAGGATTAGGGGCATCTTGCCCAAGGGCGCCTAAGGGTTGGACTGTGGACTTTGGTGGTTGAACCCAGAACCTTTTAGCTGGGGGACAATCACCCCAACCATTACAACTCTACTAGACCGTCCTGCGCCATCTTGGCGATACAGAACCAAACTGTTTATCAGGCCGGTTCTCGCTTGACCCTGTGAGGACTAGAGAATGTCACAGCACTCAATGAGGTCATCGTAATCAGGGCCAACCTATGAGTGGATAAACACCGCCGGAGAGAACCGAGAAAGGTCTCGGACCAGGAAGTAGTCGACAAACGACTGCTGAGAGCGGGAACAACAAAGGAAATGCAAAAAAGAAAATGCAAATCAATCACACACCTCAAATCCCTCCTATTTCTGTCAAACACACACACACACACACACACACACAATATATAATATATTCTATGGAAGTTACATTTACATTACATGTTATTAAAAGAACAGCTGTTTTGAGCTCTCGTCCAATCAAATGACGGGCGCGAGATCAGATGTTTCTTTGTGTGATATGTGTGTGTGTTAGCCTCAGCGTGTGTGTGTGTGTGTGTGTATTGATCAGGTGGATTCTGCTCTGTTCTGGGTGTGTTTTGCCGCTGTGTCTGGGCGGGTCTGGAATGTAGCGTGGGGCCTGCAGCCTCAGACCTGGCTTAGTGCGGAACGCTCGGGCGAGGCCAGCTGGGCTGCCTTCAGAACTATTCAGTCCTGAACAGATACGGGCCCGACGCCAACCTGTGGTACACACGCCACCGGGGGTAGGCGAGGGTACTGCAGGCGGTACCTGGGATTTAATTGTTGAACGAGACAAATGTACAATAATAGAAAAGATTATCTCGATAATTGAAAACAAATATATAATAAATATTGTTCAGTCAATATTGTATTATTGCTTGTGATTCTTTCAAAAATAGGGTTATATTCCATCATATGTTTTCCATTGTAATGTTTTGCGTTGATTTGTGATTATCTCACTGGGTGCATAAGCAGCAGTGCTGGCATGTTTTTCCCACTGTTTCCCACTGGCCATGGCCTGTGGGATTGAATGTGGAAGATGGCAGCAACATGAATAAAAGCCATAAATATATGTAATTCATTTTGTCAAGACTTTTAGTGCCTTTATAGACGGTATATGGACGAGAGGTAGGAAAGTTGAAGGAGACTGCGCTACAAGGCCTATAGCCTACATGGCTAGTGGCATAGGGAGTTCCATCTACTGCTCCCAAGACGAGATATTTCAATAAATACATACATTGGCAAATTGCTTGACATTGCTTGACATTTCTTGTGGATGAAATCTAGTGTAGACGTTGCTGTCTATAATTCGTTTTTCACTACGACATCTATGCTTTATCTTGTGAATTACTTGCTTCAACCACAGTTCCGGTCAACGCTGGTCATTTCATTGTTTCCTCCAGGCTTTTTATCTCTTGCCAGCCTTCGTTCAATAAACAGAAGGTGTTAAGTACTTACTTCGAGTCTGACATTATGCACAAGATGTGTCTCTGCTGGATGGGTGTGGCGGCTGTTATTTATGGTGTACAGGTGTGGTAATCAGCTACCATATGCTCATATCCTTTGGTGAAGTCAAACATGCGTGTACTCATTGGAATGCACATGATCTGATAGGTCTTCATGATTCATTCAATGTTCTATCCCTTTATTTTCTATTTTTGATTGACCAACAATTGGGTGGTTGGTTGTTGTTGGATATTGAAGTTAGGTATGGTTCCTGGATTAGTTATCCAAAGAATATATCCGCTCCAGCAGATTGCAGTGAAGTCTGTGCAGTCACCAACATTTAATCCAAAGTTTGTTACTGCAGCTGGTGCTAACTTACAGGTTTAACTGATGGTTTTAACTATTGTAGATTCAAACGAATAATTGTAGTGGATTCTAAAGGACGCTTTTATCCGTACTGTTGGTTGTTCTAACAGATTAACTAACGGATGGTTTTTTTTTTGGTTTTAGATGTTGACAGATTTGTGCAACTGATGTTTTAACTGTTTTCGATTCTAAGAGATGATGCTTTCCAATCTGCCGTTGATCCTAACCGATGATCTAACCTGTTCTAACCAACTTCACCTGCTTCTACCCGATGATCCCACTGGCTTTAACCGCCACCGTGTTCCTTGTGCGTAGCTTCACGTGGCTCTCGGCCCAGGTCCACAGCAACATGGTCATGCGATTCTCCGGACGCATCGCCGACAGTTTCGACCGCGAGTTCCGCTGCCTGTACGCCGACTCCCAGGTCATCGACTGCTTCAGTGCTCCGGAGGACGAGGGGCAGCCCTACTACACGTACCCAGTCATGACGGCCCCCGCCGCGGGCATCAGCGGCGGCGCGGGGATCGGCCCTGGCCTGGATGTCTTTGAAAGGTAGGGAAACCGGCGTCGGGCCGTGAGACTCGTTTTTTTCTCTGGAGCCCAGAATGGGTTTGTAAAGTGACATGCTGGTAACCATGGCACCACCATAGTGTATGATAAGATCATAAAAAGGGAATGGAAGATGATGATAATGTAGTGGAGAGGCTAAAAATAAATAAGTAAATATAAAAATAAAGGTTAATAATCGTAATTTTCTTTCGTGTTTTTTTACCTTGATTCCCTAGACGGTGGTAGTTAATTCCCCAACTGCCATTCTATGACAGATTGGGATGGGTTTAAATTAGGGCTGTCAAACAATAAATCACATTTAATGAGTCAATCACATAACAGGTTGTGTTTAATCAGGATGAATTAGTTAGAGATACTACTATTGAATTATATTGTCGTCTGTGTATGTGTGGGGGTGACGTTGCCGATGTAAGTGCCTAAAACCGACAAATAAAATACCAAACCCAACTCAATGCACCGCGGGTTGGTCTTCCCTAATTCAAACTAACCCTTGAGCAATCTCCACGACCATGGGCGCAATGCATTGCAAATTAAGCAGGACTAGCGCTTAATGTCTTTTGTGATCAAATTGCGTTTACATATGTTTTGCGTCATACGGTTTAATCGTGAGCGTTAACGCGTTATCGTCGACAGCCCTAGTTTAAATACATACGGCGCGTCACCTAGCAACGTAATGTCCGATCCTAACTCTGTTCTGGGGTCTCTGCGGTCCTCCAGGCAGCGGGACCGGGTCTGCTCGGAGAACTCCAGCAGCCAGTCCAGCAGCAGCGTGTCCAGTGTGAAGGCGGCACCGGGTATGAGCTCCAACACGGTCTACAAGGTCACCCAGGGCCAGGACAAGGTCAGCGGCACCCCCCACGGACCAGAGAGGAGGGGAGGGGGAGGGGAGAGAGAGAGGGAGCGAGGAGGCCAGACCCCTACACCGCAGAACCACAGCCAAGCGGGACCTCGCACCACGACCCCCAACAGAGTGACCAATCACAGCCCGCTCCCGGAGCGGACGACCCCTGGGTACGGCCAATTGGGCGGCATCGACAGGATCAAGGCCAGCCCTGCGGACTACCTGCGACCCAATTTTGCCAGCAACACCTCCAAGTTCCAGGCGATGGGTCTGTACGACCACAAGCCCTCCCAGTACCACAGCACTGCCCTCCCCACCGGGTCTAGCCCCGCGACCAAGCCCACGTCCCCTCCCCCCACCGCCAACGACAACAAACTGGTCTTGAGGCAGCGGCCTTCCTCCAACCAGTTCCTCAACAAGCTCACAGACCTCTTCCTGCCCCCCTCCAGCAAGGACCGGGAGCCCCCCCTGGGCCGGAGGCCCTTGGCGGAAGAGGCCATCCCGAGCTGGGGTGGTCCGGACCTGTCCCTGACCCAACCGGAGAGCCAGCAGACCCCACCTCCTCCGCCCCCCAGCACGGGTGGGGTGATGAACCGGGGCGACCATAAGAGGATGACCCTGGGACATAGCAAGCTGGACTTGGTCAACCACTACAACAAGCTCAAGTCCAAGCAGGTGTACAGCCGCTTCGAGCTTAAAAACGGGAACTAATTCACCTGAGGATGGACGAACCTGAGGGCGGCTGTGGTTCGTTTTCACTTCTTATTTAAAAGTTGCCCCCAGACAAGTGAGAGGGGTGGATGACTGCTGATCAAATGAACAAGACGAGGTGGCGTGCGAACGAATTGTTGACCAATCACGTGAGCACAGGTTGGGGGAGACAGGAGGTGATAAATTATATTAATACCTGTGAATGCGTTTTTCTACTCATGGACCCAGAACACAAGTGATCAATGATATTGATTATTGATACCTGTGAATGCCTTTTTCTACCCCTGGACCAACGCAGAGGTCTTCCATCTCCGTGGGTCTTTTTTTTCCCTCTTCCAGCTTCCAGATGAGGTTAGCCAGAACCAGCTCTCCAGCGTTTCCCTCTGTCTCCAAGCCTAACGGAGCGGATGTACTGTAAACCGTAAACTTAATAAAGCCTTGGTTTACTGCTTTGTCAACATGCACAGTTAACCTACTTCCTTTGATCACAGTGTGAGATTCCTCCAGCTGTCACATGATCGGTCACATGATCGGTCACATGATCTGTCACGTGAGCTGACGTCGACGAGTGTCCAGGCTCGTCGTGTTGTTCAGACCTGCCTCACGTACAGAACCTTGTCTACATGATACGGGAAAGTTCTCTATCTCTCTCTTTCTCTCGCTCTCTGTCGCTCGCACCCGTGAAAGAGTGATAAAGAGAGTGCGCACTCTCTTTGTCTCTCGCTCGCGCTCTCTCTCTCCCTCAACTATCCCTCTATGTTCTTTAGGAATTTGTTTATGTGTGTGCTAGCTGCTCATCCATTTCCAACTTTGCCCCAATAATGACGTTCTGTAGAAACATTGGATGTGAAGTGCAGAATGCATTCCCTCCATTCTTGATGTCACTTACCATGGGAGGCAATCCTGTGTTCATGTTTTAGATTCTACAAGATATTCAAATACACAAATGCGTACATGCATTGTTTCAGAGCTCATACTTTCTGGCTTCAGAGAAGTCCCGACATGCCGTGGTCGACCCACTGCAGACCAGCTGATTAGCAACTTAATATGTACTGATGTATTCAGAACATTTTCAACTGTGGTTTCCTCAAAAACTCCATGACAATGGCCAGTGGAATAGAGCGATGCGCATTTTACAGTTTCCAGTGATAAATCCTTTGTTGGAGCATGGTGCCAGTTTATTACAGTTTATTTGAGAATGCAGAACAAAAGTAGAACTGAACTACTTTAGTGTTGTAGAACTGGGTAAATATTTGACTTGTCAAAATGAGAACATTTGCAGTATCAACTGAGGCGTTAACTTGTGAATATCACTACAGTTAATCGTCTGCTGTGTTTTCTAACATCTTTCTATTATTTTTCTTTCTTTCCAGAAATGTTGATAAAAATGTTTATACAACTTTGAACTTTTTGATACTGGAGAAAAACCATCTCGTGGCCCTTTCCTGCAAGTGTGTTTAAAACTACTGAATTAGGGACTAATGTAAATAACATGCATGTGTATACAATGTTTTTTGTATAAAGTATTTGCATAATGTGAATGAATACAGGCCTGAGCTGTTTGAGCACGCTCTTGGCCTGGTCTTTGAGTTAACATGAATTCATAAACATCAATGATCCCATTCTTACTTGAGGACCAACCGTTTGTGGAACCTGTGTCCCTGGAAAACGTCTGTCTCGAGACAGCAGTAGTTCCTTGTGACCTTGTAGTTGTAAATATCACCTTTAGATATTGTACTTTACATACTGTACATAGCAGACAAATGAACGTGGATGCTTGGTTATTGTGACATGTATTGGAGCTGGCGTGAACTGTTACAAGGGGCTACTATGAAAATGTATAACAGTGTTACAACATTTTCTAAGATGCAATAAAGATACTTTTGATCAGGTACCCCTGAGTTAGTTGTGTGAATATGAGGATGATGGTGGTGGTGGTGATGATGAAGATAGTGGTGATGATGATGTTGGAGTTTGAGATGATGATAGTGATGATGATGTAGAGGATGATTATGGTGGTGCTGATGAGGTTGGTGGTGTTGATAATGATGGTGAAAATGATAGTATTGATGATGATGTAGAGGATGCTGATGAGGTTGGTGGTGTTGATAATGATGGTGAAAATGATAGTATTGATGATGATGTAGAGGATGCTGATGAGG
>JAOPJO010000025.1:1334469-1346232 GCA_027123675.1 Molva macrophthalma | reverse complement strand
AGAGAGAGAGAGAGAGAGAGAGAGAGAGAGAGAGAGAGAGAGAGAGAGAGAGAGAGAGAGAGAGAGAGAGAGACGCCGACACCAGCTCAACATTCTGACCAAGCAGCCTCTCTCAGCATGTAGAGGCAGTGAGATTTCATTTGCTGTCTACTTGAGTGGAAAATGATTGCTCGTACGCCAGTCAGACTCTGTCACTGCGGTCTGACTGAGCGGGTATCCTGGCCTCCCCTTAGCATCCATTTCCGGCATCAGATTAAATACACCGAATTCATAAAAACCCAATTGTGAAAGTGGGGGAATGTGTGAAACATGCTGTATATAAATAGCGAATTAGCTCTCTCAAACGCCCGGGATCATCTGTGGCTAGTCCGTTATTAGTATTGTAAAGTGAAGCCAAAATAATACGGCTATCGAAGCTATAGAGTCCCCGTTCCTCAAATTCAGGACTTTGTCGGAACAAAAAACATGCATCGGGTAGTGGGTGAATGGAGCAACGGTCGGGGTGAAGAGGGAGAGATGAAACAGGTCAGCGCGAGTGCAGTGCAGGGGATGGGTGCATTTAAGCGTAGGAATAGCCAGTCACGGAGAACCGGAGCTGTGTTTTAATGCTTTCTTTACTAGTACACAGCACCCCCTAGAGGATAATCAAAGAGGGTGTCATATATAGAAGGCATTTCAGTATGGATGTGGATACTGTGTGTGTGTGTGTGTGCGTGCGTGCGTGTCTGTTTCGAGACAGCTGTAGCCAAATGCATTTCCCCCGTTCCTGGTACCAGCAAATGTTATCCTAATCTCACTGAAGGCAGCAGAGGAGCGTGTTGTGGTTCGATGCCGCTGGGTAGGAATTTGAGGCAGCTGGGTAGGAGGGGGGGTAGGAGGGACACGGCGATGTTGTTGCGAGCCGCGGTAAAATGATTAGAGGTGGTAACTGGTTTGGTTTCAACTTAACAGCTTTCCCGACCTGGGTGGACGTAATCACGCATTTCTACTCCCGTTTAGCCCAACTAAACATTTCCTGAGACAAAGCGAGCCTTGTGCACAAGTACAGACACCCCCATCTACTGTCAACAGGTTGGAAAGCAGCATATTGATGGCATATTACTAGCTGCAGTACTCTGTACCTCTCTAGGCCTGTATAAAGCATAGACACATAATACAATAAGACGCATATAAGCCATCGCTCTAGTGCCAGGGCCCACGGGTTCAAGTATGAGGACGGTGTAGGTGTGGTGTAGGTCTCCCTGGGAGAGGAGTGAGCGGAGGAAGGAATGGTTAAGTTTTGGTAATCTGTTTCAGACTATTAATGTCTAGGCGCGGGTTAGGTATGGGTAAGGTATGGGTCATATTTAGGGGGCGTCCTTCATTTATTTAAGGACGCCCCTGTGCAGTAACACAGTACCATTAGGCTGGGAGTGGAACACTGTAAGTACTGTCAGTAAGCAGTGTAACAACCTGTATCAGCCTGCACTTACCTCACAATGTCGGGGAGCAGCATGTGACCAGACAGCGTGGTTATGGTCAGGGGTTACGGTTAGGAACATGCTAAAAAGCCAGTTACACATTTGTGTGAGGCTGTTCTATAGCATTATAACAAATCAAGTACATGTTGTCGCAGGTGGTTAGATCAGAAGAGCTTTTTTTCTGTTATTGTTTGTGGTTATTACATCATCTTGAGTTATTGGTTATCATCGTGGCCTTAGTGACATGCTATGGTTCAGCTTCATGATGTCAGAAGTCTGGCCGCTAGCACTTAGATTAGCTCTACTTCCTAGTGACCAGCTGCTAACTCAAGGCATGCTAGCTTAGCTGCTCTCTATCATAGCAGCTAGCGCTGTGCTAGCTCCAGTCATGCTAGTGAGCTCTCCTTCCTAACTGCTAGCTACTAACTATGGTCATGCTAGCGTAGCTCTCCTTCTTAACTGCTAGTTGCTATCTCCAGTAATGCCCCCAGTAATGCCAGCGTAGCTCGTCTTCCTAACCACTAGCGGCTATCTCCAGTCATGCTAGCATAGCTCTCCTTACTAACCACTAGCTGCTATCTCCAGCCATGCTAGCATAGCTCTCCTTCCCTACTGCTAGCTGCTATCTCCAGTCATGCTAGCTCTTCTTCCCAGCACAGTGTACAGGAATGCAAGCTCGCCTGGGACGTGCTGGGGCAGGTTAACACACGAGTCAGTGCACCTGGAAACACACCGCCGGTCTCTACATCAGCCTCTTCTGCTCCTAGTAGGTTAGCACTGCTGTGTCACAACAAGAAGGCCCTGTGTTTTAACCCAGCTGGGACCTTCTGTGAGGAGTTTGTGTGTACATCCTAGTACTGCTAGTGATGGTTGAATGCAAGGATCCCATTTCATTGTACGGTTCTTGTATTTGCCAATAAAGTTGACTGAATGAATCTCCCCCACACCGCCAGACTTCACGGGCGTTATCTCTAAGCGAGTGCTGCTTCATCTCTTGGCCTCTGCTGTTAAACCCGTGCAGACAGACTGCTGTCTAACGGCCCGGGCCGGAGGAGCTGTGTGTGTGGAGGACGCTGGGACAGACGGCGGCAGTCTGGGCCAGTATGAGTCTCCCCGAGGCATCGGGACGGGGCCGCCGTCGGCCTCTGTCAGCACGGGGCCTTCATGAGGGTCCAGAGTTAACGTGGCCTGCAGTAGAAGACATCTGCTTCCTCTCTTCCTCACCTTCCTCACCTCGCACTCTCTTAACTCACTCTGAGTTAAGAGAGAGACACAGAGAGTGCTGGACCTGCCAGGACTCCATAGAGTGCTGGACCTGCCAGGACTCCAGGGAGTGCTGGACCTGCCAGGACTCCAGAGAGTGCTGGACCTGCCAGGACTCCAGAGAGTGCTGGACCTGCCAGGACTCCAGAGAGTGCTGGACCTGCCAGGACTCCAGAGAGTGCTGGACCTGCCAAGACTCCAGAGAGTGCTGGACCTACGAGGACTCCAGAGAGTGCTGGACCTGCCAGGACTCCAGAGAGTGCTGGACCTACGAGGACTCGAGAGAGTGCTGGACCTGCCAGGACTCCAGAGAGTGCTGGACCTGCCAGGACTCCAGAGAGTGCTGGACCTGCAAGGACTCCAGAGAGTGCTGGACCTGCGAGGACCCCAGAGAGTGCTGGACCTGCCAGGACTCGAGAGAGTGCTGGACCTGCCAGGACTCCAGAGAGTGCTGGACCTGCGAGGACTCCAGAGAGTGCTGGACCTGCCAGGACTCGAGAGAGTGCTGGACCTGCGAGGACCCCAGAGAGTGCTGGACCTGCCAGGACCCCAGAGAGTGCTGGACCTGCCAGGACCTCCCCCTCTCCTGACGTCATGGCGACCCCCTTCGTCTGTCTCCCGGTTCCTTAAGGATGGCCTCGTGGAGGAGGTTCTCATTACGTGTGTTCCTTTATAGAGACCAGCAGGCGTCCCTGAATCAGCCCTTCTGGGGACGTTTGTCTGCACTGACTCCACAGAGCCCTGGTCCAGCGCCGCCATGGAGACCCGCTGACCTGCGGCGGCTGTTCACACAGAACTCGGTTCGACCTTGATGATGACAGGGCTGTGGTTTCCGTGGTGACGGTGGGGAACACTTCCTGGTGTTCTCCACAGCGAGGAGACGGGATTCACCAGCGCTCAGGAATGCTGTTTTCTCTCACTGGCACTAATGCAAACAACTGCTGTGCCAGACGAGCACACACACATAGAGAAACACACACACACACACACACACACACACACACACACACACATAGAGAAACACACACACACACACACAAACACACCCACACACACATTTAGACACAACAATAGACAAGAAATTATGAGAATTTCAACACATTCTCATGCAAGAGAGAGAGAGAGAGAGAGAGAGAGAGAGAGAGAGAGAGAGAGAGAGAGAGAGAGAGAGAGAGAGAGTGTTTGGAGATGTACACAGACAGATCCAGTGTTTTTGTCTCCATGGCAACTGCTTTAGTTTGACTTTCTTTTCCTCCACTCCCCCCCTCCCCCGCCCCCGTATTCAACCCCTTCCGACTTGAGCTATTCCATCACAAAGACAATCCCATCACCTCTCTCTCACCCTGTCTGACCTGTCTCTCTCTCTCTCTCTCGCTCCACCCTCTCACACCTTTCCCTCTCTCTCACCCTCTCTGATCTCTCTCTCTCTCTCTCTCTCTATCTCTCTCGCTCCACCCTCTCACACCTTTCCCTCTCTCTCACCCTCTCTGATCTCTCTCTCTCTCTCTCTTTATCTCTCTCGCTCCACCCTCTCACACCTTTCCCTCTCTGTCACCCTCTCAGACTTGTCTCTCACCCTATCAGACCCTTCTCTCTCTCATCCTCCCAGACATGCATCTCATTCACTCACTGGTGGCAAAGATCACACTCTCTTAGTAACACACACACACACACACACACACACACACACACACACACACAAGCACACACACACACACACACAGAAACAGACAGACAGACAGACAGACAGACAGACAGACAGACAGACATACAGAGAGACAGATAGACAGAGAGCAAGAGAGTGGGACAGACAGATAGACAGACAGAAGGACAGGCAGACAGACGGTTTCAGATAAAACGGAGTGAGAGACTAAGATGTGTGGAACAGATCCATGCCATGATCACAATGCAAGAATCCCAAGCTTCTTGCCTCCCTCCCTCCTCCTCTCCACTCCTCTCATCTCCTACCACCTCCTCTCTCATTTCAACCTTATCTCCTCCACTCTTCCTCTCATCTCCTCTCCTTCCCTACCTCCTCTCCTCCACTCTCCTCTTCTCATCTCCTCCCCTCCTCTCTCCTCTTCTCATATCCTCCCCTCCTCCTCTCCTACCCTACCTCCTCTCCTTCACTCTTCTCATCTTCTCCTCTCATCTCCTACCTCCTCTCCTCTCTCCTCTTCTCATCTCCTCCCCTCCTCCTCTCTCATCTTCTCATCTCCTCTCCCCCCTCCTATCCTTCTATCTCCTCCCCTTCTCCTCTTCTCTGTCAAATTCCTTCATCATCAGTCATATTTGTTGTTCTCCTGTTTTGACATTTCAAATCTTTGTTAAATCCTCTGTGACTAAAATAGTCAAGAGTGGAACATCAAGGCATTATCAATCGATAGCAGCTCATTCATTATTCAAACGCCTGTGAAGGCAGGTGACTAAAACAAACATCCTCTAAATTTCACCACTTCTCATTTCTTTCATTTTTTTTAGGAATTCTGTGGCTCCAAGCTTATCATCAATATTAACCTTTCACTATTAAGTTTAATGCTGAATTATCCTGCAGGCTAGTTTAGAGATCGTTTATTCATATTTATATTTTGTGGATATGCAATCTCTCTTACTTAATAGCAACATTTCATTAGATCAGTATGTCTCAATAAAAACACACAGGCACACAGATGCACAGATGGGCACGTGCACACTCACACAAAAACCTCCCCCCACACACACACACACACACACACACACACACACACACACACACACACACTAATATTTTATTATTTTAAGATTTTTATCTTTACATACAAACTCAACAGTACTGGTAGCTTGTACTTTATGTGTCATTTGAAAATAAAATTTTGTCGTGTAGTAAATGCGTGTGTGTGTTGTCTATGCGAAAGAAAGAGAGAGAGTGAGAAAGAGCGCGAGAGAGAGAGAGGGAGAGAGAGAGAGAGACAGAAACAAAGAAGAGAGACAGATAGCTAGGGACCAAGGAGGAGGCTCCTGTTTCCTTGTGTCTCTCTAGCGCCCCAGTACACATTGCGGTGGAAAGCGGTACTGCCTCAGCACCTCTCATAAATACCTCCATCCCTCCGCCTCGCGCTTCATCTCCAACGATACCTGCGTGGACCAACCGTTAACCTGCTCCCCGTGTATCCAGAGCTACGTTACCCCCCAGCGGGTAGCAAACAGAGTCTGCGCAATGAGGACTTGTCAAGTGTAGCAAAACATAAGGTTGGTTCCCGTTTGAACCGGAGAGAACACAGAAGCACACGGGATGATGGAGGCACGGTCGTGGTCGGACCGTTTTACCCGGTAACAACAAGGCGGCTTGGAGGAGCGCGAAAACGGGAGCGTGGAAATCACCAAAGGAGGAGTGTTTGGTGTGTGTGAGTGTGTGTGTGTGTGGAGTGGGAGGATTTCGGGGTTGCAGTCATGGCGGACGGAGGAGTTAAGAGAGGGAAGAGGAAAGCTGGGCTCCCGGGGTTGTGCTGGAAGACTTGCTACTTCCACCTCCTCTTCTGGGTCGTCTGCGTCTCCGGAGACGACAAGACGTTAATTGTTGAGGTAAAAGTGCTCGTTCTTTTAATTTCCAGTGCGAAATTCCTTAGAAAAGGGACGGTTTTAAATGTTTTGTATTTAATGTTGTTGTTGACTTGTGTTTTGCTAAATGTTGGAAACGTTGGAAATAAACGCGCGTGTAGTTTCATTTCCCGCCCAGCGCGTGCAGATGGAACGGAGTCGTGTGCTGCTCCTGTAGCTGTTTGCGATCGTCCCGCTTTCAGGACTTCTTAGTTCCCTCGCTTCCCTCGATCCAGTTCCCCCCGTTAATAGCTACAGGAGCACGCGACCCCGTTCCACCTGCACGCGGCGCCCTGTTAATGGTCGTCTCGTGCTCAGGAGGACTAGCTGTTCTCTGATCCCCGTTCGCGCTCTCCCACTGCCCTGAAAGTGATATCCAGCCTTTGAAAATAAATAATTAAAGACAGGAGTAAAGGAATAGAGTCAGTAAACAAACACAAGAGATTTGCGTTTTTTTTGCCAAGGGGTCCTCTTGGATAACAACGGACGCATGGTCCGTTGTTATCCGTTGAATTTATATTTTAAGAACAAAGGTGGCTTCACGGTCCATTGACTTTAATATCACCGGTTGAGTTTTATTTGCTCCGGCTGTACAGCCTCGCTTCTAGGGGCTAATAACCCAGAACCTCAACGACATCAATTGCTTTCTCGAGTGATTGGACATTTGAGAGGGAAAAAAAACATCTGCTCTAGCGGTGACCGGAGCGTTCGGTCAGACAACATGTCCATATGCAAAGAGGCGGCCTGCTATGAATGCGAATCATTTAAGGGACACAATTCTTCTACAGAAACCGAGATTTTAGGCCACTACCCACGCAAACCCATGTGCTTTGTGTGAGCGTCTGAGAACAACAACAACAAGGCGATGTGTGGGCTACAGCAGAAGAGGCTGAGGAATAGGTCCACTTTGCAACATGTTGGTTGCACTCGATCCATTTAGATAATAACAACCTCGCTATCAGCACGCGAGGCATATTAAAACCAATATCCGTACAGCAAAGTAGTGCTTTCATGTAGGCCTATGGACAGAGCATCTCCATCCCAACTCTATCTCTCTCTCTCTTTCTCTCTCTCATCTCTCTTGTTCCATCTCTCTGTCTCTCTTGCATCTCTCTTCCTCTCTCTCTCTTTCTCTCTCATCTCTCTGTCTCTCTCGCCATCTCTCTTCCTCTCTCTCTCTTTCTCTCTCATCTCTCTGTCTCTCTCGCCATCTCTCTTCCTCTCTCTCTCTTTCTCTCTCATCTCTCTGCCTCTCTCGCCATCTCTCTTCCTCTCTCTCTCTTTCTCTCTCATCTCTCTGCTCCATCTCTCTTCCTCTCTCTCTCTTTCTCTCTCATCTCTCTCTCTCTCTGCTCCATCTCTCTTCCTCTCTCTCTCTTTCTCTCTCATCTCTCTGCTCCATCTCTCTGTCTCTCTCGCCATCTCTCTTCCTCTCTCTCTCTTTCTCTCTCATCTCTCTGCTCCATCTCTCTTCCTCTCTCTCTCGCTCTCTCTCTCTCTCCAAATATAGCCTTCCTCCATA
The DNA here is from genome assembly GCA_027123675.1 of Molva macrophthalma. Lineage (NCBI taxonomy): Eukaryota > Metazoa > Chordata > Actinopteri > Gadiformes > Lotidae > Molva > Molva macrophthalma. Next base: position 1,338,411 of record JAOPJO010000025.1, on the reverse strand, counting down.
ATTAATCGGCATGGCAGGCGGTTGGAGAAAGAAAGACAGATGGGAGGAAAGAAGAATATGAAAAAGCAGCTTAAACACATTAAAAATACAAACACTGTTAAATAAAACAATCCAACTGTGCGCCGCGGCGGCTCCTTAACGTAGACCCGGTCCTTAGACGCGGTGTTGACACGTGTTGGTCGCTGTTTTACACACAAAGGAAATGGAAATCAGGCCCAAACTTCTTTGTTTTAACTCGAGCGGGAGATTATGCAACGGCGTTAATGTGGAATTGTGCCGGCCGTGTTTGTTCGCGGCCAAATGTCTTTGGGATGTATGCAGTTACAGTAGATAGGATCCAGATGTTTGTCAAAAGTGTCTCGCAATGTGTAATCCTGATATTTGTTATCAATGCTGTATTGCACCTGCCATGGTTGATTAGAAATGTTTTAGCATGTGATTGTTCACCTGTTAAGAAATAAGGTTTAAATATATTTAATTAATGAATTCAGTCCAGAGCAATGGTGCCCACACCACACACAGTAGCACACAAAGGACTCAACGTTCTCAGTGCTGCGTTTAATGCTTGTGGACCTTATTCGTACAACAGATGTCCCTTCTAACATAGAATCACTCCTTAAATACACACGTAAGCTGTTTCACTTTATTTATACATATACAGGACCGTTTCCACTGTATATTAATAGCCGTTATAGCCTTCTATACTTCAAACATCTACATTTTCTCTAGGTCTATGTAAAGAGTGTTTGTCATCATAAACGTAAAGGTACCTTAGGACAGGTTATAGGTGCTGTAGGGCTTTATTCGAGATAAGCTCCTAAACAATCCTCAGCTAATAGCGTAACAAGACCGTCTGAATCCACTGTAAGCCACTTTGGATAAAAGCTTCTGCTAAAAATGACTAGATAGTACACTAAACAGTGTGTTCTTTCATTTGGTGTTGTCCCCATCCTGCAGTCTCGACAGTAGAGTACGGAGGGGGATTTGTATCTCTAGCGTCTGTGTTTGTGGGCTGAGCGTTGTGAGAGAGTGTACGCTGGGCACACTCAGTCCCTCTTAGTGAGTCATGGTGTTTTGGATTCTTCAAGGCTACAAAACAACACATTTGTCCAGAGAGCTTTTCATGTAGTGGCTCAGATCTTGGCAAACAAGACAAACGAGGGTTCTATTGCAGTTTTTTCTGAAAGAGGTGTTCCCGCTTTCTGACAGACTTTATTTACCAAGCGGTTCCGATAAACAGGAGGATATACTAAGTGCAAATCGTTTTTTATCAGGTTTATGTATTGATTTACAAATACATTGCTGTAGTGGTACCATATAAGGGTACATCCCCATCGAAAAACACACAGAGAAAGATCAATTTCATTTAGCAAACATGTTGTGATGTTGATAAATGAAAATGAATGCAATTACTGCAATAATCCTTTTTCTGTTTGCAGTGTGTGTGTGTTTGTGTACTAATACAATGACTACTACGACGACAACGACTAGATAAATAATTCGTTTTGTGACCTGGTTGTGGTCCATTGTTCTTGAATGACAGATCAATGGGGAAATGGATTGATTGGTGCGGTACTGACCGAACGCTGTGGCTCCAGCTGTCCTTTACTTTTGACATTTTTCTGTGTTATTTATTGTCAATACAATGTACAATGTGACATTGACGTGCAATTGTGACATTGACGTGCTACATGCATGTCATCTTTGTCTGCATTTGTGCGTGTGGGCGGTGAACTTCTCCATATGATGTCTTCACATTAGACAACTGGTGTATGGATTCCAGGTGCCAGCCAATCAGAAAGCCGCTCTAGCTACTCTTTGTTCACCAGATGTTTTTGTGATAGAATGTTGCTTTTGTGATGGCGCACCTGCTGGTGACCTGACCAAAGTAGCCTCATCCCTCCTTCACTATGAGGAAGATGCGGTTAACAGAACGTTATCATGTTGGTCATGAATATCAGTTGAAACAGGAATATTCAGTGGAACATTCTGTGGAATATTCTGTGGAACATTCTGTGGAATATTCTGTGGAACATTCTGTGGAATATTCTGTGGAACATTCTATGAAATATTCTGTGGAATATTCTATGAAATATTCTGTGGAATATTCTTTATATTCTGTTGAGTGTGAATGAACGAGCCACATTCTAGGAGTTGAAAGCGGTGCAGGTTGTGGAATCTGTGCACTTTGCCTCGACCAATGCACATGTGTGGGCTGTTGTGTGCGTGTTTGTGTGCGTGTGTGTACGTGCTTGAGAGAAAAAAGAGTACACGTTGTGCACATATGCAATGTGTTTCTAATATTATGCAAGCGCAGCATCTTTATTTACAGGCAGTGAGCTGTTCAGATGCATGGCACAGAATCAGCCCTCAGGGCGCAAACAGACACTGGTTCTGTGTGCAGGTGTGTGCGTGTGTGTGCGTGAGATAGAAGGTTGCTTGTGTTTGGATGAACCTGTGTTCTTCCCTGATACTATTTCTCCTCTGTGGACTTTTATAGTATGGCGTTAGACAGAACTGTTGATGTCAGCAGTAACACTAGTTGGGTCCATTTATTACAGGAACCACTAGTTGTGATGTTGATTAGCCATCAGGGGCCATTTTGGAGTGGACCAGCCTATAGTGACATTAGAAGCATTCACGAGGTGTTTGATGGATACATCAGCCTAGCAGTTGTTGGTACAGACCACTGGGTGGGCTTGTGGGCCTATCTAGCCATCATACATTTAGGTTAACCATTTCCCCCTTGAGTGACATCACAAGTGGGGGTAAATGGGGTAGATGTTTGGGTAGATGGCTGATCCACATCGCACCTAATCACCACACCTAACGTCACACAAATAATGGGCCCTTTAATTAAAATCGACACATATTTCTATCACACATATATGACTAGTTATTAGGTCCATTCATTGATTCATATCTACACATACTGTGGTTCTCTAGAAGCAGCAGAGTTGAGCCTTGTGTCTGTTGGGGATGCGAACGATGCAGCGGGGGATGGGCTACGGTGCTACGGTGGGAAACGTGAGAGAATTCGCTCGATACGAGGACTGAAATGGAGTCGTCCCCAAAGCCTGTCTTGAAGCTCTTCAGAGGAAAACATTGAGTCATTATTATATTAACATTATCATTATTAGTATCTATTATTAGCCATTATCATTATGATGCATTACCATTTGCTTGTATTGTCATCATCATCATCTTCTTCTTCTTCGTCATCATCCTCATTTTATCCTTTCATATTACTGACCACACCTCCGGCAGACATTTTAACTGGTTGTGAACTGGAGAGAAAATTAACCCACTGTTCTCTATACTGTACTCTACTGTACCTCTACTTTCCCCCTACTGTACTCTACTGTACCTCTACCTTTCCCCTAATGTACTCTACTATACCTCTACTGTACCGCTACTGTACCGCTACTGTACTGCTACTGTACTCTACTGTACCTCCAATGTACTCTACTGTACCTCTACTGCACCACTGGACTCTAATATTCCTCTACTGTACTCTTATGTTCCTCTACTGTTCCTCTTCCCAAGGACCTAGTAGAGATAAAGAGAACAAAGAGCTCAGGGAGAGAGACATAGCGAGAAAGAGAGGGAGAAGAGAGGGAGATACAGAAACACAAAGAGAAACACAGACAGAGAGAGAAGAGAGGGGGATAGGAAGACAGAGAGAGACAGAGGTGGAGAGAAAGAAAAAACACAAAGAGCGCGAGAAAGAGGGGCGCATTAAGAGAGAGACAAACCGGAGGGGGGAAAATAGGAGACCAAAACACAGAGGAAGAAGAGGGAGGGAAGAGAGAGAGACAGACAGACAGACGAGGTAGGGTGAGCTGAATGTTATACTGGAGAGAGAGTACCAGAGAGAGAGAGAGAGAGAGAGAGAGAGAGAGAGAGAGAGAGAGAGAGAGAGAGAGAGAGAGAGAGAGAGAG